>JASSRZ010000060.1:5966359-5982702 GCA_032164315.1 Malacoctenus gilli
AAAAGGAAACGGTTTCGGTCCGTGGGCCAGTTTCTGCTTTGGTGTCATTTGCAACAGTGAAGCACGCTGAAAAAAAACAAACAAAGCACGTCCCATATTTACAATCTAGCGTTTAGAAAATTCCAGATTTATTTGTTTGAACATTCCTAAATTGCAACACATTAAACTGTGATTAGCAGCGTTTTGCAAGGAGACTGTGCAGGACAATAAGCGGTGTGTGAGAACGCTCGTGTTGGTGATTGCACAAATAATCTTTTAAAAATCTCCTCTGCAAGAAACAAAGCGTTTCATAACAAAATCCAACTTTATTTGCACAGAGATTAAGCGAAGCGTTGCTCCGCTGCAGGTAGGAGCGCTGCGTGTTTTCTCTCCCGTCTTGCTCTTTTCCCTTTAACCTGGCAGTAGCGTGCTGTTGCATAAACAATGGTCTGGCCAGCCACCTTTGGGCTATTGTAGCCTTCCACAGGCCTGAACTCTGGCCAAGTGGATGTTGTTGCATGAGACGGCCCCGCAGCCAAACGCACGAGCCAACCAGAGGCGTCCGTTCCGGGAGGCGAGCACTCGGCCGGCGCTGCCCCGAGGACAGTCATGTTTGACAGCTCCTGGGCCGCGCCAAGGAGCGCGACTCCCAGAGTTTAAACAGAGGAGCGGCGACGTGGCCGTCGCTTCCAAGGGCCGCTCGCCCCCCCCCCGCAAATGTCACGACTAAATTGGAAGTTAAGCCTCTCTTTGGACGAGGGGGATAAAGTGCTTGTGTATGTGTGATTTGACATGCCGCCTGTGTTTAGTATTCATAATGAGGTGTTGCAAAATGCATGCTCGCTGCATATCTTTTTTCGACTCACCCACCACCTGTATAAACAGCCGTGCTATTGCGAAACGGTTCCAAGAAAAGGCTCTTCCCGGGCTTGTTGTCAGAATGAGGTCAGCGAACACTACTCTTTTTCTCTCTCATTCTCTCGTTTCCCTCCTTCTCGCTGCCACTCGCTCTCGCCTCTCGCACTTGTACTTTGTCCTTCTCCAGCACGGGGGGGGGGGGGGGGAGGCCACTCGATCATCCTCGAGGCATCTCTCCAAACACTCACGGCGCATGTGGGCTGCGGCAGCGACCGCCGGGGGCCGCTTCACGCGCCGCGTTCCCGCCGCCGCCGCCATCCTGTTTGGATTCGACGCTTGTTTGCGTTGCATCTGATTTGTCTCGAAAATTACCTTTTTCGATTTCGAGTAGCAACACGCGAGAGAGGCGCTTGAGCAATATTGTTACGGCAATCAAAACACAGACGTTGGCGAACCCCGGAGCGCCGCTCGATACGCTCGCGTCTTCCCTCTGGTTGGCGGCCGGCTCGGGAGCGCTCGCCGTATTCTGAATTCCCGCTGCATGACATCACTCGACCACCCTCGCCGATCATTTTACTCCGTCGCCCGCACAAAAGCACGCTCGGAGACGTAAGAGGAGTGCACATGTATCGTGTGCTCGGAGCGAAGAAGCGGCAAATCGCGCAGCCCCACGGAACGCGGCGCGATCCCGGAGGCACCGCTGGTGGACCGCGTCGTGTCTGGAACACTGTAACAGGATCTCCAAGAGAGGAGCACAAAATGGGTGCTTTGTGTCCAAGATTTGTCCAGACAAACCCTGATAAGGAAACCCAACAAGGGCGAGCCGAGGGGGCTGCCTCCGTGACTCCAGCAAATAACCTTTAATCTAGGTCACGCCGGCAGAGAGGGGCAACGGAGGCGATGGACCAACTCCCAGCGATGATATTAGTCTTGACTAAAGTGACGATAAAGAGGGGAAACGTGGTCATTTCTGTGATCTGCTGGATTAGGCTTGTTTCCACTGTAAGCACAATTCTTTGTTTGGCAGAAAGACTCAAACAGTCCTGCCACGTTTGCAGTTTTCCTGCAGAAATATCCTCTTTTTAACCTGATCAGTGAGTTAGTAATGCCAAAACATGAGAGTAATGCGTCCCAATAAGCCTTTTAACTCAATCCTCAAAGAACAGATGGAAACAAAAGCAGTTTGAGCCCGATGCATTTCATAAACATGGAGTCCTCTCGGAGTCGACTTGAGTAAATGGTCCCGTTTTTTTGGAGGAATTCCTCCGAGCGAGCCTCCCAGAAGGCCTAACCTTTTGCCAGTGCAACAGAACAAGCCCTCTCCGGCAGACTCCGCGTGCAGCGTCGCGCCGATTGCCACGGTGGCCTGACGGAGCCCGGTCCTCATAACCAGACCCATGCGCGCTCCTGCTCCCATAACTGTGGCTCAACCCCCGGGGCTGCGTCTGTCTCCCTCTGCCCAAATTTCCCTGCACATCCCTGGAATGGCGGTTGGCGGGCGGGGGGGTTGGAGGGGGGAGCACGAGGACAGAGCCGGTTCGCTACACGGACCATATGTGTCGGCAGACCACAAAACGCTGAAGCCATTACTCGGCCCACTCTCGAGAAATTGAAAGCAGGAGCCAGTAACAGCAGCAGCAATAGCTAGTTTTGGCTGGGTGTAATGGGGGCAGTGTTAGGAAAGCCCAGTCAGATGGTAGTGCTCACGCTGACTTGTTGACGGCAGCAGGCTGCAGACGGCTGATGTCTTGTTGTCATAGTGCCAGCTCCTCCCTCTCATGGCTTCTCCGCGATGACGCTCGTCGGCTCCTCTCTGTTTTAAATTTTGCTAATGTGTCTGCATGTGTATGTGGTTATTGAGTCCCTGAACTGGGTTAATGGGGCTCCGCCAGCATTGCTTGCTGGATATTTTTGGGGGTCTTTTCGAAGCTATTTTTTTCGCTCAAAATAACATGTTAATTTTAGAGAATATTACATGGATTAAGCCTACAATTCAAAGTTGTTTTTTCATTAGGGATGTTCCACTGAAGCTGAGTGTAACCAGACAATATTTTCCCCCCAGCCTCCCAAACGGAGGGGTTGCATTACATGCGCTGAAAACATGTATTTGGGCAACACGCTCCGGTGGTGTTCTTACATTAATGACGAAACATCGGTCCGGTCGGCGTGTCATCGTGAGCTGCAACACTCCTCGGGCTCCGGGCGTTTTTGAAAAGAAGCGGCAACAACGGCGTGTCCTCCCGCCGCCGGGCCCGTCGCCCCGAGGATCCCAGCTCACCCTTTAAATCTTCGAGTCCGCTCGCAAGGAGCCGCATGCATCTAATGCATTAGTTCGGGGTATTGTTTTACACGCCGCATACATCACACATTGTGATTGTTGGTAATTTATGTGCGAGACACAATGATTTGTGGGAAATTACCCTTTTTTTTTTTAACTTTCTCATGTGAAAGATGCTGCACTTCGGGCAGCTGCTTGATTTTTTTAAAAAAATTTTTTATTGGTGATTTATCGCTGGAGGTTGTGTTGGTGTTGAAACGTTCCCCTCCTCTACCCCACTGTGTATTTCTTTATGTTTGTCCCCCTAATTCCTTTCAGCTGAGTTATTCATGGTGGCTCACTTACCCAGCGTGGCCGGTCTGGTGCCACCGGTTTTAGGTATCATCTCAATGCGCTGGGTTTTTTTCCAGTAAAAAAAAAAAGGGAACATTCCCTCACAACGTGCACCCTCCTTTAGCCCCCCCCCTTCCCCCATTGATGCCTGTAAGGTGGGATCCGACTCTGTTGTGTGTGGCCGTTTTGTCATGTATTTATTTATTTCTTTATTTGCTCGGCCGGGCGGCGGGTGTTGGCGGGATAAGGGCTCGCGGAGGAGACTTATCTTCAAGCGCGCGTCTGTCATCTGCCGCCGCAGACAGAGTGCTCTTTCATTCGCGCCACTGAAAGAGGGTTCACAGAGATTTAAGGGCCAGCATTGTTTGTGCTCCGCGATGCTTAATCACTTTTGATTGGACACCATATTAAAAACTCGGGAGAGAGGCTCTCCGTCTAAAAACGAGTACCCGTCCTCCACGAGAGGGTGGAAGGGACAAAAAAAAAAAAAAAAAGAGGAGAGAAAAGAAAAAGGGGAGCGGCGATGCCTCGCGGGGTGGATGACGAGGACAAAGACGCGCCGGCGGAGTTAAGCCAAGAGCCGGAGGAGATGAGAATAGATGAGAAGCGAAGGACTTGAGGCGAAGGGGAAAGTTAACACCAAAGAACTAACGAATCAGCTTGCAGATTTTGTTTGTCTTAGAGGGTCCCCCCCCCCGCTTTTCCTCCCTCCATTAAAAAATGACAGAACAGGCAACCTTTTGGGCTCCGAGGTCCGGCCCGCCTCGGCCCCAGCGTCTTATCTTTCCTCGAGCTCAATGAGTAAGATGGCGACTTATTCCTAAAGCACTCCACTTTCCCACACCCCCTCCTCCTCCTCCTCCTCCTCCCCCCCCCCCGCACTCCATTTCACTGCAGCACTGATTACACATAGTGTTTACATATTCCATAGAGCACTGTGACAGAGATAAACCTCTCCTGATGCTTATCCCCTGGCCACAATGTGGAAACCACTAAGATATAATGTAAACCAAACGTCGCAGCTGCCCTTTCATGTCTCAAGTGCCAGTTCTGCGTGCTGAGCGAGAATTTTGAGAGCTCGGCTTTAAGTGGCATTGCTTGAATTGAAGTTAAAAACCATCATAGTTTTTTTTTGCTTTAATGATGTTGGCAAGCTCTTTCCACGAGTGCGTTTTCAGTCTTTTCACATGGTAGCACAGAGATCCTGAGTGCGAAGGTGCTTCAACGAAAAGTATCCCGCTTTCGGAATAGTCTACATTTTAAACACTTTCGCCGGCTCCTCTTCCGATAACCAGCGGTGGAAAGTTTAGGTTCCTCCTTCGCTGGTGAAGAGGAGTGTTTGACACACATAGTTTGGAGTTTGGGGACGGAATATTTGTGGCGAGGGATCGGCGTTTGATATGAAATGTGATTAATGATCCGCACATCGGCGCGGGAAGGCAGCGTTCCCCCATAAAGTAGGTTGTGGGATTATACAGAGGGCTGCACTCGGAGGACTTCTTGGCATTAATTGGCCTGTGTCTCCTGTGGCTCTGGGTATTGCTGTCACTCTCCTCAGCAGACTGCAGTTTGTGCGCGTTATCACTCTCGAGGTCCTTTCGCAGTAAATGTGTCGCAGGGAAATTGCGCCGGCCTAAAAATACCCTTCAGAGCGTCTCACATGTGGATCGCAGAACGTCTTGGTCTCTGGGCTTTGAGAGGAGATCATCGGCGCATTACGGTGTTTTCAGGACTGTCCTGTTTCTTTGAGACTGAGATACATGTGCGGAAGTGCGCTTCTTAATGGTAATGATCTTGTTAATACCACATTTGTGTCGTGGATAGCTGTGGTGAGTCATTCCATGGTGTTTTCCCACTATTTATGAAGGACTGTCTGTGTGACCGTAACAAGACAGGACAATTACTCACCACACCATCTTGTGGTTCAAACTGGAATGGCAAGACTAAACAGGTTTCCCTCAGATGACATCTCCACTC
The DNA here is from genome assembly GCA_032164315.1 of Malacoctenus gilli. Classification (NCBI taxonomy): domain Eukaryota; kingdom Metazoa; phylum Chordata; class Actinopteri; order Blenniiformes; family Labrisomidae; genus Malacoctenus; species Malacoctenus gilli. The sequence continues at coordinate 5,971,785 of JASSRZ010000060.1, forward strand.
TTGATTCTCATAGGTTTTGCTGACGCCAAGTTGTTTGCTGACTAATATCTTTATGCACCACTTTCCCTTTTTTGAGAGGAGATGCTCGTGTGACACATTACACCATTCTGTGGTTAAAAGTGATACTACAAGACTCGACAAAGCATCGCTCAGCTCATGCTTTGACTGTTGCTTTTGTCATCCCATGTTGATTCTTTAGGGATATGCAAACACTAAAAACTCTGACTGACACTTCCTCTTCTTTGGGCCTCGATGCTACAGTGACTCACGACTCCATTTTGTGGCACCAGGTGTATCGCGGATGTGACACAAAGCCGTGCAAGAAGGAATCCAGTCGCGTCTGGATAGTTTTCTCACTCTGTGACCATTTCAGATTGTGTCCGGTCGCGCACAACAAGCGCCACCTATTGTCCCTTTGTCACTGTTGACACAAACACGCTCTCTTGCGTTTAATAGTCAGATGCCTGCATGTAGGGCCACCTGTGCCACACCCAAAGTTTACGTAATGGGGATGAGTTTGCCGCAGGGCTTGTGCTCAGGAATTATAACCTGCCATCAAAACACACACACACACACACACGCTCTGACTGTGTTGGCACTTACAGTTGAGGGACCAGAACAGACTGTTCAAGAGTTGCCAAGGTTAACTGAGGGAACCGCTGTTGCGGTCTCCATTGAATACGAGTGATCTGTCAAGTCGATCCGGTTTCTTCTGCGTTTCGGATCCCCTTCAGTCAAAGAGCGAGTCCACGGTCAGAGAACTGCAGCGTGAACATTACGTGTTGTCACTTGCTTTAAATCCATCATTTCTTTTTGTTTTTTCTGAAGTAAAGGTGCTCCAGTGGATGTCTTCCCGGCTTTGACAGCCTTGTTTTCTCCCTGCTCAGCACTGACTCCAACTTGTCCCCATAAATCTAAAACTAATCCACCAAGTGCGAGCTCATCCCTCTTAATTTGTTTGCCCGCTTTACATCCACGGAGATGTTCTCCAGTGACATCTAAGCCATCACGTTGACAACCCCAAGTGGCGTCTAATGCTCCGACTGATTCCCTTCTATAGCTGCTTTGATGCTCCCTTTATTATGTTTCGATGGGGCTATTTTTTTCCCCCCTCCTCCTCTTGTTTACGAAAGCCGTCACCGAGCAAAAGCTGAACTTGCAGTCTGCCGCTCGGCCACTTGGGCAAAGCTGAAGGCCTACTTTAATCAAGACATGAGAATGACCCACTTCATCTCATGTTAATTTGTTTTTGGGGAAATTAGCGGGAATCGACTGTGAAGAGACGTTTCTGGTCTTTTTAAGAAGCTTATTTCAAAGCGGTATATGTGTATTGAAGTAGGCTATGTGGACATAATTCCTTTGTGTCTTTTAGGGGCTTTCATAGTCCCTGGAACCCTGTTTCCACCAGCATTGGATCCCTTTGCTTGAGCTGTATGAAAGCAGGCCTAAGCCGTTGTAAAGCAGAGAAGTGGCCCTTTTTATGAGGTGCTAATGGCCTGCTAATTCTTGGGGAAAGGCAAAGTGACCAATTCATTAAGCTGAGTGTTTACTACCTGTTGCCCTTTGACCTCTTGCTGTCAGGGTGAAGTCTCAAAGCAAATTGTTGTTGCAGCCCACGTGCCATGTTTACTTTCCTTTCTGTCGACGGACCAAAGTGTTGGGAGCAGCGACAAGTCCACCCCCCCCCCCCCCCCCTGCACTCCACTGATCTATGGGGACAAAAATGATCTGATTGATGCCGTTAAGCAGATTCATAGGTTCATAAACCTCCTATTCAATCTCAGCCTTTTCAGTCCTGAATTAATGTTGTAAAGACCTTCTCGTGCTGCAGGTTTCACCAAGTCAGCAAACTTTCCCGATTGTTTATTCATGAGTACTTTGACCTGGAGCAAAGATTTATTGTGGTGAAAAGGTTCGTCATTTATATGTCTTTCTTTTATTGTCCTGAGTTGATCTCTCTCAGTTCACCGTTCTAAAAAGCATGCATAGGTGCAAGTCACATCACAAGGAGGGCTGAGCTGCTGCTCCTGTGTCCTTAATCGCTCCGGTGATTGCACATAGGTCCCAGATTAGGCTAAGACAAAGCTTTAACTTCCACTGTCATCATTGTCACTTGGCAGTTCTTTGACTTTTGGCTTCTCTAACCTTAAAAGTAGTTGGAAATAAGACCAATACTGCGCATTATTCTGTCTGTTCTTGGGTGAAAGCCTGTAAACCTTCGGACAAAGTTTGTGCAAACGGGTCAACTGAACTGAATTACATTCGATCGACTGAGCCGCGCTGGTGAACGTGGCCTTTTTCTTTAGCTTTGTGTGTAAATGTGTTAATATAAAAGCCTGTTGTCCCCACTGTCCATGTGATTCAATTAGCTAATAGCCTGCCCTTCTTTCCAGCAAAGCCTCCTCAGACGTATTTACTAGGCCCTGTTGTCTTTATGATTTCCTCCGCTGAAATGTTCGTAAATAGCGGTGGATAAAACGAGAGGTGATTTAGTGGCCCGCGTCACAATGCGGCCCGCTCAGGCAGGCCGCTTCCTACCTTTGTGTGGTCGAGGGCTCAGGGGTGCGGCAGCGGATACGCGGCCCGAGTCCCGGCAGCCTCCGAGGAGGGAAGGAAACCTGGTGTCAAAGGCGATCGCACGCTGCTTCTGTTATCTGAGCAACAGACACTCGCAGTAAGACGCGGCGGCGGGGGGACGGCGGGCTTGACGCGGGGCTTCTAACGCTTTCAGACAGCTTTCTAAGAGGCTGTGTCAAGTTTTTTAATTATTACACGTGTTTTTTGGGCCTGAAAATAAAGCCTTTGTCGGAGTGAAAGGCGGGGTGGGGGCGGGCGGGCGGGCGGGCAGGGGGGGGAGCGGGGTCCGGGGGAAACCTTGTTGCGTGTGGACCCGCTGCTGCATGGTTTCTTTCTCCTGCTCCTCTCCGCACAGGCCTCTCCTGTAACCTTGAGAGAAGCCTGCGCAGGCCCCAAGTTCAACGAGTGCATGAGGCATATTTTCGCTGAGCGTGCTTGGACCGCCCCGCTAAACCCCTCGACCCCCCACCCCCCCACGCAGCCGCCCGCCCTCCCTCCTCACCATACATACAGCTTTTTTTTTTTCCTTCTCTCCCTCCCCTCCTCCTAAAGAGGACTCCCTGTAGGCCTCGCCTTTCACAGCGCCTGCAAAGGAAATACATTATGTGTAAAAAGAATTCCATATGGTGTCATACGATCTGTGTAATTCTCTCTGAATTGATAAAAAAAGTCACCTTGTACGCACAATTCTGTCCTTTGTGGACGGTACTGTAGCTTCTGTACTGCTGAGACTTTTCAGCAACTTCTCTCTCTCTCACCCCCCCCCCCTCCTTTCACTCTTTCTACAATCCAAAGTGTTGCATGTTTACATTCTGACGTCCTTTCCGCGCTTACTGGAAAGAAGCGGCTGGGCTCGTTTAGCAGGCAGAGGTTGACAAACAGACATCCTACTACTTCCTCCTCCGTCGGTAAACACCTGGAAGTCGGTTGCAGCCAGTTGTTTTTTTTTTTTTTGCCTCGAGGTGTGGCTGCTCATCAGCTGCGGCGGTTTTACACAGTGGCCGCCTGCCTTGGCTGAGGGGTGGAGGGGGGGGGTGAGTCTGTGGCAGTCCTACGGGTAGGCCGTTCCAGGTACGCACTGCCAAGTTCAAGTGGCTTGGACCGAGCCCCGCACCGCAAATGGGAAGTGCTTCTGCAGGGCTGCCAACCTTTGGCGAGAGCGTTGACTGCGGCGTGCCCGTTGTGCCGTCAGTGTCAGCAAGGAGATAGTGTTTTCTACATGCACATGCACATTGGAGGGGGCCCTCCGGAGGAATCGAAAAAAAGAGAAACCTTTGGCAAGGACAGATGTATATATGTAGTCGCTTGCCAGGAGGGGGATTACGGAGTCTGCTCCAATGGTGGCCCTTTGATATTCCTTCCAGTTCCCATGACGCAACGCGATGGCGAGTATCAAGAGATTATTTTTTTTATGACCTTTCAAGAGATTCCGCACCGAATTCAGAACAATGCGAGTGGAAATCAGGCGGATCGCAAAATATGATCCGGGTCAACAACGTATAGTCATCCTTGATGAGCTAAACTGAGGCTCTGTGCGGTTTGGACGAGTGTAAAGGTCAAGTGAGCTCAATGAATGGATCATTTTGAAGGGTTGAGAAGTACAGCCAATAAAATAAGCAGCAGACCCTGTCAGCGCCTGCTGAATCAGCTGTTCTGTTAGAGGACACCGAAAAAATTGGTGACTTTACCGGTTGATTTTTTTTAAGCAGGTGGATTTGAACCTACTTCAAAAATCAGCGTGGCTCTGATTGAAATCTTTTGGATAAAAGCCTTAAAGAGCCAAAGCTTCAATCTCTTTTCCAGTGGTGTGGGTGTGCAGTCATCGGATAAATCACACTCACACCGGGGTCGCTTTTCCTCCAGTTTGTTGCTCGCAGCTCAGACATGAACCCTCCCAGAAACATGAAACACAAACACACCAGCCCCGCTTCGCCAAACTCCTGAGCTGAACCAGTGCAGAACAGGAATTACCTCTCTCCTCGTCCCCCCACCCCCAGCTGCACTGATTAGCCTCCCACCTGCCCGGCCAACCCCCTTGATCTCAGCGAGCAAACTTTTGGCATCTCCGGAACCCCCCCCCCCCCCTCCCAAAAAAACCGTGAAAGCAACGTGCCTGGAAGACGAGCGAGAGGCGAAAGGGGGCTGTGGGAGCTGGCTGCGAGGCGGGTGTAAAGGCCCCTGTGGAGTGGCCCTGAGTGGACAAAACCGAGCTGCCTGAGGAAGTGGAGGAAGGAGTGCTGGGAGCGTTACGTGGGCTGGAGGGAGGCGGGCAGGCGGGCGGGCGGGTGGGTTTACAGAGAAAAGCGGCAAAAGGGGAATTCCTGTTCCTGAAACTGAAAAGTGATGGAAAAAGTGACTGCTCGATCTCGCTCATGCCGCTCCATGTCAAAACAGCCCGAGTGCTGCCGTCATCTGTGCAAATATTTCAAGAGATTATGGTTTGGGAGCCTCGTGGGAAAGGCTGAAGGAGCGAGGACAGCCAGACTTAAACTCGCTTTAACAGAAAAGCCTTCCCTTCTTAACTTTACCAGAGCGAGCGTGTAATCATAAAACCGCATTAATTCGGGAGGCCTGCGAACGGAGGGGAGAACCTGCCAGGTGAGGTCTGGGATTACGGCGCCGCGTTTTCATCCCGGCAGCCCGAAACTCCCGTCAGAAACAAGTAGCCAGAAGGCACGAGGCAGTTTGTTCATCGTGACCTACATGTCGTTTGAACTTCTATCCACGGTGATGTGTTGTTGAAGAAGCGGTCGCTGATGTACTGTGGGGGGGGGGGGGGGGGGGCGGGGGCTGATGTAATGTCCCCCCCCCCCCCCCCCCTCTCCCCATCATGTGACCCGCCGCTGCGGTCACCTCTGCCGGTGCCACGCTCGTCTGCGACACTGTTTATGACTCCGAAACAACAGAATCTGAAATTAATTTAGCGCCTCTCGTCTTCCCCACTGTAAACTGGCGCTGTGCAGCCAAACCACATGTTGTGATTGCTGCAGTGGCAGAGGGGGCTGCCCCAGCAGGCCTTCGTAGCACAGAACAGATTTGCTGTCTGTTTTTTTGCCAGGAATGTGGACTGGAGCTCCGTCTCGCTCGCTGGCTCGCTCTCGGGCAGCTCCGACTGTCTCGCTTCGCCTGCATTTAAATACAGTTTATAAGTGACGCACTCGCAGTGCGATGAAGGGAATTAGATTTTACATTTTGATCTCCTGTAAGACTGAGACGTTTAGTCATGATTATATGCCGCTTTGTTGTGCTAAGCGATGGGGCTTTTGCACCGCATCGTGCATTTGAATCATGCGTCCGGGACCTGCAAAGCGCAAAAGGCGGCTTTGCACCTTCGCTGCGGCTGCCGGCGCGTCTCCAGACAGTTAGAGGGTCCGCGAGGAGCGAAGGAGCTCCTCTGTTCCTGGACGGCTGCCAGCGCTCTGACCTTGTGGCGGGCACATCGCTGTCACTCCCTCTTGAGTTACGTGAGAATCGGTTTGATGATTTCAGAGCACCGCTCAGCATCTGACGACGGATCGCCGAGTGAGAAACCACCAAAAGTCTGATTATTTTTAGCGGGTTTTTTGAGCCACGTCCCCCCCCCCCCTCGTCACCCAGAAACGTTGGTGCGGCGGCCTTGTGCCAGTGGAGACATCCGAACCCAGCTCCCCCAACAAACCCTCCTGCCCCCGAGCGTCGATCCCCACGGATGCTTTGATTCGGGCCAGCTCTGACGGGGGCCTCTGGAAGCCCTGTCTCCAAGCTCATTAACGGGAAAGGAGGGGTTTTTTACTGGCCATGCGGCATGCAGCCGGCTTTAAAAAGCGCCAGCGAGCTCCCCGGTCTGCCTGCTGCATCTGACCAGCTTACACCTTCAAGAGTTGAAAAACATCTTTCCATCATTACCGCACTATTCGGAGTCGGGACTTCAGAAAGGTGTCAGCGTCATTAGGCCTCGGGCTCTCCGAGATTGGTCCAGAAATTATTGGCCCTGCCCACGTGGCACACGAGTACCATCCAGTCCATAATTAGGACTGGATACGTTTTTTTTTTTCAAAGGCGTTACAAAAGCAGCGCATTTAAGGGTGTTTTTTTGAGGACCGCTCTGTACGTCGCAGTCGCGAAACTCCTTTTTCTTCACGCGTTTCGCTCACAGTATGCGTTGCATTATGCTCTGCCTCTTTGTTGCTAAACACAAAGTGACACCGGATCACAATGCGCTGAGAGGGTATTTATTTTATCTGTAAGGAAACAATTGGTAGTAAATGAGTAATCACCCAAGTAAATAAGCGATCTGCAGCTTTCAGTTGGTGCCACAGACGCTGGGAACTGAACCACAGCTTCTTGGCCATGATGTATGTCTGAGTAATAGATCAGGAGAAATGATGATACAGCAGTACAGTAGCCTGAATAGTAAAGAAGAAAGAGCCATTTGCACCTGCCGCTCCGTTCCCTGCCGGAGTTGTAATGGCAAAAATAAACTGGCTCGACATCTGTTGGCAATGTCAGTAGTCTGTTTTTATGCTTGTAATGACACATTAAACTCTGTGGTTGATCCCCCCCCCCCTCCTTCTCCACCCTATGTCCCGTTCCAGGGGAGCAGTGCCAGCAAAATCGTCTGAATGAGTGCACGCTTTGTTTTCTTTTGTCTGTTTTGGGCCAAGATCTGGTCTTAGATGTGGTGGCATTCCATGATCAGATAATTCCTTCCACGTCCCCACTTTAAGGTGTGTGTGGGCGTGTGTGTTTGTGTGCGCTTCAACTGCCGCTCGTTTGGCACGGCGCGGCGAGTGCAAACAGTGGCAATGGGTGGCAGGGATCCTCGGTGGCCTCTCGCCCAGCTGGAGGGGAGCCATTTTGCCCTGCGAGGGAGCACCCAGTGCGCCCTGGCGCGGCCCGCGGCTCTCACCAGTAGGAAGTCCTCTTGGCCGCGGCCTGACGCCGTCGTAAGCGCTGACAATCGCTGACACATCACTGGCAGGCGGGCTGAGCAGACACAGAACATTACGCAGGCCCCGGGTGGAAATGAAGTGAGGTTGCCTTTAAAGATCGCGGCACAAAGGGGAAAGGAGTGGAAGTTCTTTCCGCATGTCGAGAAATAGTTGGAAATCAGACTTTGTTTTTCTGAGCTGTTTGAACATGAATCACCTCCGAATTCAAAGCAATTTTCCAGATCTGGGCGGATTTTCACTTGAATTCCAGCACAATAACACTTGGCTGCGTTGGCTGGAGGGATCAGGCTGTCCGGGTTGAGTGGTGGTTGTGAGATAAAGATGGAGGTAGCGTTGCCTTCACTGACTGGGCCTCCTTATCAGCGCAGAGCAGAGCGCCATCAAATACTATTAATAAAACAGCGCCTTGCGTTGGGGTTGAGTCGAGCTCTTCCAGCTGCAAAGTTGACAAATCCCGGCGTCCTTTTAAGAACCCAAAGAGCGCCATATTTCTCAACTGGATGGATGTTTGGGAGTTGAAAGGAAGTTGGTGGCGCAGACAAGTTAAGCCTCGTTAGTATCACAACCAGGCTGTCCCTGAACTATGATCTGTGGGCCAACTTGTCTCTCTTGGGAGAGCGGGGAATTTCCCAGACCCCCTGAACACCCCCACCGTCTCTCATTCCCTCCGTCCCCCCCTCCCTCCGGACCAGTCGAGACGTGCAGGTTTGAACCCTCTCACTGTGTTTCTGGCCTCCAATGCCCATTGCCACTCAAGCAGCAGGGGTCCGGTGCATTTGTCTCATAATTATCCGACTGGATAGGGGGGTTCTGAAGATGAAAGGGGCGAATCACAGAGCTCCTCTGTCAAAGGTCTGTCTGCCTGACTGGGGGGTTTTGGATCTATCTCCCTTGTCCTCTCTCTTTCGTGGCATCCACCGCCCACCCCACCACCTCCGAGTTCGTCACACACACACACAGCCTTACTTTTTCCTCAAGAGCTGCTTCCACAGAGCATAATCGCCAACAGTGAACGCTCGTGCACGCCCCCCCCTTCTACCAGCCACCCCACTGATTCATTCACAACTACAAAACTGCAGAAATACCCCCCACTCTCATATCCTGAAAGACTTCAGACTCGCTCCTTTTTTCCCCCTCGCACCCCCCGCAAGCCCCGCCTCCGAACCATCGGCTAGCCGCCCACCTCACCCATTTGTCCCCCGCTCCTTCATCCGCCTCCTCTTTTTTCCTCCCCCCCACCCTCCCCACCGCCACCTTTCTCCTTCTTCTCCTCTTAACTACTGGCTAGGAGTTAATGGACTGTTTTGGCTAGTCTCCAGACGGTGAGTGTCACCTCATTAGCCTATAGCGGCTCGCTCCCAGACTGCTCCTTGTGTGTGTGTGTGTGTGTGTGTGTGTGTGTGTGTGTGTGTAGGAGGAGGAGGAGGAGGACTACAACGACGGAATGTCATTGGTCTGCCCCCCCCCCAGCCGTCCCACCGCACACCCCTTACCCTCTCCCTCTCCCCTTCCCACCACTACAATGAATGAGAAAACACGCATGCATAATTAAATCTATAGTCTCGTCCTCACTCTGCCCGCCCCCCCTTCCCTCCCCTCCCCTCCTTCCTTCGCAGACGTGCATTAAAAAAAAAAAAAAAAAAAAGCTGCTTGGAAGTTTGCCACCGTGGAGAAAAAAAAAAGCCCAGCAGTGTCTTCGTACCAGGGAGATGTGGCCAACCTTCCACCCTCGTATGGACCTATTCTTTCTTCGCCGGCCCGCCGAATGGCAGGGTGGCAACAGCGGGCGAATGTAAATGCCACCCGGTCCTGCCAGTCAATTACACCGCAACAAAGCTAATTGTTTGTTTGGCGCATACCAAAAAAGATGCGAGGTTGCCCATTGATGGGGCCATTGTTTCAGCACAGATGCGAAGTTCTTTTTTTCTCACAGGCCCGACCTTCTGCTGGTTAAACTCGTGAATGATGGGACCTCGCTTTGGGAAAATCGGCTAATCCGCGTTTTATTTAAAGTACAAACGGTTTGTGGGACGGCGTCTCATGATTATTCTCAGCGCATCTGATATTTTCTGACTCATATCTTATGTAGGTTACATTGTGTCAGGCTTAAGTCTCGCATCGTGATCAGAATTTCAAACGTCCCAAGTTCAGCCATTGTGCTGCATGTGCAGACTTAATGTTAATAACCTACTTAGTGCAAAAAGTAACAAATTAACTCCTTCTAAGATTAATTTAGTTCAATCTTCTCAAGATATTTTAGGTGAAATCAACACTTAAGTGGAACTTTTTGGACTGGATTTCAATATGTCTGGATTTCTTTGATACTTGTGTGTTTGGCTCATGTTGCAGTAGATGGTTTCAGGTGTCGTGAAAGGAGGTGAAAAGTTGAGTGTAAAGTGATGACAAAGAAATCTTCAAAAAAGTGGAAAATAAGAGTGGAAGGAAAAGGCCACATTGTGCAGAAAGGGCAGAGCGAGAGCGAGCAGGAGGAGGTGGAAACATTAGTTGGGGCGCGGCGTGCTGACTGGATACCAGCCTGCTCATTTTTCATTGGACAGATGAGCCACTGTGTCGCGTCGTGCAGTGTAGTTTGTCTGCAGCCTGGTCGCCGACTGCATGGCACAGCGCAGACCGGCTCGCCGCAGGGCGCCGGGTGCGCGCTTCTCTGTTTGTGCGCACGTGCACGCCAGTGCGTGCAGACCCAATATGTGCACATGTAGCCCCGCGCACGTGAATGAAATCTCCTCGTGGGCGCTTGTTCGCCTGCGTTTTTTCGCAGCGTAGATGCATGCGATGCATGCATCCGTGCAGAGGTGGGTAAACTTTATTTCTCAAATTAAAAGGTGGGGAAGTTGAATTTGGATGGATTAACCCTCATCTGCATCCGCAGTTGTGTAGCTGTGTATCCTTTTGTGCCCGCCAGGTTCTTCCTTCTCCTCTCTCGGGCCGGTGTGGCTAATGATCCGTCAGGCCTTTCAGTCCCTTGTTCAAGGCCCACTCGCCACTGAATGCGCTCCCTCCCCGTCCACACTGTTTGGTGACCTCAATGAGGAGCCTGTTGTCCTCCCGGCTCAGTTAAAATGCTCTCCTCTTTTCACTGCCGTGAGAGTTTACGGAGGAGAAGGCACAGAGACTCGGCGAAGAGAAAGAGGGCCCGCTCTTCACCCGCATTAGTATGCAACGATTAGAAACAAACACACACTGATGATCCGCGCGCACACACACACACACACACACACACACATACACCCAGGCGGCCGAGTGCTCTGGTCGGGAGATGCGTATGAACGCTGGGAGATACAAGTGAGCTGGGTCACACACAATCAGACACACACAATCAGACACACACACACACACACACACACACACACACACACACACACACACACACACACACACACACACACACA
>JASSRZ010000060.1:5985859-5997676 GCA_032164315.1 Malacoctenus gilli
CCTCCCCAGGCTGCTGAAATGCGTCTTGGCTCGGGACCCATGCCTCTGGCAGCCAGAGTGCTATACATGTGCACAGAACCCCGCTCGGCATAAAATGGCTGCCAGACAGGCTTCTCCTCCTGAAATGTCGACAGCGGTATGCATCTGCAAGGGCGTGCGTGTGGCGCGTGCGCACTCGGGTTTTTTTGCGGAGGATATCTGTACGTGTCCGCGAGCGTTTGCGGGCTACGAGTGCGCACCGCTGGTTGTCAAAGTGAAGAGGAAAAAAAAAAATGTTAAAAAAAAAAAAGAGAGCGAGAGAGAGAAAGTTTCCCTAAACTATGCGGCTAATTTAATCCACGCCGCGTGTGTAGGTGCATGTGTGTTCTGCAATTTAGTGGGAACAGAGCGGGTATCATGCCAAAAAATGAAGAGGGTGGGTTGGTGGTGGCGGAGGGGGGCGTGTGTGTTTTAGTGATTATAAAATCCAGGCGAGGAACACGCTGGGGCGTGGAGCAACCTCACCAGCACTGAGAAACTTTCTTGCCGAGCCAGATTTCTGTTGCCATTACCCGTAATTGCCCTAATTGTTCCAGTGGTATGATAAGTATCCCACCGGACAAGAAGGTGTAAGAGCTCGTGGTCACATCCAAAATACCCACAAGCCCCCTCTGCTCTGCTCCTTCGGGGTTTTTTTTTTTCTTCCCCCCCCCTTTTTTTTTTGCTGAGTAACAGAAGATAATGTGATTCATACGACGTGGTCTTGTTTTTTTTCCCTCTTCCTTCATGAACCGGTTTGTTTATTTAAACAAGTGGCAGCGACGGAAGGTGCCAAGAAATGTTGTTTTTGGAGAAGGGCCGTGTGTGTGTGTGTGTGTGTGTGTGCGTGTGCGTGTGTGTGTTGTGTACATTTAAGAGGCCGTGTGTGTGTGTGTGTGTGGGTGTGTGGTGTCTGGCCCTGTGATCAAGCCCTTGCCAAGCTCCCAGGGCAAAGCCGAGCCTCCTCGACCGCAACTGTTTATTTACAGGTTACACCACTGTTTATTTGAAGACTATCGGATTGGCCAGGCTTCTGCACAGGACACCTTTTAGATACAGACACCCGGCCCGGGGCTCCGAACGCCACACAGCTCCACTTCATATAATCTGCAGCACATTTGCATGCAGTAAAAAAAAAACAAACAGATTTTTGGTTGTTTTTTTGATGCATCACTTGCTCTGATCATTCAGGTTCAAACCTGTTGAATTACAAACCCTCGCTTCGTCGCCATTCATCCTTCTATTTTCTCAGTTGGTAGGAAGTTAATTCAGTGAGGTCAGACAAAGCAAACGCAAAACAAAAAGCTCACACACTCGCTACAAGTGATTATAAAAAAAAGAGAGAGAGGTGGGAGGGGGGGGGGCAGAGAACAATAGCTAAAACAAACACATTCGCAGACGCACAAAGTGCGCGAGTGCCAAACTAAATAGTATCACGATCCAGAGACGAAGGAGAGGGAGCGCGAGGCCGCCCTTCTCGGGTCAGAGGTACAATGTAATGCAATAGAGGGAGGTGTTTCCAGCTCCGATGCGGGCCTGGCAGATGTGCCATATGCTTGTATCCCACCTTGAGTCATCCAGGTGGTCTCTCCTGGTGCTACAGTAGGGGGGTGGGGAGGAGGGCTGGGGGTGGGGGGGGGGGGTGGTGGCTCACGCTGGAAGATGCTGCCTGGGATCTCTAATTGCCACGACCATCTGCTCTTTTTGTCATGGTTGCCTGTTCAGCCCTGGAAGAAGAAGAAGAAGGAACACAAACAAAAACACAAACTCTGATCCGAACTGGAGCGCCCCCTCCCCCTCGCTCTCCTCCCACCTCCGCTCTCTTTTCCTGCTCCCCGCGCTACCTTTTTTTTTTCTCCCCCCCCTCTCATTCACCTCCTCTCCTCCACTCCCCTGCGCTCGTCTCTCTCTCCCCCCCTCCTGGCTGGTTTCTCTCCCTCTCAGCAGTTCTCGGGGAGCAGGCACGGAGTTGGCAGTCGTAACTAGACTGATGGATGACTCTGAAAGTGGCGTGGGGGGGGGAGGAGGAGTAGGAGGAGTGGCAGCGGCGGCGGCGGTGGGAGAAGACAAGGAGTCAAGGCCGCTGAGCTCCCTGCAATCACTTTATGGACATGTGCTGTGGCAAATCCATGCAAACCTCGACTTGCTCACGAAAGCTTCTGCACACAGTGTGTGTGTGTGTGTGTGTTTGCGTGTATGTGTGTGTGGGGGGCAAAGTGAAGGGACATCTTGCTTATTGATGTGAGGCAAATGAAACGATTTAGCTGACGTCAGACGCTGGCTTGTTTAATGCATGAATTGCGACACGCTGCAGTTTTCACCTCCACCGAAACTTTTGGTTTTACAACCGATGGCTCATTTAAAGAGGTTTACGGAGGAATGTGCAACAATTGACTATTTTTAACTTGCTTTTTTGTTTGTTATTTTAAAAGAGACAAAAACCATATTTAAAAAAAAGGTCTACTGTAAAAAAAAAAAGCAACCTGAAACGTTTGAATATGAAGCCAGAACGCGTGGCTCGGCCGTGCGTTTTCGAGGACATAGCAGGTACGCTCAGTCAGGCCACGTCTTGCATGATGTTCACATGTTTTTTAGGGCTCCGCACTCTGAAAAGCGGGGGTTTTTTCTCCCCCCCTCACCCCCACTCTAACGTATGGTCCTTTTCCCTCCCTACTTTGTCATTGTTGAGCTCCGGCCAAGAACATTCTGTTTTTGCTGCGCTGTTTAATAGTCAAATTTAGGAGTGGGGGAACAAGAGAGAGAGGGAGAGCGACACAGAGGGAGAGCAAGAGAGGGATAAATCTTTCAACTTTTTTTTTCCTCCCTCCTTCCATCACCCCCCCCCCTCTCTCTCTTTCCTCCGCCGCTGTAACGCAGCTCAGGAGAGCCGCAGCAGGAAAAGGGGTGTTGTTCCAAGGCGAGGGTATCTGAGTTCACCGTCTCCGGCTTCTTGTCTCCCGAGCTAAAGCTCTCTCATGTTAAAGGTGTAGATAGCGATCTCCCCCGCCGGTTCTTGTTGCGCGCTCTCCCTTCCATCTCGGGGCATGTGTGGGCCCGGGACGCTTTTTTTCAGGGGGGGGGGGTGGGCGCAGACGGTTTACAACGGCCTCGAGGCCTCGCATACTTGTTCCCGTTTCTGTACGTGTGCGATCAGCGTCTGCGATTCTTTTGTTCCACCAAAAAAGTTTCGCCAGTGATCGAACAGGAACTGGAGGAATGATACGCTCCCCCTCCCAGCGCCGCTCGGCGGTAAAAGACGTCAAGGCCCGGGCCGCCTCATACCAGAGCCTGCGCACCGGAGCCGGTGGAAAGAATTCCACTCATGTTTCCTCGTGTTTCCCCGCCCCTCTCCTGTCCTCTCGCCGTGTTTTGTTCTGTGCTTGTACCTTGCACAGCAGGACCGAACACATTCTGTATCACCCCCCACCACCACCCCCCTCTGCCGCCGCCACCGCTGCCGCCCCCCCCCCCCCTAACACTCCCCCGGCCCACTTTGAAAAATTACACTGAGGTCCGCGGGTAGAAACTTTCAGCTTTCTCTTCAGTCTGCCCTCCCTTTAATGATAATGATGTTCAAACAGAATCGTGGTGTTTAATGTACAGGGGGTGCACAGAGATAAGCAGAACCCTCTGAGAAAAGCAGGGGGAGAAAAGAATATAGAGAAATATCCACCTTTGTGTACTCGCTTGTTGTTTCTTCTCTCATAGTTAAAGAAAAAAACAAAACGTGAAGTTTTCGCTGCCTCAGCTCGTTTTTCAAGCCAATTTAGCTCAGCCCAATATTGCTTTTTCACCAGCATACTGAAAAAAACCCACTTGAAAATAAAGTCGTGAGCAGAGCGACCAACTCTCAGGCATAAACTCACACAAAGCTATTATTCTGTATTTGTAGGATGTTTAGTGCAATTTGAGATCCTATTTTTTAATTGCACTTAATGAAACGCGCCAAAACAACATCATATAACTCAATCAGTTCACGCTCACTTTTGCAGTTGAAGAATTCAGTTTTAAATTCAGGAACGAACAGTAAAAGAAAGAAAGCTCGGAGTAAAAGTGCAGCCAACCAGGAACAAACAAAACAGGTTTTCTTGTTTGGAAGCAACAGGACACAAAGTCACAGGTTTTTATGGCTGGAAATAATCAGTGCTGACGAGTAAATGCTGCTTCAGTGAGACAGTCTGTCAGTCCTCTTTCCATGCTAATCCCCCCGCCCCTCTTTTCTTGTGTTTTCCAGACTCGCAGCAGTCAGGAAGTCCAAGTAACAATGAGCCAGGCAAGAACCCTCTTCCAGGTATGTACACTGCCAGTCATCCAGCCCCCCCCCCCCTCTGGCCCCCTCCCTCCCTCCTGTCATCGCTCTATTGTTCCTCCCCAGCTCGCCCACTGTACAGCGGCTTATGTACACTGTAGCCTACCTCGTTTAAATAGTGTTGTGAACTCTGTGACTTGTGGGGAAAACAGCAAAGTCATTACTGTGGAGCGGAAGCCGCATTGTCGCAGCGCCAGGTGCAGGCCGGACGAGGCAGCGTCAAAACGTACGCCAGTACGAAAATATGTGACGTGCAGCGCAGAGATATTTTCGGGTGACTGCTGCAAGTGTCCAACTTAGAGTCCAACTCGTAAATCAGATTCAAATGCAAGAGAAGAGGAAGAAAAAGGACAATAATTCAAAGACAGCTTTACAGTTAGTACAGTATTTGTTACACTGTGACTAAAAAGCAAGTACAATAAAGTTTCTAAAAGCCGCTTACAAAATAAAAGCCTGTGAGTCGTTGACTGAAGTCTTATCCCTCTGAGTGAGCCTCTAATATTCATGTCCTGTAATTTTAGAGAATAAAGGAGGTCCATCAATGTGAGTCTAGAGGTAATTGTATGAGTTACACTCTTTATGTGTGAGAAATGATAACTCTGTCTCAACCAGGAATTTGAATACATTCATTCGAGATGCTTTTTTCAGTCTTTTGGGTGAAATCGCAATATTACGAGAATTTTTTTTTTATCTTTGAGTGAATTCTAATTGCCGAGTCGTGTTTTTTTCGAACTGCAGATGCTTCGATGCGATGTTTTGCAGTGTACAATCCAACCGTTGAGTCATCACCTGACACCTTCTGGCTGACTCGTTCTCTCTCAAAGGTTGGAGCGAGAGCGAAACGCTGAACGTGTCTCCGAATTTGAATTGTCATCACTTCCCATCCGAGACACTTAATGTCTGGAGCGAGAGTACAGTATTAAAGCAGATTGCGTCTTTGGCAGCCGCTGCCTGAGCGTATCAAGGTGAGCCAGTACAAAAATTCTTTGACAGTGCCGTTGTTTCCCTGGACTGACCTGCGCCGTGTCGTCACACTGCTGGAATGGAAGTAGTTTGAGGAGCATAATTAGTTTTCTACCTCTCGAGCAGGTTGGGCTGATGGCGGTGCCAAGGAAAACATGCTCGCCAGCCAATGACTCAGTCCTGGGAGGCCCCTCGGCAGTGGCACGGTTTCTTTGCGAAAGCCGTCGGCTCACTGGAGGCATTAAGCTTCGTAGGTGCCAACGGAGGTGCCCGTCTATCTCTCTGGCACGGTCCGGGCGCCCTTGGCTTCCAATCAGAGCGGAGCCGGAGTCATCTGGGTGTCAATAACTTGTCTGGCTGTTTCACTGACAGACTCTTATTAGTGTTACTGAGTCCTGGAGAGGTCACGCAGACCTCGGCTGTGGAGCCACGCTGCAAAAATACACGAGTGCGACCGTTTGTTGGGTGCAAAAATAGTTCCGGCCGCTTCCACGCAACCTCCGTTCCCTGACATCAAGCCTGTCTGGGGACTGTTTATTTGCACTGGCGTGAACGGAGAAATCCGGCCTTTTCAGAACAATCTTTAATATCAGCACTCCTGTGAACGACGCTTTAAGAAGACTATTAGTCACAGTAATACTGTATGCTCGCATAGCAGTGTCAATATTGACCGGTTTTACCTCAGTGTTTGATCAGGTAGTCCAGCACAGGATCAGTGGCTGTTGTCACAGCAGCAGGAGGCGGCGGCGGTGGCGCGTCCCCTCCCTCTGCTTCTCATACACCTGTCCTGTCACTCTGCGCCGTGACGCCGCGGCTTAGTTTAAACACGCCGGGTGAAAAACAAATAACGCCGCACAATACTTTCGCGAAAGTGCCACTAAAGCAAAAAAAACAACAAAAAAAAAAGGGCCTCATGAAAAAACAAGCGGGGGACTCCCGGCCCGGTCTCAGCTTGTCTTCATGCTGGAGGAAGCCGGTGCGAACTGTTGTCTTAGGAGCAATCAAAAGCTGGCCAATATATAATTCTGTTGAAAAAACACAGTAGAATAAAAGAAAAGCGAGATAAGACGGATAAGAACACGATCAAACATAATATTTGAGTTGCTTTCAGGTTTTTGGAGAATAAAAGGAGATATTGATCAATGTCTGCAAACAAGCAGGAGCTGGAATGAAGCAAGAGTAACAAGGACCAGACTGTCTGTCGTGTTTCAGTCATGCACTAAATACAGAAGAGGAAAATAAATAAAAGAAAGTGGGGCAGTTTTGGTTTCTATTTTGTAGGTCTCCATATTGAGAAATTTAATTTACTGTAAAGAAGATAATTTTGATATAGAATAAAAATGTGAGAAAGCAGTTAGAGTGACATGGAAAAGTCAAGCATTGAGTGAAAATTAATTTAAGCGTTTTTTTTCCTGAAATTTCAAAATTAACCTTAAAATTTCTTTTTTTTTCCAAATAAAAAAAATCAAAAATACACCAAATAAAATAGAACAATTCCAAAAACATGATGCATTTTGGACATAGAAATAGCCTTAATACTACATGCTTATGTTCATTTTACACACAACCAACCACATGGGAAGCGAGATCCCGTCGAGCTGTAACTGCAGTTGAGCTCTGCACATCCTGATCACAGCGACCGTCAGTGTGTAACGTGTGTCCCCTGGTCCTTGTGTCCGCAGTCTATTTGGAAGACAGTTTCATCAAATCAGGAGTCTTCAGTGTTGCAGAACTGGTGCGCGTGTCCAGAAGTAAGTACACGGCTTTCCTAACTTCAACGTGATCACTCGGCGAGACGTCGGGGGGGGTGGGGGGGGGGGCGAAGGCGGCCGGAGCGGAGGCCCCGACTCACATGAGGACACCAGAGAGTAATTAGACGTTGGAGGTGTAACAGGTGCAACCGGAGTTAATACGAGAGCCAGGAATCTGTCAGTCAATCAGTCTAAACCGGCTCACACTGTCATTAGGCGAGGTCTAATCAGGTAACACCTGTGTGGGTGTGTGCAGACTAACCCGCTTATATATAAACAGCAACAGCTGACCTTGACTTCTTCAAAAAAACAAAAAAAAAAAAACAAAGCCAAATTTCTTTAAATTGTCACTTAAACCTTTATTTTACCTCCTAATCTGTGTGCTTAGTGAAATCCCCGGTACATCTGCACTCTGGTAAATCCAGTCGGGCCGGTCGCAATGTGAGCAGAGCGGCGAGCGCGGCCGCGGGCCCGGCCTGCGCGCCTCTGCTCAGACACGTCCGCCTGCCGCCGCCGCCTCGCAGGCAGCCGTTCTTTCCAGGAGTCCTCCGAACACCGAGGGCACGTCGAGGCGCCGCTCACCTGAGGCCTCGGCGAACGCGCCTGCGGTGCACAAAGGCTCCAGTAATCTCCACCCCCCCCTTTCCCCTTTCACAACACTGTGTTTAAGGGGGAAGCATACCTGCACCGTGTCGCCGCTGTCGTTCAGTTGTAGACACGATGCGATAAAGAGCAAAATGCGATCCGTCAAAAAGGGGAAATCAAATCATAGTTGTGTTTCACCATTTATGTTCGTGAGATCAACCAAGAAGCTGGTTCGTGGCTTTTCTGATCATGCTATTTGCTGAGAAAATGCTCTCATAACCCCCTTTTTTAGAGAAAATGACAATATTTAGATGTTATGCACTTTTTTCTTTTCTGACAAACTAACAAGTGTCAGTTACATGATGCAAACAATATAAAAAATGTTTCAGATTGATGCATTTTATCTGTAATATATTTAAAAACTTGTTCCAATTCATGCAATTGATTTCAATTGAGCCTAATCTTTTTGCAAAGCGACAATAAATTGCTCGATTAATCGTCTGCTAAGGAAAAAAAAACATATAAAAAAAACAAATATATCTGTATTAAAATCAATGATCTCGACTTGAAAAACAAGTCATGAAGTTGAAATAAAGAAGTTTCATGAATATCTTCCGGTTGAAGTATTAAACTGTAAAATATTCCAGGCAGAAAATGTGTTCAAACTCATGTCTGCATTGTCAAACATGAAACCGAGAAAGTTCCACATCAGGCCTATTATCTGAACCGCCCGGAATCCAAGCAGCCTCGGTGCTCTCAAACGACGGCCCCCTTTTGAAAATGGTGTGTTTTGGTTGAGCGTTTAATTCGGCCCCTTACCAGATGGCCTCAGAGCTGCCATGTTTGCTCTCATGTGACCGCCGCTCGGTTCGACTAAAGCCGACAGAAGTCGGGCTGGAATTTTAAAAAGGTCGACGGACGCACAGGAATTGTCACTCACTCAGCCAGTCGCTCCCTGGGAAGATATCTGAGCAGCCGCTCGTCCGTCATCGCGCTTCCCTCCCCGACTCTCCGAGCTGTTGAGACATTCTTTGAAGTCCATCAAAGGGAGCTGCGGAGTTCAAGGCTGGCTCTCAATCCAGCGTTTCGACGAGGACACTCATTAATGCAACAGGAGCCGCCGTCGCCAGTGTAAAAATATTTTGTCAACAGTAAACGTGGGCACGCACCAGCATAAAGCAAACTCCTGAGCCCAACTTCCACTCAAATTTGTAACAATACGCACGTTTTATTTTTTTGTGTGTGTGTCCTCCTATAGGAGGAAGCGCCGCGTGCCAAATGGCAGCAGATCTTTCTGCAGCATCATTGTTTCATTTACTCTTTTTCTTGGCTTTAAAGTCCGAGCCCAGATTATTAAATGCGATGATTGGCAGGGCGGCCAAGTGGCATCACAGATACCGCGGCGAGCCAAGAAGAGAGACGCGGCGATGAAGAGCGAGCAGCACACAGAGAGATGGTCGGGGGTATCCCGAGCCATGAATGAAAGAGAGAGGGGGGGGAGAAAAAAAAAACCCCAAAACAAAACAATGGTGTTGTATTCAGCGTCCTCGGGCCGGATGCATTCCTCCACAGACAGCCCGGAATGGGTAGCAGCGGGCAGGGGCCCTTGCCAGCGCTGCAGCGGGGCTGCCAGGGCGGAGGCTGGCCGAGGGATCGTGCCAGTGGTGAACCTCAGACCACAACAGACGGCGCCA
Organism: Malacoctenus gilli; assembly: GCA_032164315.1. Lineage (NCBI taxonomy): Eukaryota > Metazoa > Chordata > Actinopteri > Blenniiformes > Labrisomidae > Malacoctenus > Malacoctenus gilli. The sequence goes on from JASSRZ010000060.1 coordinate 5,995,180, forward strand.
CACACTCCATCCTCTCATCCACTCCAAACCGAGCGACCGCTCGAGCTGCAGGCTGCCTCGCGGGCCACACACTGACGAGAGAGCGAGCGGGCGGGAGGGAGAGAGAGAGAGAGAGAGAGAGAGAGAGAGAGAGAGAGGACGGCGGCGAACCCCTTTTGTTCTGCAAAACACAGGCCTGCCCCCCCCCCCCGTGAAACGATACCCCCTCACCTTGACCGCAGAGGGAGCGACAATACCGCCTCCGCTGTAAATCAGCGTCTGAGGAAACAGCTCAGTAATTCAGCGCATTTGCACCCAAAACAAAAAAGATCGAAAGTTTACTTTGATTCACTTTACAAGGCAAATTTTAATGCTGAGCCGCACATTTTAACGGCCGTTTTTGTCCAAAAAATAAAACGCCGCGACCACCATAAAAGACGCGTCTTCATCCTTGCGTGCAATATGCTGCCGTCGCCTCTTAAAACGCTCCTTCCTGTCTTGCAGCCACTTCGTCAGACTTGTTAATCAGTGCTCAGCGAAAAACGCCGGTGATGGTCAGACAGTTAACGGGAGAATAGGGAGCGCTTAATTTGATATACAAGGCCTCTAAACGCAGAGCGTCAATAACAGTCAGTCAAGCCTTTGTGCAATTAATTGTGCGTCTCTCGATGCGAGGATAAGGGAAAAGACGACACTGGGCCTGACAACGCTGTGACATTGAACCCCTTCTTCTTCTTCTCCTTCTTCTCCTCTCCCTGTGTCCTCTGCAGTGCCCATCACCCACGGCGCAGCGGTTAACTTCTCCATGGCAGACATGCCCAGCCAACCCTACTATCATGACCTGAACTCCAGCGTGGGGCTGCACCGCTCCCTGTCCTCCCCTCCCGGCAGGTCGGTTTTGACGCCGCGGCAGCGAAACAGATGGTTTTGGGACGGAGCCGGGGGAGAGAGAGAGAGAGAGAGAGCGAGAGTGTGGGGGAGAGAGAGAGAGGGAGCGGCTCGTCCTTTTATTTCCCCGTCCAAACTGTGACTTTGTTTTCTTTGCTGATGTCTTACTGATGTTCCGTCAAAGGGAGAGTGCGTGACCTTCATCCAAACCGTGTTTTGATGTTCACATGAAGCATTTTCCAAAATATCTTAAAACAACACACGGGGGACGGAGTTAAATGCGCCGTCTGAGGCGCCTCCCGACCACAGAGCGAGACGCGGCATTTCTGTGGACCATCTCGAAAGTTGGTGACACTTTGTTTCCACGTACGACAAGCCAAGAAAATATCTTCAAGGATTGAAAGAAAATTCCGATTAAATTCACTGAGATTCAGAAAAACAGCCTTCTGTTCGACAGACTCCAGAAAGAGTCGATAATTAGAGACGATTAACTTTTAATTTGTACACCCGGTGCTAAAAACAACCTTTATCTCGCTGTTTCCACTTACTGTCGGTCTTGAGGCTGAGCTCAGCCAATCGCTGCTCAGAACTGCCTTCACATTTCGAGCACCGACTGTCTTCTTGTTTAATTGTAGTCAACAGAGTAAATGAGGGTGTTTTCCAGACGATTGAACGACGCCTTCCACCACAACGACGTTCAATCTGTGCCAGTCGGTCCCTCCAACTGTCCCGAATCCGCGGCGGCGCCGCGTCCTAAACGAGCGTCTCCTCTCTAAACTTCTCCGTGTGTGCAGCAAAAGGCCCAAAACCGTCAACATGGACGAGAACATGGACACCAGCCCGACGGGGCCCGACTTCTACTCGTCGCCCAGCTCGCCGGCCAGCAGTCGGGCGAACTGGCACGACAGGGACGGAGGTGAGTTTTTCGCCGACTTTGCGCCTCTGCGGGGCGAGCGCGGCCTCGGCCCCGCCCTCCGTCGCTTGGAGGAGCGTCTCGTGGGAACGTGCGGAGAGAACTGTTCGGAGGATATGCAAATCCGTCGTCCTCGCGTCGATCAAAGTGGACACTTTGCACTGTTTTTGGCGCCTCCGTCTCCTCGCCATCAGCTACTGTACATTCCAGAACTTTTCCCTCTAAGCGAGCTGCGCGGGGCGTTTCTGTACACGAACCTGTTGAACCCTCTTCCAAGACGTGCCGTGTCAGAGATGGCCCCGAGCGCCAACAGTCACATCCAGTTCTGGACCCATTTGAACTGCTGTTTGGTATAAATCCGCGCTCTCCTGCACCTGTCGCTCACACAAAGGAAGCGCTCGGCCCGTCGGAGTTACTCGCCTGACGTGTTGCGACTGCTATGTGACGGGTGGCGTAAACTTTAAGGAGACCTCGCGGATGTTTGCGCCTCCTTTAGTTCGCCATGTTGTTTGACAATCTTCACATTTTAATGCGACCCGTGACCTCGTTTGGTTCGACGACGACACGTCAATCACGGCAACCTAAACGAATAACCCTGCTCTCAAACGGAGCTCAGTTAAAATGACTTGTGACACTCGTGAAGTCAAAGACAATGTGGGGATTTCAACACTCAAAGCTTCTCAAAAGTGGCACAAAAGACCGTCTGTCTGTCGGTTA
>JASSRZ010000060.1:5998554-6014044 GCA_032164315.1 Malacoctenus gilli
TGCCGTGTCAGAGATGGCCCCGAGCGCCAACAGTCACATCCAGTTCTGGACCCATTTGAACTGCTGTTTGGTATAAAGCCGCGCTCTCCCGCACCTGTCGCTCACACAAAGGAAGCGCTCGGCCCGTCGGAGTTACTCGCCTGACGTGTTGCGACTGCTACGTGACGGGTGGCGTAAACTTTAAGAAGACCTCGCGGACGTTTACGCCTCCTTTAGTTCGCCCTGTTTTTTTGACAATCTTCACATTTTAATGCGACCCGTGACCTCGTTTGGTTCGACGACGACACGTCAATCACGGCAACCTAGACGAATAACCCTGTTCTCAAACGGAGCTCAGTTAAAATGACTTGTGACACTCGTAAAGTCAAAGACAATGTGGGGATTTCAACACTCAAAGCTTCTCAAAAGTGGCACAAAAGACCGTCTGTCTGTCGGTTATGACAGACTCTCTTTTATGTGAACAAGACGTTCACAAACACTCTCTTTCTTCATCATATTCATTACTGATGCAAATCCAGGTGATCCGGTCTGTGTTTGTATCATTGCTTAGCTGCTCGTTGGAAAACAAAGCGAGAGTTCAATGTCAGGTCGGGGTTTTTTTTCTATAAACCGACACCTGGAGAGATTTTTTTCATTAACGTCACCTCCGCCCGCAGGGGTGAATGTGTCAAAGTGATGAAGAGGCGGGTCAACCGCACCAGCGCTGATGTTTAGAGTAAAATCCGCGTCGGACGAGTTTGAAACCTGCACAGGAGCAATTATGAAGGAAGTCGTACACGAAGCAACGCTGAGGAGTGAAAAACTTGGCCGTTGAACGTCTCCTATGTGTCTGCCGCTGCACAAATTCTCCCCGGACAGCTTGGTCGTCTCATTACGGCGTCTCCCCGTGCACGGCGCAACCCGTCGCCCTTTTAATTAAGGCTTCACTGTCCCGCGTTGGTGCGTCGCGTCTCGCTCGACACGGCACTCCGCCGCCCGCTCTGCATCTGGATTTACCCATCCGAGGTGGCAGGAAACGATTAGTCGGACCGTGACTGACGAAATCATCGGAAACGCAGCGATCCGTCTTCCTTTTTTAAGCTTTTGATCACTTTCTCTTTTTTCTTTCTGCGTGTCACTCCGCTTCTTTCTTTTAATATAATAAGTAGGGAGGCAGAAAGAGGAAAACACCAGATGATCCTCGGGAGACGCAGCGCTGGTGGGATTGAGCCGCAGCCCAATGTGGCCAGCCTGAAATTTCAGCGTGTCCCCGCGCACGAGGCCTGGGAGCCTCGCGCTGCGTAAACTTAGACACTCGGGGTGAGGAGAAAGGGAAAGCGGTGGGTAGGAAACTCTCCAAAGACAGCCATTATTCTGTCAAGAGAGAATAAATGAGAAGTGGGGTGATATTAAACCCATATGAGTGCCGCAAAGTGCCAAGCAGTCATTTCTCGCACATGGTTGTCGTTCAACAAAACCTCACCATGTAGTGGAAGAAATAGTTTCTCCTCTCCTCTCTTTTTCTCTCTCTCTCTCACTCGCTCGCTCTCCTCCCTCTCTGGGAAAGTGCTGCGAGCTTTAAAAAACAGCGTTTTATTTTTTACTGCTCCGGCTCACATTCGCCCGTTTATTACAAGATATATCACCGAGGTAAAAGACAGCTAATCCGCTCGGAACGCAAGGACACTCTGGACCTTTTTTTCCGTTGAAAGTGTTAATTAATTTGTCCAGTTTAATTTTGTGCGGCGGCCTCTGAAGGAGTTAATTAGCAGGAGAGAGGAAAAAGCTAAATGCCTCCTCCACGGAAAAATATTCCTCTCTCTCTCTCTCTCTCTCTCTCTCTCTCTCTTTTTTTTTTTATTAATGGAAACATTAGGCAGCGATATAAATCTCCTCGAAGGTATTTCTCCCTCTGACACCAAATGAAAGCACTTAAGCCTGTATCCTCTTGCAACCTCGGACTGGGAAATCCCCTCCAATTCCAGCCACCTCTTGTCGCTCTCCGCTCCCCGGTGATCTTCCCCGCCGCCCGGGTGGATCCTCGCGGCGAAGACGTCCCGGAGACGCGCCTCATCCAGCTTACCCCCCTCCTCCCCTTCCCTCGTGAAGGATGGATGATGTGAAAGTTTGAACACGGAGCAGGGAAGCACTTGATGAATGTCCTCGGAGGGAGCCGACGTCGGCCGCCGCGTCCCTCCGTTATCATGTTCCCTTCAGACGCGGCGTCTTACCGTTGAAAATTAAAAACCACGCAGCCATGACAGCAGCACATCGCTCAGCAGTAATGATCGACTCGGAAGTTTTGCGGCAACTTTTTCCCCCCTCAACAAGTTTTCCCTCCGCCGGACTTTCCGGCTTATTCATGGGGAATTACGGGGAGCTTGTCAGGCGGCGTGTAAGGCCGAGCGAAAGCAGATGTAACAGCGTAATATTCAATTTGAGATTACGTGAGGGTCTTGAAATTCCTAAATCCTATTTGAGCGACCAGCTGCTCGACAAGTCACTTTGCTGGATTTAATTGTCTGCTCAGACACGACAAAAGACACACTTTCCGTTTGTCCGGCGGTTTTGAGCGATTCCAGAGATTATGTGTGATTTTGACCCCCCTGGGAGGCGTGCGATTTGCCAAGTAATATTTTTCATTGGGAATTACATTTGCTGAGGAAAAGAGGATCCCCTGATCGCACTAATTCCAATCAAACTCTGCTTAATTTCCGCCATAATTCACTTTTGGCACTTCATTCCTTTCATTCATGAGAAATGAAAGCATTATGGGAGCTACAGGGAAATGTTGTGATTCGTTTTATCAGATATAAATGTAAAAAGTCATGAAAACAAGGCGATCTAGTGATTGGAGCAGTCGGGCCCGGTTCCACCTGTCAAAACGTCCGATTCCTGGAAAGTCGGGATGTTGTGTGACGCGTTAACTGAGTTCAAATGTGCAAATCATGTCCTCAGACAGCTCCAGTCCTAATTTATTGTGAGAAAGAATTCACGTTGCGAGTCGGAGAGGCTCTCCTCGTCCTTGCTTCAGTTCACTCGACATGAGTTTGCAGATATAGACTGCAGGCAGGTCAGTTCAGCGCCCGGGCTCTTTTACGAGAGAACCATGTGGCGGAAATATGTGCAGAATGCGAACGTGGTTTGATGATTTTGCAAGTCGTGGTCTGACACATATGCTGCTGCGATCCCGCGCGGCGTTAATGGCCTTTGCAGAATGTGCAATCGTGTAACATCGTGAAAGCTGACTGATCCCGTTCTCCATCACATCTGAACGCAGCGTCCAAGGAAACGGCATCGATCAGACGCTCTGTGTGAACAGGAACTCTCAGACCATTCTGGTTGTTTTATTCTTTATTCTCTAAATGTTCCCGACTTTTTGTGGCTTAATCGAACATTTGAGGGGAATCTACTTTCAACCAGATTTATTGCTCGGCCCCTTTGGTGTGACTGGACTATATTTACAGGGTGTTTTTCTCCTTTGCGCGTCCTGTTTTTAATGCTGAGTTGCACAAAAGCTCAAAGATCACAGCTCTCCAACTGTGCGGGCAGCGATAAATAATGAACAAACCTCTTTTCCTGCGAGAGACACTTTGGAACAATTCAGTGTATATTTTCTGGGCTTAGATCACAATTATTCATGAATGTTTCAGAATAAATGACTCTATTTTTATTGCTCCTTTCCTGACTCACTCCATCAGTGGTCGCCCCTGCGTGTGTTGATGGGCTTGGTTTGCGTTTTCTTCCCCCCCACCAGCAGACATGTCGTCTCCCACCATGAAGAAGCCGGAGAAGCCGCTCTTCAGCCCCACCTCCCCGCAGGACTCTTCGCCACGACTCAGCACTTTCCCCCAGCCTCATCACCCCGGACTAACAGGTGTAGGACACAGTGGTACGTTCCCGACTCCCTCGCCTGAAAAAAAAAACGCCCCTGAAACTTCCACCTCCTCTTCCTCTTCCTCCTCCTCCTCACACGCACACACACTCCGCAAAAATCCATCTTGCTACTTAATTTAGCTTCGGAGATCAATGATGATTGTTTCATGTTAACTCCCCGCTCACACACGCTCAATCTTTATCTTCCTCTCCGCTCCTCTGTTCCCATCTCTCTCTCTCTCGCTCTCTCTCTCTCTCTCCCTCGCAGTTATATCGACGAGGAGCCCCCCTCCGCCCTCGCCCCTGCAGTTCTCGGCCTCGGCTATCTTGCCCCCGGCGCCATCGCCCTACTTCTCGCACACCACCATCCGCTACCCGCCTCACCTCAACCCTGCTGATCCCCTCAAGAGCTACGTGCCGTCGTATGACCCGTCCAGCCCACAGAGCAGCCAGGTCAGTCTTTTTGTGCGTCTGCTGGCAGAGGGCAGGGAGCCAGTGTTTGAGGCCAGAAGTCAGAGGGAGGTTTTGGCACCAGTTTCGTGGCCTCTGGTCGTTCTTTGTTATCTCGTTCGGCTCCACTCCCGTCCGACCTCAAGAGATTAGAGATAAGATAAATTATCGCGTGCGTCCGTCATTATTGCGGGATCGCCTTGCATCATTAAACGAATGATCCTTTGGTTTTGCTTGTTTTCCACATTATTGGAAACCTTCTTTGGACACATTTCTAAAACTGGCCCTTTTTTTGGGCTGAATTTCACATTCGAACAAAAGGAAGAAAAAAAAAACCAACCTCCAAACATGCGATGAGGCATTTTTATGCTTTAGAGGGAAGCAATTTGATGGACAAACACTTCCTCAATTATTCCAAGCTGAGCTGCCTGATTATCACTCCACGAATCAGTGAAACATTTTATATCAACTTTCATTGGCGAGTATAAATAATTAGCGCATCCTGCAGTATTTAGAAGGCGAGGAAGTACATGAAGTGCATTTTTTTTCCCCCCGACCAACCCAAACTGAACTTTTGAATCCACTTCATGTGACAGCGATATATTTGCAGCTTGATATAAAGCTTGTGGCAAAGGTCACAGTACGTTCCCAGCCTTATATTTGTCGTCGTGCCTTAAGAGAAAAGAAAAAAAAAAAACAACCCCGAAACGCTACCGCATGACTCCATAAAAGAGTCCAACCCAAACTCTCGCAGTCGCAGCCACACGTGACATACAAAACTGTATGAAGACGTCGCAGTAAATCAAACAGCTCGGGGCTTTTATACGTCGGGCGCGCTCGCACACTGCGGCCAGTGTGCTGCGGGGAGGGGAGCGGGCGAGCAGGCGTCTCTATAGATGAGAGAGCCGTGTGATATTTATGTGAGTTTTATATCCCCGCTGTTCTCACTGTAAACAAAGGCCTCGTAGACGGCTCCATCTCCAGAGCAGGGAGCGGGTTAGGAGGGGGTGGTGGTGGTGGTGGAGGAGAAAGAGGAGGCGGAGGAGGAGGAGGGGGGGGGGCAGACTGTTACTCTAGAGAAAAACCGCGGGGAATGATAAAGGTTGTAAATATTTGCCGTTGCCGGGGCCCGGCTCTTGTGCAGAATTAACTGGCCCTCTGCTGGGGTGCCGGAGAAAGGGGAGGGGGGGGGGGTCCGGTCGGGAGGAGAGGGAGCGCTAGAGGACCAGTTGGGGGAGGCAGGAGGACGAAGGATAGAGAGGGAGGGAGGGAGGGAGGGAGGGAGGGGGGAGCGGGGGTGGGGGCGTTCGGCAAATAACACAGCGCTTATAATCCCATGGACGAGTGCCAGAATGTTTTTATGCTTGCTTTAACGCAGATTATATTACACTCTAATTAAACATTCTATTCACATCGGAGGGAACCCTGTGGACACAATTCTTCGGCGAAAAGGCCTGTTTGAGTTTTGAACTCGGGGCGGCCCTGAAATGAACGGCCCAGACAGTCTCCAGCCGTCTGAAAGAGCAGCTCCCACTAGCTTCCTTTCTTCCCTCCTCCATATATATAGTCCCTCTGCCTTTCTCCCCATACAGCCACATTCACACCATTGTAACAGGTCACTCCACGGCTCTGGCTGTCTTTTCACGCCCGCGTCCTCCTAAATTCCATTTATGAGCGCCATTAAAATCATTGTTTGGAATCATGTAGGAAATCCATTGTCAGGGACTGAGGATCCATTGTTGCCCGTGCCCCCCCAGAGTTTTAGTAATAACTGTGACAAGACGGCGGCTGAAAGTACTAAAAAACCTTTTTCTTGGGGCGCAGCATTAAGTGGAAGAGCGAGCGCTGCCGCCCGCTTTTGTTGGTGCTTTTCATTTTTTTTCGGTCCGAGTGAGCGAGCGAGCGAGCGGCGGAGTCTTTCCTCCCTCTGAAAAAAAAAAAAAAGGAACGAGGGGCCCTCGCGCTGTCTCAGTGTTCAGCTTGTTTTCGGTGCGAATCATTTTGTTGCCGGCTTCTCTTGGTTTATTGAGATCTGCCTAACTGCGCATTTACAAGTGAGCGAGAGCTTGTAAACACGGGCCTCTGGACACAGTCTGTCCTCTCATACGGCTTCACATTTTCGTGCCAGACTAAACAAATGCAGTTTTTACATGTGGTTGTTTGGCAAAGTGCGATTCTGTCGCGCAAATTCGGCTTTTAATGCCTCTTGGTGTCGTGATGCTCTTTTATATTTCCGCCACTTTTAAGATGAAGATGCTGAAAATGTTGAAGCGGCCTGCAGGAAGATGTTTTTGAACGTGTGATTGTGTCTTCCCGCTGCGTGCTCCCGCACCTGCAGCCCAACAGCAGCGGTCAGGGGGTGGGCAAAGTCCCAGGCCACTTCACCCCGGTCCTGGCTCCCTCTCCGCATCACGGCGCCGTGCGGCCTGTCTCGCTCTCCATGCCTGACACCAAGCCCATCACCACATCGACAGAAGGTGAGCTGCGCCACCGACCCCCCCCCCCCCTCTTCCCCTTCACCTCCAGCGGGACTATTTTCTTGTGGTTTTCAGTCACTTTCCCTCCGATGCAAATTGTAATGCAAGCATGTCTTTTTGCCTTCCTGTGATGGACCGTTACCCAGGCTACTCAGCCCCCGGCACCCCGACGGCGAACCGCTTCGTAGGCCTGAGCCCTCGAGACCCCGCCTTCCTCCACCAGCAACAGGTGAGCTCCTTCCTTCCTCTGCACAACTCTGTTCACATGCTCCTCTTTTCCTTTCTCATTTTTCTGATCCTCCCCCTCCGACTTCACCCGTCTCCCTCCACATCAGAGAAGCAAAAACCCCAGCATTCATTTAGAAGTCACGCTGCATTGAAGACGAAAAGAAAAGCAGCTCAGGGAACTGATAGGTGGAGGTGAAGCACGCCGTTGACTGCAGTTGTGGTGAAAGAGCAACTGTTTTAATGCTAAATCTAGTGTTAATCGACAGTGGTTTTAGTAATTCAGAATAAGTCAATTCTAATCATAAAGTCAGTCTTTTTTATACTCAGTCTTATGCTGAATTTAACAAAGATATGTTGTAAAAATAGAAACATTACAAGCAATAAAGTAAAAGAAGATGTGACTGAGGGGCAGCTGCTCGTAGATAGATGTGACACGTGGGGGCTTCAGTGAGGGCAATGTGTTCAGTACTGTTTCCTTCACACATTTCTGCAGTACACACACACACACACACGTACACACACACACACGCACAAGCCGTGTAATCAGTACACCCCCTCATTTACGGAATATGTATCCCTGGCATGGTGCGGTCGGTGCAGCGCTGGTCCTGGGATGTCCTGGGACAGTTGCGCCTGTGTGTGTGGGTGTGTTTGTGTGAGTGTGTGGGGTTAGGAGTGTTGCGGTGTTGTCGGACGAGAGAGAGAGAGAGAGCGAGCGAGCGAGAGAGAGAGAGAGTGCGCTCCCCCACCCCGTCTTATTGAAAGCGTTGGTCTGAGGCCAAGGCTTTTCCAACCACAACTAATTGAATGCATCTGCACGCAGCTCCATAATGATCGCTGGGTTTCTCCTCAGCGCGCATTTTTTTTTTTTTTTTGAAACTTTAAAATTGACAAAGCTGGCCTCTGTTTCCCCGCTCCTCTTTTCTGTCTTTCTTTTTCTCTCTCTCTCTCTCCCTCTTTATTTTTTTCTTCTTCTCGTCAAATTTCTTCAAATCAGAGCAAATAGAGAGGGTTCAAAAAGAAGGTGGGGGCTGTTTGTCAGCAGTGGCGGGATGCTTTTTCTTCCACTCAGGAGAGAAAAGGGGAGCGGAGGGAGGATTCACTTGGCTGATGTTGTGCAGTTTGTCTTCCACATTTTCTAGTAGCCCTGCTACTTCTTTCAGCGGGGCACAAAGTGACTACACAAGGCAGCGGCGGTCTGAGTGGAGCTGCGCGAACTGCTGAGTGCGGTCCAAAGCGCCGCTCCCGGAGGCTGTGAGGCGGTTTTTGTTCCAGGTCCCGGAGTGAGAAATCAGACAGATAGATCAGTGTATCCTCCCCAAGAAGCTCCAGAAGGGAGATGTAAAAAAAAAAAAAAAAATGTCGGGGCTTTTTGATAACTGTCGGTTTACTCCGAAGCATCTTTCTGGTGATCGGTGGAGGTTTTTTCCAAAAAATGTGATTGGCGTTAAAGCAGGTTCCGTACACGGTGGCTCCCGTTTGAATAGAGGCTCTTGTCGGCCCGAGGAGCTCTGAACAGTCCCCGCATTGATTCATCATGCTTCTGCTTGTCACACTTGTTTTTGTTTTGCGCGCTATGATTTAACTGTCGGGGCTCTGGCCTCGCCAAGTCCCTCAGGACCAAACGCTTCTTTTTTTCTTTTTTTTCTCGCCGAGTCCTCGGTCGCCGTCCCCCCCTCATCTGCCCGCGACGTGTTTACTGCGTGGCGTCCGCCTGAACCCTCGCTGACACTTGCAGGCGCTCTCGCCGCTGCCGCGTGTCGCCGCGGTTCGCCGGGGGAAGGAGAAAGGCATCATCACTTGAGGTTGTTCCCTTTTCTTTTTTTTTCGGAGCCGGAGAGCGGAGGTGAACTCTTCTTTGTCTGCCTGCGTGATTGATGGAGGCCACGACTTCCACATCGTCGGTTTCTGCTGCTGGCAAACGCATCTGAAGTAAAGTTGAAAAAAGTCGCTCCAAATTTGAAGTTAGAGTTAAAAAAGTTGCAGTTGTAGAATTTGGAAAATTTGATATGATCCCAGTATTTCTTTTTTTTTTAAAAGATACTTTAGTTCTTTATAGTTCTTTCAATGCTTCTGCAAATGAACAAAAGCCGGAGGCTCACACAAGACAAATATTTTATCTTACTTTTTTTTATTGTCTCTACTTAGATACCAGCTCCTGCCTGCTTGGTCTTATATTGCTGATTAAATTGACTGGATTTACTTTAAATATCTTCATGATATATTTTTTTCTAATTCACTCCAAAAGAACAAAAATTAAGTGCGAGTTCTCCTTAAATTGACACCCCACCAGTATTAAAGACCCCAGCAGACACACACATGCAGTGAGCCTGAAACCCTGAAAAAAAGGGAAAGAAAAGAAAATCACTAAACAAAACAACAACACCACACGCTCTCACACCTGCTCTATGAATCCCAGGCTGAGAGTGTGTGAAAACCCCTCCATTCATCTCTCTCCTTGGTTAACCCCTCGAGGGAATGCCACCGCGGAGCATTCCGCTGGGAAAGATCCGTGATCAGATGTCATTTGGTATTATCTAAGGAAGGATCCTAATCCACAATCTGCCCGCATCTGTTTGCTAACGTTCCCCGGCTCCTCCGTCCCTTTTTTCCCCGGCTGCCCGCGCCACTCTGATGTGCCGGTGCCAGCGGACAGATGGCGAGCCCCTCGAGGAGCGGTGGCACCGAGCGTCTGGCCCGGCCCCGCGCATTCTCCCTCCACGCTATTGTCAGGCTGCGGGGCGCAGGAACAGCGTGGTGGTGGGGTGGGGGGTGGGGGTTTAGTCCCCCCCCCCCCCGCGCAACCTTCAACAAATACGCTGAGATGCCTCTGAATGGAACAAGTTTGCATTGTCTCCCATCGAGTTTAATTAAGCGATTGATCAAATGAAACTGATACGCCGAAGCGAGGACAATCGTGTCAAGCTTTGAGATTGATTCGCGGCGCGCCGCTCCCTCCGACTTCCACGTTTGTTCCGAGAAAAAAAACCGAAGGGGGGGGGGGACGCGACAAAAACACATTCCTGAATTTGAGGACGGCTTAAGTGGAAAACCATGGCGGTCCCCCTGATGTGCTCGTCCAGGTGTTCCCGGGGAAAAGAACACATTTCTTGACCGCTGCAAATGGCTTTGAATATTCAGCGTATGCGTATATCTGATTAAATCCCTCTTAAGAGCCTCTGCGAAAACGTCTGCCGCTGCACGCAGAGTGCTAACAGTGCAGTTTTATCCCGATGCATTACTAAATGAATGTGTTGACCACGGGGCAAGGTTAGGTTGGTATTGGCAGAGATAGCTCTCAGCTGGATTGCAGACACGTGCGCTCGCATAATGCATGCAAAGAAGACACAGTTTGTGTGTGGCTTTTTTGTTGCAGTAATTTGTAATCTGTATGTAAGGTTGGCATGTCTTAAAACAGGGGAAAAGGGGTTAGCGCTGGCGTGTGTGTGTGCGCGAGTGTGTGTGCCTGTATGCGTGTGTGTGTGTGTGTGCGTGTATGTGTGTGTGTGTGTGTGTGTGTGTGTGTGCTGTAACTTTATTGTAATTGTGATCCTCCCCAATCAATAAAAACAGTTAGCTAATGAAAAAAAGTCTGCATGCTGGAGGGCATGCGTCCTGCATCTGAAAGTGCCCCCCCACCCCCCCTCCCCAGTGAAGCAGTCACTGCGGGCAGCAGCGTGCATGCATCCGGTGGCTTGCATGGCTCCACTGGCAGGCGGCAGCAGCAGCAGCAGCAGCAGCAGCAGCAGCAGCAGCACGAGTCGCGGCCAGCGCTTCGGATCTCGACTCCCCCATACGATGCCACTCACGTCCTCTAACTGACTAACTTGCGTTGTTTGTGTTTTTTTGCTTTCAGGTTAGCTGTTGCCACTAACTGTGATTTTTTTGCATGTTATTTCCTTTCTGTCCGTTTCATCCGTAGCTTTGATTTTGTCACTGTTTCTTCTTCTCCCCCCCTCCTGAACCGATTCACTGTTGTCATGATGTGCGCTAACCGACCCATTCTGGAGCCTCACCGTGTGTTGTGCTGCTCCTGCCTCTAGGCTCTGTCTGCATGCATGTGTGTATTCAGTGTTGAGTGTTAGTGTAATCTGAAGTGGAAGTTGTCTTGGCCCAGTGATCTGACTGCTAGGTTTCAATTGACAGCTGAGGAAGTGTGACTGGAGCGTGACTCAAAACGGCAGGCATTATGGCCCCAGTGCCACTGACGACACTTTGGGGATTACTTGGCAAAGGTAACCTTTTCATTCTTTCACGTCCTCTGTCTGTCTCTCTCACTCTCTCACTCACTCACTCACACACACATGAAATGAAATATAATTATTCTTAATTGCCTTTTTACAATTCACATACAAGACAGATTTTGCACATAAATTTACAATTAGCTGTGTTCAATAGTAACTGTAGTTGTTATTAGTGCAGTGAAACAATCACTCATGGTCAGATTGGGAACATTTTGAGATGACATCATGTTTTTCTTTGATTATTTGCACATTTTCATGTCATGTTTTCCACCGTTTTTTTTTCTACATCTCTCTGTCTCATTCTGTTCTTTCACCTTTTGACATGATTTGATTTTTTTTGCATTGATCTTGTTTTCCACCAAACAGATTTTTGTATTTGTGTTATTGAGGGTTTTTTTTTTTCTTTCATTAGAATAAATTAAATGCTCACTGACTAAAACGATGGTGTTAATATTTCTCCTCACCTGTGGTGAAAGCAACAAAGATTGAGTTATATTTCTGGTCAATTCGTCATTCCACTACATCCCGGCTCTGATGTTTCTGACCGCAAAAGCACAACTCTGTGATTTAGCGTCTCGGACAGAGCTTCCCTCATGAATTCACACGCAGCGAATACAGAATACTCATATTTCATAGCAAAAACTTTATGGGACCAATTAGAGCAAATAAAGTCAAAGCGTGTTGACTTAAAAAGTCATTCCAGGTCAGATTTGTAGCCATGTGAGGATAATTTGCTCCCCGCGTTAAAACAAGCTCCGCTTTGTTTGACTTTACGCAGGAGTCATGCTTTACTCTCTTTAACTCGGAGTTACAGAAACACATCCCCGCTTCCTCTCCCTCTGTCCCCCCTCACCGCCTCCATACTGTATCTCTCCCTCTGGAGGGCGGGGGGTGGGATGGAGGGGGAGGGGGGGGATCCTGAACCATTTCACTACGGTAGAGCGAGCAAGCTGAGCTAAGCCTTTTCCTGTTACGTCTCCCCTTTCTCCTTCTCCCTGGATGTGCAGTGTGTGTGTGTGTGTGTGTGTGTGTGTGTGTGTGTTTGTGTGTGTGTGTGTGTGTGTGTGTACAGGTCATTTGTGCTTGCTGAAGTTACAAACTTCTTTTTTTCCCCAACACTGCGTGCTGCAGAATCCCCCCCCCTGCAACAGGCCTCCTAATAGGCCAGTAGAGGTAGCAGAGAAAAATGTCCCCTGCAGCAGCTTGAGGTCTCTTTTTCCACCCCCCCACTCCCCCCCCCCACCCTGCTGGCCGCTCCTCCCCACTGTACAGTAATGAGTCCAGATAAAACAGATCCCAACTGAATTTAGTTTATTTTGTTACAAGGATGGGACGGTAATTCTATTACATTTTTCCCCCCTCTTTGATGGATTATTTACGCCGAACGGCTCCACGTAAAGATGGAATCGGTGGGGATTTCTCTTTTTATCTGGCTCGCCCTTTAAACGGAGCGCTCCGCCGTGCCTCTTCAGTACCAGCTCCCAAATTAAAAAGCTGCCAGACTCGCATGTTGCCATTGTGCAGGAAATGGGTCAGCAATCCATTAAGATGCCATTAGATAATCTAATTTGGGGAGCTAATCCTTAAACGAAGCACGCTGTATGCCCGGGACTGTGCTCGCAGGGAGTAGAATTAGTGAGGTTTGGGAGCCCGGACAGGGCAGGGGGAGGCCATCTTGAAGGTTACCTAAGGAAACGCAGCCACGGAGGTCAGGCGCTGAGCGGCTTTCGGAGCGGCCACACAAAGCAACAGTTTGGATGCAGGCGAATTAGAAAGAGAGAGAGAGGGAAAAAGAAAGGCCACTTCTTTTGTTTTTTGGGGTAGAAAAGGGAAGCGGGAACCGCAGTACCCAGGATTCCTGCAGCGTGCGGGCGAATCAAAGCACTTTCAACACTCTGAGAGGAAGCAGAAGACCAAACATTGCTCAGTGTAGCGTGGTATCGGCCCTCATTTACTCCACAGATTCTGGAGCGAGTGGTTTTATTGATAATGTAAATCTGCGAGCCTCTATTGATAAAACACACACACACGCACACACACACACACACACACGGATAGAGACAATTCTTTACATTAAAATCTTGCTTAGTACAGCTCTATCGTATAGGACGCAGATACACTCTGACAGCCATCGATTTTAACAAGATTAAAACCGATCCGCAGAAGAAGAAAAAAAAAGAGGGGCCGCCGCTGCCCTTTTGTGGCTGTGTGGTCCCTCCTAATGTAAGCCATTACCTGAGAGGGGTTTCATAAGGAAAGATTGAGACAGAGGAGGGAGGGAGGGAAGAAAGAAGGAAAGAAAGCGAGCAGGAAAAAGGGAGAGCCGCAGTCCTTGGCCCGCTCTGTGCGCTCTTTGTTCGGCAAGGTAGGAAAAACTTAATCCCCCGTTTCCTGTCCGATGATTTTTGGCAGAGTGTAAGAGAGAAGGAGGGAGCGAAGAAAGCAGGAGCGAGAGAGAGAGAGAGAGGGAGAGAGGGAGGGAGAGAGGATAGCATGAGGACAGGCCGGACAGGGAAAAACCGCTCAGGAGGATTAGTCCCCAAAAGTTGTTGTTTTTTTTTAACACTTTGCGCTCTGAAACCGCCTCAACTGGAGAGATGTTTGCTTTTATTTTGAACACATCTCCTCTTTCACTCTCTCCTTCTGGAGGAGTCTGGCTCTTTAGGCCACAAAGGTGAATCGAATTTGCACTTTCATTGTTTTAAGTCAAAGAGCGGATTTGTATGAAACGCAGACTGCTTGATGAGTTGCCTCGACGAACACAGACACTTTTGTCTGACGGCCGCACAAAGAGCCGCGTCGGGGCTTCACCTCAGTGAGGCGGCGCGCTCAGACTCTGGACTCGTCCCCCTGTTTTGTTCCCCCTCGAACCGCCTCTCCTTCCATCCACCCGTCTTCCTCTTTCTCCATCTTTTTTTACTCGTCCACTGTCCGGTCGGCATTCCTCGACCCACTGCTGTGCCCCCCTCCCCCCACACACACACACTTTGCCTGCACCAGCCTGTCATCGATGAGGGGTTATCGGTGAATCGGGCCGTTTGTTGTTCAGCGAATCGGAGCGCAGACGCGCGACACAGGTAGTCTCATGCTTAGCGGGGGTGATGGGAGAGGTGGGAGAGTGTTAGATGAGTGCACACAGGGGGCCTGTGGGGTAGAGAGGGGAGGGGGGCGGCGGTGGGGGCTAATTATCTGACATCTACGTCGCGCAGCACCCCTCGGGAACAACATGCTGTTTGTTCCCGCTCGCGTTTTCAGTTAGCACCGTTGCTCCCCAGGAACAATCACTGTGTTGTTTTGCCATTAGCGTGAGATGAATAGGGATGGGACAGCTTTGTATAGGACCCCCCCCTTCTTTTTTTTAACCCCCCACCCCCTTCACCACCACCCCCACCAATCAAACTCTCCCTCTCATGCCTTTTCTTATACTGCCGTCAATGCTGAGAAGAGGGGTCTGCTTCACGGCCCCCCTCACATAATGTCCCTCGGTGGGAATCAAGAGGAATCACCTCAGCTCAGATTGACATTGTTTTCTTGTTTACCACCGACGCTCCGGGCTAAGCATTAGAGCCCCGACGGCTTAGAGCCGAGCTCGTCTGCTCGTCCCGACGTACAGTTTGGGTAGCGTGAAGAAAAGCTCGGAAAAATGTGTGAAATAAGGTAAATAATTGTTTCATCGCACCTCAGTCATAAAAGCTCATCTCGAGCAGAGTGCAATGGATGCAGGTGTGAAGCAGAACGACAACAAACACCTTTCAAGGACAATTAGCTTTCAGTTAGTTTAATCAGCACAGTAAAATGTTCCGATTGTACCACAGGAAGTGTTCTAATGCTCTTAGTTCTTAGTGTCTTTGCTGTGGTTTCTGTGGGAATAATCTCTCTCTCTCTCTCCCCTCCTCCCCCTCCCTCTCTCTCCCTCCCTCTCCATCTCTCCCTCTCTCCCCACAGTCCTGGTACCTGGGCGAGCTTAGTTCCATTCCAAGTGTCGAACGGGACTCCGATTCTGCCAACAAATGTCCACCAGAACTACAGCATAAACATCATTGGTGAGCCCCTGGTCCCCGCCGAGACAGGGAACTGATCATGCAGAGGCTGGACGACCTCCCTCCCCCCTCCCCCTCCCCCCCGCCCCAGGGTGGACGGTGTGGGTGTGCGGGGGCGACGGTGGTGCGGAGCGACAGCACTACAGGTGTCCACAGCCATGGATGAAACCAGCAAAGCAGCAGGTGCTGCCTAACA
>JASSRZ010000060.1:6021854-6032385 GCA_032164315.1 Malacoctenus gilli
ACAGTTCCCCCCCCCCCCCCCCCCCTGAAAGCAAACATTAGTTTTCATGTCCTGGAGTGATCCCGTGACCCCGCATGCCCGTGCACCACTGCAGTAATGCGCCAGCTAATCTACTGTAATACCCCGATCCCAGAGGAATGGGCGACGGACGGCGGCGTTTGAGGCCGCGGCGGCATCGGTCAGCCTGGGACCTCCGCGGGGGGGGTCACGCCAGGCGACGCTCATCTGGGTCACTGTGTCAAGTACACGGCGCTCCGAAATCGAGTAAGCCCTTCTAATGGGATTGGGGACGCTAAAGGAGGCGAGAGTCGGGCCGAAGCGCCAATTAAGTCTCATTACGGACCTGCGCGGCCGCCTCGGGCCTCGGCCGGACACCCGGCGACAACAGGAAGCCGCCGTTGTGCCCACGCGGGCCAGGTGCCCTGTCTGCAGCAGGGGCGCCACCCCCCCCCCCTCCCTGTCGGTGGCCCAAGCGCTTGCATGTTGCACACCAGCCGCGGCAAAAAGGCCCACCTGGCCTCGGGCGCAAACCGGAGTTCATTTGGCTATCATTAAAGAGGACCAACAATGTGGCACGCTGATATAAAATTACCCGATCTATAATGGTAATCATTATGCCATTTATCAAAATTGGCCAGTTGAGTCAACATCTGGCTTCAATAGGGGGGCTCTTGTCGGTGAGGGTCTTGGCAGCGTCTTGTACCCTACATATTTTCCACTCTCTTTTATCAAGGCCTGCTGTCAGTGATTTGACGAAGCTAAATAGATGATGATTTGGCCCTATTATGTTTCGCAGGGCTCAAGCAAAGGGGATTTGTTGATTGCCTTTGTGTTTGTCCGTCCCCCCCCAACCCCCAAGCCCCCCAACCTCCCTGCCTTCCTCCCCGTATGGATCCAGGCGAGGTAACGGCGCCTTGCGGTTCTCCGACTTGCCGTCTGACTGTGTACCGAAGAGTGGAGGAGAGAGAGGAGGAGGGGAGAGGGGAGAGGGGGGGGCACAGCGAGTTCTCTCACACAGACCTGTGAGTGAGGAGGAGGGGGGTGGGTGCTTGGACTGGGCTGTTGGACATGAGCCAATGCCAGCACAAAGAACTCTGTCACATCCCCAAGTTTTATGGGGGGAATATAATATTCATCATGCGTGCTGCTGGAATCAGGTAATGAATTAATCTGATCTTGTCGTCTTCCGCCATCAAAGTACGAGAGTTACACACTTTATCTAGTGGGAGGCAATTAAGACGGCGTTTGCGCAGATTTGTGTTGGTCATGTCTGATGCGAACAATATGGAGCTCCTAATTACAGGACAAAAAAAAAAAAAAAAAAAAAACGGGAACAAAACGCTTTATGCTATGGAAGTCATATATTACAAGGCCCCCACCAGGGAAAAGATTTCAATAATCGGTGGTTCAGTCGAATGAATTATTCAACATTGTTGGAAAATAAACTTGGAACTGATGCAGTCACTTATGTCTCTGTTGAAAATGGGAATGAGCAGGAAAACACACTGCAAAAAAGTAAATCTGACCAAGTCAAAACGAGACGTAATCACCTGATTTGTGAGCTGCTTATTTCAAGGTCTGTTTGTCTGATTTCCAAGAGCAAATTGAACAGTTTAGCAATAACACTCTGAATATGTTAAACATGCTGAATCAGATCAAATAATCATATTTCTGAGACATATGAATGCATGGTAATTAAAGTGGAAGCTTTCATGTGACACTATGTCTTTAGTCAACCAATCGTGGAGGCAGTGAGGACTGTTCCTCTAGAAAAAAAGGGCTTTCTAACAGGTAACAGTTGACAATGAACTCCTCTTTTCAGTGAGGAACTTCAGCGTTCATGAAGAGACCCTCAAGATACTCAGACAACAGCGTGCGTCTGTTTGTGAAAATGCAGTTGGAGGGAGCTCGGCGGGGATAAAGGAGGCCTGTCTTTAAAAAAAAAAAAAAAACCCGCTCTACTCCTAAATCGTACCCTTAGCTGTGTGTATTCCCACACAAATTTGCATAAATTTCATAGTCTAAGTCATGGACTGCGGCTGGAACGTGTTATTAGTCTATCTTTAGGTGGTAGTACAGGCCGATCACACTGAGGCTTGTTGTTATCTCATTGAAAGCACCCTGGTATTACACCCAGCGGATTGAGAATGGGTCTTAAGATCGTGGGATTTGTTCACATATTAAAGCATGTCTGTTTGGATGTGCCGAAAAGAAACAGGTGTTCAGTGTTTATGTGTGTGTGTGTGTGTGTGTGTGTGTGTGTGTGTGTGAGAGAGGGAGAGAGAGAGAGAGAGAGAGGGAGAGAGAGGGAGAAGTTGTGTGTGCGTCTTTGTATTTTCCCCTGTGATGTTTGTTCAAAAGCACACATGGGATGCGAACACGCTGTTCATGTGTGTGTGTGTGTGTGTGCGTGTACATGTGTGTGTTTGTGTGACTTGACAGAGGGCTGTGTGTGTGTGTGTGTGTGTGTGTGTGTGTGTGTGTGTGTGTGAGGAGGAGGAGGGGGGGGTGCTTTATTGAAAAGTACTCCTCTCCTCCCCTGTTCAACATGCTGGATTAGCACCAGCAGTTTCCCATGGAGCCGTCCCTCCCAGCCCCCTGCCCATTTGCATAAGGCGCAGACAGGCGGAGATGTGACAAACAAACCTGGCACACACAGCGCCGGCTGCCTCCTTTACATGAACTCTCTGCCTCTCTCTTGCCAGGACAAGAAAGAAGACACTAGATAGAGCTGGGGCGGACCCCACCTGCGCGCACATTTCACAATAAAAGACCTGGTTTTTCGGAGTCCAAGCCGTGGTGGTGGTGGCGCGCACGAAATTAAAAGCAGCGCCAGCCGGAGTCGGGAGGCCTATATTCCTCCGGGTGATCATAGTGATTCACAAGTGGAGGAATGCAAAGGGCTGAAGGAGGTGAGAAGGGCTTTCATTGCTCTGTCATTTGGACAAAACTCCCCTGAATCAAAGTATCCTCCCCCTCGTTTTTCTCTTCCTCCAAGATGGTAATGTTCACCTTAAAACATCTTTACTGTACTGTGGCTACATAACACAGCTCTCTGCACTGCTGTCTGGCCGCCAAGTTCCTATCAAGCCCCTGATTTATGGCGCTTGATGCATTCCTTGGCCCTGGCGAGGAGGCAGTTTAGCTGAAATATGAGAAGAGATGCAGAGAACACAGTCAAAGTGAATTTCACTTGAGCCTGCCTGCGCACTGCAGAGCCGGTGCGGCCCGAACACTGCGTCCAGCCGGAGATCTGGCAGGTTTTTCGTGTCTTTTTTTCTTTTTTTATCTGTAGATGGGTAAATATTTCAGCAATGTGGCACTGTCTGTCCGCCTCATCAGCATACCGTGGGTGATAACAAAAAAAGGACTGTAACCCAGCTGTCACCCAGCCCACAAAACGGCCTTTTGTTGGACACGATGTGCAGCTTTCACCAGCCTGGCTTTCGCTGGCATTAATAACTAACGGCTCCTTCCCCCCTGCGCACTTACATGCCCAAAATTACACACAGGTGTATGTATCAAAAGGGATCAACACCTTTTAAGGAGCGTTCCTCGGTAAATGGCTTCGCTCGCCGCAGTAAAGGCCTGTAATCAATCACCGAGGCTTCGAGAACCTGTTTGTCTTCATTTGGGCCCGAATGCGAAATCGCTGATAAACTAAAATCGAGATAAGCAGAAGCAGACACCTCGGGAAAAAAAAGACAAAAAGACAAACACACACGAAACGTCGGCGTCGGAGGCGTCTTGCCGCGCGCCCGCGTTGCTTTGTCTGCTCCCGACTTACAACGGCGTGATTACATGCTTTATTAAGTGCTGAAGTGCTCTCCCTGAGTAAAAGCAGATGTCACCACAAGGTCTGTCACTGCGTCTGGCTCGGGGTGCCTGTGGTCAGTGTCTCGGCCCGCCCGCAGCTCCCTGCGGTTTCCCATCAATTCGGCACACAAAATCATCACCAAACAAAAAAAAATAAAAAAAAAAAAGCAGGGGAGAAATATGGAGCCGGGGAGGACTTTTTTAAGTCATTGTATGTTTCTATTTCCTCCGACATGTGCAGCCGCCGCACGCAGCATGTTGGAAATTAGAAGACTGTTCAAACAAAGCATGCGAGGGGGGAAGAGACAGATGTTCGCCGCTGCACCGCAATGTGGCCGCTCGCAGCGGACCCGGTACCGGCTGGACGAGGAGAAAAACCCGTCGCCATTTTTCGCTGGGTTTCGCGCCGTATGGCGGTGGCCGCCGGTGACCCGGTCCGGCCGGAGGAACATCCCCTTTTTTTTTTCCCCTTGCTTTTTAGGCAAACACCGCGGCAGCGTGTATGCCAACTGTCCGCGGTGCCCTTGCGATGTCACGCGCGTCCACCCGGCTCGGGGTGTGTCCTTGAACGGCGCGCCGCATGATCTATACCAGGTTCGGCGACAAGCTGCTGGCCTGGACGCCGGTGCGACCTCTGACCTCCCCGTGAAGGAGAGCAAATTATTTCCATATCACGCTGCATTTTATCGCATCGCCTCCTGAAAGAAATGCGCGAGAGGGGAACAACGACCGTCCTTTCATACAAACGACGACTTTTACTGTATATTAGCATTCAGGGGATGATTGTTTCCTCCTCTGACTCCCACTCCTTTCTTTTTTCGTCCGTGAGAGTCGTTGTCTTGACGATGCGGTACTCTTTTTTGTGTCACCTTAATCCTCGAAAGACTGGAACGATGTTGAAAATATAGATACGAGACAAATCTATGGGATTTAAACCTCTGTTTCCTACAAAACAACACCTTATACGGTTGGAATAAATGTGTCTGAGTGTACCGGTCACCATCTTTCTTCCCTGATGGGTCCCTTCGGTGTTGCAACACGCTGGTGTTTTTTTCCTCCCTCTCTCTTTGTTTTTAGGCACCACAAGGATACATCACATCAAACGCCTCTAATCTCTGCTCTGTCCGAAATGTGCAGCAACACGTTCGGGGGGGGCCAAAGGACTCACATCCTTTATTGCCAAGGGCACAAAGAGGTCGCGGCGCGCGGCCCCCGGCGTAGTGGGCGTGCGGCGCGATCGGACGGTAAATCCATAAATCTATCGCGGGTGTTATTCCAGTGTCGGTCCTGCTGTGTTTTTTGGCCGAGTTGGTCTTGTTCCTCCTTCTTTAGACAAATTAGAGACGTGACGGACGAGGGAGAAGCTTACAGGAGACGCGCCGTTTCAATGTGGGCTTCAGGAAAAAAAAAGAAAACAACATCTCACTCACCCCGGCGCATGTTATCACCTCATATTGCATGTCATCACATAGGAGTTCCCTGCAGAGGTGGGAGGTAATGAAGTTCCTCCTTTACTGTACTTTCACACAGTTTTTTGGGGGGGTATTATAACATGAATTGTTGGAATACAATAAACGTGTTTCAATCATTACCTGTCTGCCAACCCACCCTCTGCATATCTGTGCACTCTGAAGAAGACAGGCAAAATGTTTCGTTTAGAGCAACAGTTTCGCTTCTTGCTGTTATTTTATAGGTAAATTGGTGTCGTTTCGTCATCAGCCAACCGGAGACACGTCCTTCAAAGAGGCGGGACTAAAAATGGAGGGAACATGATGCAGCACCCGAAAGGTAAGGCAGAAACTCCTGTCTTGTATCAAACCCCCAAAGACCGTGCGCACGCAGATACTGTAGTGATCCATGTAGCCCCAGCTTTGCAGTGCAAAAGACGCTGAACTGTGTCAAAGATGCAGGAGATGATGGCATGATTGAATGTGTCAGAAAGTGACTTTTATCTGTGTTGGGGGGGATCCAGTGTGGTGGGATGGAGAATCGGTGGGGGGGGGGGGGGTTGTCAGTTTACATGCGCATCGGAAACCACCGGGATGTGGCGCACGGTTTGTTGTGGTCCACGCCGAGTGGCGGTGTGTTTGCCACGGCCACGTCTTAGTAAACTTCCCGCATGATCGGCTTTGTTGTGCGGCTGTTTGTTTTTGCGAAAGTGAAACTCTTTCCCCGCTGCTTTTCCTCCCGCACTCGCCTGCAGTCGCAGCCTTGGTATTCATCACGTTCAACGTGGATGGGCCATAAATCTTGCTGGAGGATAACTGGAGGATAATCAGGTTCAGAGCGGTGCTTCACATCCGTTCTCCCTTGGAGCCCCTCAGAGAGCCCGTAAGCCCCGTTAATCAGTGCGTTCAGAAAATGCACTCTGTTTATTTAATACGTTAAGTGAGTGACACAACAGAAAAAGTTAGACCAGGGCGAGAGGCACTCTGTGGCGTTTGATAGTCGCCATCTATTGAGCTTGAATTGCTTGGGTGATGATTAAAAAATTATGTCTGGAAAGCACAATTATTTTCAAATATTTAAGAAGAAAACAACCTAAAAAGGAGGAGGAGGTGGTGGCGGCGTTTCCCTTTAATGTGACTCTTCCCATATGTGCTGTCAGTGTTTCCCAACACCAGAAGGGAACAATGCCCAGGATTTACCTACCATAGTATTAATTAATCATCGCACATCTGTAAGTGCGTGTGCCCATTTCAGTGCCTGTTGTGTTTGGTAATGCGTGTGTGGATGTGGGTGTGTGTGTGTGTTACAATGGTGCTTTGGCACTTTGGCACCTGCGCTACATTACAAACCTAAAGGCTTGGATAATAAGCTGCAGGTGCACCCCTGGCAAACAAGGGAGGGGATGCGGTGGCGGGGGTGGTGGTGTTGGTGGTGGTGGGGGGGGGGGGTCGACGGTGCCTGAGTGTTTGTGTGTGTTAGTGTGTTGGTGTGCTGCCGGGGGTGAGAAGGGGTGGCAGGGGGTCACCTGCTGTTGTCGGTTGGCACCGAGCGATCCCGTGACGTCAGCCGGGGCTCCTGTCACGCGTCTTTACGGCACATCGCAGGAACTTATGATTAATAATTCTCTGGAAGTGCGTCAACAGTCGTCCTCCCAGAACAAAAAGACAACTGGCACCAAAGTGCTCGGCGACGAAAGCCGCCTCTTTTGTCTGCCGCCCGCTCCCGTCGGTGGCGCTGTCAATAATTATTGACGTTAATTAGCATGATGATTAGGGTAATTTCTTTATAGCTGTGTTGGCAGGTATGCGGCGTAAAGACGGGCTGACGGCGCGGACCACAGGAGGGGCTTCTCCTATTGACAGCGGAGAGTTGAAGTGACAGCCAATAAGGAGGCAATCCACTTCATGAAAATCTAATTATGTGATGAATGGTGCAATGTATGGACTCTGGCACAGTAATATTGTACTCCCACCTGCGAAAGTACGCGCTGCAATAATTGTTTATGTTAGGGGGAGGTTTCTTTATTTACTTAATGCCGGCGTATGTTGGTATCTGTAGTCTGGCCTCCGTGAACATCTGCCTCGTGTAACCTCCCCTGAACATACCAGAGGGTCTCCGCGGCCAAAAGTCGGCGTGCCGTGCAGGGATATGGCTGCTCACACTTATAGAATCACCCCCAAAAAATGAATAAGAAATGTATAATTGCAGGCTCCGGCAAATTGTTTGCCAGCTTTTAGCGCGTGTTTCCTGTGCAGGTTTGAATAAAATTCGCGTCATTACAGCTTTCTAATCCCTCACCTGCTTAACATTTACTGTACTTTCTGCTGAAGCCCGGCTATATACGCCGCTAATGGCTTCCAGACTTCGTCTTGGCCAAAGCACCGTGTTGTGATTGAGCGAGGACGCTCTTCTCGAAGCTGGAGACGGCGGCTGACTCGGAGATGTTTGTGTGTTTAAGGGGAGGCTGATGGAGTGCGGTTGTTTGGGGATTTTTCTCAACCCCCCCCCCCCCTCACTCCCCCCTCCTTCGTGCACAGGATGAACACTGTCTGGTCTGGATGAATCCAACGCCGGGACAACTGGACCCATCCGATCCCTATTTTTAGTTTCAAGACCTAAGCTCACTTCTGGCTCACCGGAAAAAGTGACAAACTTCAAAAAGAAAAGAAAGATCCTTGGTTCAGAACGCGAGGTAGCGAGGCAGCGTACAGCATATGGCGCCGCGTGTTCAAACCTGGCATCAGGCAAAGGATTAACAATGAAGATTTCCTCTGAATGAAACAAACCCCTCAAAAAAGGGACTGTCATTAAAAGGGCTGCAAGTGTAACCTTCACTTTCATGTGCCCAGGGGAGGGAGGAAGACAAGAGACGGAGGCCTTTTTTGATTCTTCCTGCCGCATTTGGTGAGAGACTGAACACGCATCGAGCTCTTGGGTCTTCTCATCCGCACTTTCCCATATGGCATATGGATCTGGGCGCAGATCGAAGGATGAGACACAAGGAAAGGGAAAAAAAAAAAAGAAAAAGAAGAGTCCCATATGCGTGTCTTTTTCTCTTCATTAGCTCCCAGCAAAACAGAAGCACCTCCTCAGCAGCTTGATTGAAATTAATGTTTAAAAACGTCAATACGGACGCATCTCATTTGAGACCTCGCATCCCGAGCGCAAGTCGTCCCGGAGATGCTCACATTGTGTGGAGAGAAAAAGGTCGAAATGTGAGAAAAACAAGTGATTCTCCGCATCGTATCCTGTCATTCATGCTGTTGGTGCATGTCCTCCTGCATGTCGTCCTGCATGTCCTCCATCATGTCCTCCTCAGCCTCCAGTGTTGAGGTGATCAAACCTGACCTGACCTGACCTGACCTCCTGCGTTACTCCTCTCCAGTTTATCCCAGCTTTAAGTAGATTATTTGTTGATATTATCGGAAATTATGCACCAATCTTATAATCAAATTGTGACTAACAAGATAAAGATGCACGGATAAATCTGCATGTCAACGGTAATGGCCGATTTTGGCCTAAAACGAGGCTCATTGGGGGAAGTTTTCCCTCTGCCTAAATGGCCAAAATAGGAGAGCTTGAAATTTAAAGTCTGTGTTCATGAGGCGGGCGAATAAGGAGCTTGTTTTATTTCACCCATGTCTGCATGAAGGTAAGAGCAAATATGTCAAGATATCAGTGACGCCATCTGCATTACAGCCAAACAGTTGTACAACATCAGCAAATCAAATACTGGCGAAAAAAAAAATCCAATATCGCGCCTCCCTACACATTAGCAAACAGCCGCCGTTTTATGCATGCGGCGGCATTAGCATTCATCTGGAATGTTATTCACGGCACAGGTTCAATATTCACTCTCCTTTGAGCTTAGTTTTCATCCACACTAACTCATGAAGGACATTTACGGATCTTTAGCAGCTTAATCCTTCATTATTATTTATAACTTTGTCTCGGCGTTCTGATGCCGGCGAGTTAGAGTCTGTTTATCAGAGGGGGGTGTGTGCTGGAAACAGCTGTTTGCTGTAGCTTAAAAATGATGAGAGTCGACCAAAATATTAAAGCGCGGCGCGAAAACAGGCCCGAATTCACCTTGCATGTAAACGTGTTTCGAATCAAGTGATTCAATTTATGTCTTTGATATTCGACTGACAGATCCAAACTGGACTCTTTGATGAAAATGAGCCAACTTTGGGCTTTTTTATTGCTAAACTCTATCAATTAAGATATCCTGGTCCTTGTATTAAAGCCCCCCCCCCCAATCTCTTGTTCACTACCAAGCCAGGACAAAGTGCCCATTGTACCAGTGCCCCCATTCTCCCTGCAGCCCCCCTTTCAACAGAATCCCCCCTCTCCACCCCTTGCCAACTTCAAAGTAGTCATGCAGACCCATATTGGACATCAGGAATATATACTTTTGATTGATTGTACATTACGACTTGCCAAAGCCCACTTATCTGAATCATAAAAATGTACCCAACCTCATAATCTTGATAAAGCACTTAAATATTACCTGTGGTGTTAATGCGCTGTGCTTTCCAATCAGTATGACCACTCCTTTGACTTCTTTCTCCTTGGACT
Source organism: Malacoctenus gilli (assembly GCA_032164315.1). Taxonomy (NCBI): domain Eukaryota; kingdom Metazoa; phylum Chordata; class Actinopteri; order Blenniiformes; family Labrisomidae; genus Malacoctenus; species Malacoctenus gilli. Next base: position 6,031,698 of record JASSRZ010000060.1, read on the forward strand.
TTAAGTAGCTGATGACACTGCAACTTATGCTTTTTCCTTTTTTTGTGTGTGCCTCGGTGGTGAATATTGGAAGGGGGGGGGGGGTCAGGTGTTAAAAGCGGGCTGCTGTCTGTCATCGCATGGGCGTCTTTATTCCCAGATGTTTCGCTGAAGCTCTACGACAGCTCCAGGGGCCCCGACAGGAAATTCCAGCATCCTAAAGCCGTTGGGTCCTGACAGCCTTCCCCCCGCGCTGCCAAGCGCACCGGCAATATTTCTTGTTATACGGACAGCGTCAATTTGCACGTGGCCCCTCTTATTGACACAATTCTGCCTGTTTCCCTGGAGGGGGGAGGGCATAAATCCTGGGTTACCTTGAAGAAGGTGTTGACACTGGGCCGGCACCAATGAATTGCACTGTTGCCTCAATTAGCTGCTCGGGATCTGGTGTCAGAGCCGTGAGGACAAGGGGGGCCATGTGATACCCTGCAGCTGGGGCTCTGTCACCTACCTGGTGGCCCCCATAGTGTGTCTTCGCATGTGCAGGCACACGATATGCGAACGCGCAGAAGCTCCCGGCTCCTTTTACATGGATCCGAGAAGAAAACGCTGCCGCGGGGCCTCCGCGGGGCCTCCGCGGGGCCTCCGCAGGTCCGTGACTCCACCTCGGGCCCAGGAATTCACCTCTCTAACCGGGGCCAGGCCCGAC
>JASSRZ010000060.1:6032485-6064456 GCA_032164315.1 Malacoctenus gilli
CTCCGCGGGGCCTCCGCAGGTCCGTGACTCCACCTCGGGCCCAGGAATTCACCTCTCTAACCGGGGCCAGGCCCGACGGGAGGCAGCGAGGAGCTACAACTGATGTAATGTTAGATATTCTCTGGAAACCAGTAGTTGCCAGCAGGATTAAGGTTAAGGAGCATTCTGCTGCCGAATCTGTGCTTGGGGGCATCTTGTAGCTCGGAGGAAGTGGTGTCGGCAGAAGGGGGTGAGTGTTCCTCCCTGTTACCCCCTAGCCACCCTCCTCCAACTGCCATCTGATGTGAGGTAACATGTGAGGGCGAGCTTCCATCTGTCCACGGTATACGCTAGCAGAAGGTGCAGCTAATGAGGCTTGATTTGCTGCTGCACCTGCCTCCAATCTGGGGGGTGATGGTAGTGGTGGTGGTTGAGTGTGAGGTTGTCTGTATATGCGTGTGCGTGCCTGTATGTGTGTGTGTGTGCGTGCGCGTGTTTGTGTGTGTACTGGGGATGCTCGATCTCACCAGCCTCTTCTTCTCTCCCGCCCGCCCCCTCTTCCCCTCAAGGTGTAATCATTGGTTAGCTTTTATGGGAGCGCCTGCAGGTTGATGGACCCTGGGAATTCATTAGGAAGTAGGTGAGGCCTTGGGTTGAAAGGGCCTTTTGACCTGCCTCCAAACACCCTCACATTACAAAGCAGAGGACGATTCAAAGGGAGAGGGGAGTCGACGGGCTTGTCGATGCGAAAAACTATAGCCCGCCTTTTGTTGAGACAGAACATTTTGATTCCTCGCGCTGCCGGTTGGGACCCCCTCAAAACCCCCTCGTCCGACCATGCGAGCACCAGTTGTTGCTTCAGAACGAAATTGAGGTTTTCTGAAATGCGACCGAGATGAGATCTTCTCCTTTTCCTTTGGTGGCTGCGGATGAGGTTGTTTTTTTTTTTCCTCCAGATGGTGTAAGGGGGAGGTGTTATGTCCACATGTTAAATGCAGCATGTTTATCCCCCTTCCCTGTTCCCTGTCACAGATACCATTTGACACAAGAGCTCTTCAGGGGCCGGTTATTCCAGGCCATTGAATCCAGATCAAAACCAGCCTTGTGTTTTGTTTTTTTTCTCCTCTCGATTCGGTTGTTCAGCCTTCTTCTTCCTGCACAATCAGTCCCTCACCGCCTCTGGAAATCCTCACCGCAGCGCAGCATCATAAGCCTCAAACGACACCGGCTCTCTCTCTTGAGCAAATCACAACATCCTTAACAGTGCGTATGCAGATCTTACATTTTTATTGTGATTTTTTTTATTGTTTTTTTCCTAAACGTTGGATTTGTGCACGGCTGAGGCGTGAAGGAAACTCCCAGAGCATGTGGTCTGAGAATTTCTCGGAGGTGGGAAAAGAAAAACAAAAGAGAAAAGCGCCCGTTGCCCCAAGGCGCCACTCTCACGGCTCGCGGTGAAGCCATCATTGGGAAACTGTCGGCGAGCGGCGTGAATAATCCACCGGGTGATGTCATCGCCGACAAAAGCTGCGTGCCACTCTAGATTATTTTCAAATTAGCTGCTCCATTCAGGACGCGCCTTCTATAGGTGGAGGCCCCGATGAGAGTTTGCATGTAAATGACTGACCTGAGAAGATATCGGACATATTCACTGTGAATGCAGCGAACAGGAGGAACGCTGCGGTTTGAACTTCCGAAACAAAACTGGGCGCAGTTTATCAGGCTGCATGTTGACAAGCTGCAGCCAATGATGGAAGACAATATCCCGATTTGCATTTCACCTCATGATTCCATGAATACTTTATGGCTACAGTTTGTCCAAATGGCTCACATTTCAAATTAGTTGAACTCACTTCAGTATCTGATGTGACAGCCAAACGATACAATATATACTCCCAGCATCTATAAATAATGTGGGGGACGGGTGCTCCTCGCAGCCCTGCAGCGGCTCCCTAACTTGCATTTTAATCTCGCTCCGTCTCCTCTTCAGATTTGAGAAAGAAGAAGAGACCAAAAAAAAAAGAAAAGAAAACAAACCTCAGAAACCTTGTCAAATCTGAGAGCGGTCATAAATCAGAGCTTCGTCATCAAATGAGTCAAGAGCTGCGAGATAAATGCGAGCCCCGCGCGCTGGAGTGGCGAGCCAGCTCCATGGGAAAAGGGTTGACGCCGTGAATCTGAGAACGCTGATCATCCCATCGGGCTCATTTGTTTACTTTCAAATTCCCTCTTTTGTGGCTTTGGAATTAGAGCAATGTTTGTGCTTGCTTTGGCCAAGGGGGGAAAATCACTTGAGATGTGATTAAGAAAATGGATACTGCCCTCTCCTGGTTAAAACCACCATCGGCCCCCCGCGCGAGAGGAGCAGGGACGGCGCTGAATCATTGCAAAGAAGCACCGAGCCACAGCTGCAGCTGATCTGTGTTATTCATTTGAGCTTTTTTAGTGTAGATTTTCGCTGATATCCTCCGATCAATATCAATTCTGCTGCCTTGTATTTGCTCGCGTCTGTTCTTGCAAAAAAAACAACAACCCAGATCTGCTTGTTTTGTCTGACTCCAGCGTGCGAGTGTGAGGATAATTTCTTTTCTGGGCTCTGGAAATAAATCCAAGATGAACAATCGCTCGACAGTTTACCAGGCGTCCCATCCCGCTGTAACCAAGTAATTGTCCAAAGCTTTTAATGACCACAGCAAATCATTCATTAAAGCCGACGCATAAATCCCATATGCTTCCTCTGCCTCTCTCTCTTGTGCGTAATGGTGCTCCAGTCTTGCCGCTGACGTGGGTCAGATCTTCAGGCAGGTGGCTGGGAAATGGAGGCAGATGGGCCGGGCACGCCGACACTGAATCCGTGAAGTTCTCTCTTCAGTTTCAAGCTGCACCGATGGGCCCTTGAATTATTACCGGGCCCCCCATTCATAATTAGCCCGGGCCTGGTGGGGACCAAAGCCCCACTAATGATGCCTTTGTTGCCGCTGATCTGCGCTCGCACAATCAACAAGAGAGGACGTATGACTGGGAGAAGCAGTCCCACATTGAGCGATAACGTGCCTTTAGGGCAGCCTCTCTAAAACAATCACGCACGGTTTCAGCTCTCCCCTCGTTAAAGATGAGTGTTCACATGGGGCGTGAGACGGAGTGTGTGTATGAATGCGTGTGTGCGTGTGAGAAAGACAAGCTTGTAGGTCTGCAGATATGCCAGTTCCCACAGGCAATATATAGCTATTTGATTTCATAGTGTATGTTAAACACGCCTGCACCGTTTAACAGCACCGCGCAGGCAAGTTTTGTTCAAGTATATGTTTGTTTTAAATGTTTATTTGTCATCTGGTTTTGCTCAAAATTTTTCTGGCTTTTTTATTTGTCAAACAGATTCCAAAAACATTTTATTTGTCTTAAACAAGTTGCATTATTATTCACATATGCAACATGAATTTGCACTATAAAAATATTTATATTGGCAAGAGATTTTTCTTTTTTCACTTATTTCTGCAAAATGAAATGAGAAAGAAATCTTCAGTGAAATAGATTGGAAGATTTTCTCTTTTGGCAAAGCAAACTTTTAGGTTGCTGTGATGTCTTGCTTTTTTCATCTGTCACGGCCGGTGCATGGTGATGCTCACTGGATTCTACCGGACACAAAGTCTTCAATCGATTAGGTTATTACCTCTCAGATAGATGAGGTGCTAAACTGTAACTATACTGAACCGTCGTCAACTGGACTCGTGAGTTATCGCCTGTCTTCAGGCTCTCAAAGCTAAAATCGTCCTGATCCAGCATCTTATTTGTGACAATTTTCTGATGTTGGGGTAAAAGAGTAACATTTCTTCATGGGCTTTTGGGCTGCATCTTCACTTTTTCCCACTTTTGTCTGAAATACTAAAGTCTGAAACTGATGCATGATCCAAGAAACTCATGAAAAGGAGAGAAATATTGTATTGAAGTGTTTGTTGGTTCTCTTTTAAAATCAGCGTCTCTGATGCGTAAATGTGGAGCAGTAAAGCGTATATATTGATTTTTTTTCTAAATATAAAAGGAGCAGAGCATTTTTTTCTCCAAACTCTCCTGATTTATGGCATTAGATTGAATTCTCTGTGTTACTTTCCACCAAAGCTTCCCTGTCTGCAAAGTTTGAAGTATCCATAAGGTTATTTTTCTGTTCATACATGGTTGCGGAGTTGGGGAGGAAAAATAATAAATAAATCATCGCGCTGTGAAAATGTCAAGTAATTTCAAGCAACTGGTTTCATATGTTGCCAATTTTCAGTCAAACAAACATCATCCCACTGCCTCCATCTGCCAGCTCTCCTTCACCTGCCCGCTTCACCCGTCCCGTTCAAAAAAAAGCGCACAAAAAAAAAAACCGATACCCACTCCCACTGATGAGAGCAGATGAGTGGAGAAGGTCGCGCGCGGGTCTCAAATAATCCCTCACTTTCTTCCTCTCGGTCACGGCAACTCATCTTCTACCTGGAAGTTAAGCTGGAGCAAAGCGGCGTGAAAAGGAGGCGGACGGGCGGGGGACGGGGGGGAGACGGGCGGGAAGACCCGAAAGCAACGGGGCTCACATCTGTGCTTTCTTTTCATATTAAAGCCACCCCCCCTCTCCGTTTGACTCCAAAAAATGCTTACTCCATACACACGGCGTCCGCATTAATATTCTCGTCGTTTCGCATTATAAGACAAACGCAGCCTCGCTTTGAGAGTCTGCACTTGAACATCACTTGAGCCTGCGTTGCTGAAGGAGACTGAAATTGTTGGCAGCTCCTGTCATCTTGGCACCACGGTGGCACCGGCATCTGTTTCTGGCTCTCGGTGGCAAGAAGGCGCTCGAGGAGGGGAATGGATTTATTTTGCACTTTTTTAGGGATAACGCCCCCCCCCCCCACACACACACACACACAAAATTGCTGGTCAAAATATGCCGTTTTCAAATCGATGCTCATCACGGTGATGAAGCAAAATGTTCCTTTTGTTTTCGGACCACCATCCACATCAAGGATGAGCGTGTGTGTGTGTGTGTGAGTGTGTGTGTGTGTGAGCGTTTTCCCTGTTGGTGTCGGGCGACGCAGCCAAGGATGGCTATCCAAGAGGGGCTGGGTCTCCAAAAGAACTTGGCTCTTTTTCAAATGAAAGTGTATTTGGGCATTTATCATTGTGCATTGACAGCCTGTGTTAAACGATTGCTCTCCACCCACTGGTTAAGTCCAGCTTTAAAGTCACACGTGGAAGGATTACCAATCCATATATGCCAAAGCAGAGGTGGGAAGGGGGAAAAAAAAGAGAAAGAAAGCAAAAGAAGCCGGAGGAAAATACTCTCACTGATTGCAGTCTCTTTAATTCCTTCTTTGAGTCGAACGACTGACTTAAGTGATGCTGGCTTTCCCAGAGAAGTCAATGGAAATTAGTTTTGCAGACTGTTGCTACACGCAGCCAAATACAGTCAAATTAAGATGAGCTTAAGTTAAGAGGCTTCGTTCTCCTTTCTTGTAATTTCAATCCACGTTCCGTTCGGTTGAAGGGAAATTATTTGACATCTCGACATGCAGTCCCTTATTGGTTTTTTCTTGATTTCCAGATCGATCCCACTCCAATACACCGAGCCGGCGGCTGTTTGGCTTAGTTCAGCATTAAAGGAAAAAAAGCGGAGATAAAGATGGAAGAAGAAGAAGGGGAAGAGAGAGAAAAAAAAGCTGGCTTGGCTTCCTCCAAAGGTAACATAATCCATCTACCAAAGTCTCTAAAGCTCACTAATAAACATGTTTTATCTGGCGAGGGGAATCCACGCTCCGCGCCGCCGCAAATGTTAAAAATGACAATTTGCCGAATCGACTGCCAAGAATTAAGCCGCCACAACAAATTGGGGATGAAGTTGATGGTTCTACCTTTTGATTCAGTCTGTATGGTAACCGAAAATCAACAATGTGCAAACGAGTTCCCGCAGTTTGCTTACGTAACACTTAACGAATGTGCAAATATGTGCCGTTCGTTTTTTTTTTTTTCTTTTCCTGGCTGTTGAACTCGCGCTTTGAAGATGGTGTTTTAAGCGCAGGGTTGCGTAACACCCATATTAAGACTTTGTGTGTTATTACTCATCAAGGATTTAAGGCTCCTTACAATTAGGCTTTCCTTTTGATGAATGTTTCCTACATGTCGTGTTAATGTCAGCCTGACATGTTTCCCCAGATCTAATAATTCAGCCTCTGGCACGCAACTCTTTTTCAGACCGATTGTTAAGATGTTGCTGCAGTTGTGTGAATCCCCCCCCTGCGAAATTAACAATGTCTGCGCGGCGCAGCTCGATGATTTCATTGAAAACCGAGATGCAGGAGGTGAACTGTGGAGAAGCCCTTTATGGTTTTTGGCACGTCGGTGAGACTGTTTGCAGCCAATTGTTTCCAAAAAGTCTGTTGTTTCTCAGCGAGAAGCACGCGGTGATGCAATACGGCGATTACAAGAGGACATTACGGCATTCATATGTGTATTAGTAAGTGAAAGGAACAGCTTTACGAGCCGGCGGAGGAAAGCAGGCCGCGATTTCGGCTCGGATTCCTCCGACTTTTGTTAAAACACATGTTTATTACATGGCTCGGTTCAACACCTCGTGGCACTTTTCTCGAAAGAGCTTGCATTAAGGCCAGAAGCTAACAGCTTCCAGATAACATCCCTGCTTTTAGCAACGCTCGCAGTTCCCCTGCTGACCCCGCTGCTGTCGATAAGACACGCATTTACCTCGTAAGCAGCGCGAGGCGTCTTAAAGAAATGTGAAAATCCATAATTTTCTTCTTGTTTCCGGACATACTTTGAGGGCAAACATGGGGCAGACAGCAGCTACTGTACCTAGTAGATTAGACTTCCCCACTTCTTCCTGTTTCATTCCATCCAGGTGCATACTGGGAACGCTGCCATGTATATCCCTCGGTGCACAACAGTACAGCGCAGCTGTGGAAGCCACCTAAATTTGATTCCTCTCGCCGTAGCCTAGCAACGGTGGGTATTAACGCACACAAGCTGGATGGGTGCAGTTCTGGTGCCAGAGGCAGGATGGGCGCCTGGTTGCAGCTCATTGGCAGATGACATTGAGTGAAAGCTGGCATTCTGAGATTAGGGGATCAGATGCTCACAGCGCTCTATGCAGGAAGTAGTATGAAATGTAAAATCAATGCCAGGAGGGCTTGACAGGTCCTTTACACTTGACGTGCAGATGTACACAGATACACCGAACATAATGTTGTTACACAGCCGATAAACCCGCATTATACCAACTCTGTTTTAATTTTCTTGCGGGCTGCAATTTGCTTTTTTGGAGTCCTCCAGTATCTGGAGTGCAAAAAGTAATATTTGCTGATGTAAAACAAACCAAAGGAGCATTTGAAGCATCTCTCCTATCAGATCTTGGCTCAGCTCGCCGATAAGAAAAAGTGGAGCTGGGTTTTGAAGAGTTCCTCTGGCCGCTTTCCAACAGACACAAATTCCTAATGTCACCTTTAGCTGTTGATTTAGTTTGAAACCTACTCTTTAGCCCGCTTGTGCTGAGAAGAGTTGTCCTGGCGGCTCTCGGGTCGTTATCGCATCTAAATGCAGCCCGTTGCTAAAAAAAATGTACCCGCTCCAACCAGAAAGAGAAGTCAAAAAAAAAAAAAAAAAAAGCCCACAGTCTTAGGACAGCCCAGGCAAAATCCTCACCTCTTGTGGATTTAAGAATAAGCCAGTAGCATTTCCACTGGCTTGAGGCCGCTGAGCGGGGGAGGCAGCTCTCCCCCGATAGCGTTGGCAGCTCCGCGAGCTTCTGTTTGCGAGAATACCAGATGCCTCACGCCACATGCTTCAACCACTTTGATTTCATCGCGGTGCAGTTGTTGATCAGATCCGTCTCTGTTTGACACAACCTGCCTCCCGTCTCCCCCCTAACTTTCATCTTTTCCATGCCGGGCAGGCAGGCGGCCGCGGCTGTCTTGAGATGTCACCCGGTGACGTGCAGTGTCCATCTGGTATACGTTGTAATGGGCCCGGATGAATGAATGGCCAGCCACTCCACTGCCTCCTTTATGGCTCTCAGCAGTGGTGCTGTCCAACTTTGATTCCCCAGTTATTAGGGAATTGAATTCCCCACTGAGGCGACGCCCAGAGGAGAGGAAGAGAAAGAGACACACAAAAGGAGTGTGAAATCTGTGGCAGTGCTACAGAACATACTGCACAGCCCACCACTGCTCTCTTCCTGGAGCCTCTTCTCCCTTTGTGTGGGTCTGTAAACACAGTTCCCCTGCAACCGGCGCTCTAAAACGGGATGGCTGGTAAAGATTTGGAGAAGCGCACCGTTGTGAAGCGTAAGCTTTTCAAGCGGAGGGGTGTGTGTGTGTGTGTGGGGGGGGGGTTAAAGTGTATGAGTCTTGACTTTTTGCCTAAGGACAGAGGAATTTCACGCAGTTTGAAGAGCCGCATTTGAGTGAAAAGCAGTCTGAAGGTCACGTAATCAACCGCGCGCCCTACGACAGAGACTGAATAAACTAGGTGGATAACCCTCCGGGGATTTACCTTCATCTTAAAAACTATCGACCGTTTCCCCGCGAATTTAAAGGGCTCCTACTGGATCCCATCACAAGGGGATTAGAGAGGAAAAGGGCAACTGGGATCACTTGGAGAGCAGACCCCTTCCACTTGAGCCAACACTCAAGCAGGGATGAAGTGGAGGCGCAGAGACGACCCAGAGGGAGAGAGCGCAGAGGGAAGGGAGAGACGGGGAGGTGGCATAGTTTGGATTCCCAATATGTGTCCAGGGAATCCGAAGCGAGGCCAGATGGCACAGGCCTGCCGGTCTTTGGGAATCACAGCATACGGCGGCGGGATGCATGGCAGAAGGTAGCGGGAAACAGTGCCGGGGTCAGCTCTTGATGTTGGACGCTCCCCGGAGCGGTTCCTTCCATCCCTTTGAACAAGAGAGCATCTCCACACAACTGTGCCGCGTCTCTGCTTAATGCGGCAGTTGACTTCAAACACAGCGCTATTCCCTCCTGCCCAAAGCCTCCTGAGTTCGAAACATATGTTATCAGACCTGATGAAAACGCGGTGCCAATAACACGCCACTGAGCGCCGCGCGCGGGACATATGTGTTCTGTTTTTTGCGCCCGCAACTTTCATCTCGCACGATTCCGTTCGGCTCGCTCGCGGAGAGACTGACATGTGGGGGAGCGACGTCACAACCTCGGAGTGAACAGCGGCGATGCCGCACGCGCGCTGCCTGTCACGCCGGCCGCGCTTTTTTTGCTGTGGAGGGAAGCGCGATATGATGGCAGCCAATTATATCAGTCAGCTCTCCCTGAGACAGATGTCCAATATAACCTGGTTAGTGCTAATAGGCAGATTTTTAAACAAGAGTAATTATTCATCGTTCGCAGACCAGTAAAAGAGACGGATGCTAATATCTGATGCTGAATGTGTGTGACAGGTGTTACCACCAATTTCCCGCAGTCTCCTGTGGCAGCCCCCACTATGAAAACATCTTAAAACACGTCTGCATCCACATTGTCGTGATCTCACACGTTTTTAACACCTACTCTTTGACTTTGGGAAAGAAGCGCTTCTGCGCATGCATGCTGATTGCCGTCCTCTATTTCTGTCGAAATAACAGTTTTTTGGAAGCCAAGTGTGGTGTTATGCTTGTTGTTGCATCTCCATATCCGTGTATAGACTAAGATCCCCTCGTTATTCTCATTAATGGTCCATCTGTCATCTTGGCAGAGGCCCACTGGTATAGAGTTAGCTATGATTAACATTTAATCTATATGATTTTCTAATGAAAGCAGGGCTACCACACTCAGAAATGATTGATTTGTTTAGCTTTTAATAATGCTTCGAGTTGTTGGAGAAGATGTTTCACCGTGTGCTCATTACCGGCCGATTGTTTCGCAACTTGATGAAGTGCAGCGCCTTGTTCAGAATTTCCTTATTTCCACCTCCAAACTTGTCGTAGTTGTGCGCGTCGAGTGTCGTATTTGAACTTTCTGACAGCTTTCTGATGCAGCTTTTGTTCGCGTCACGATGCATTATTTGTGCTCTGAACAGTTTCCTATTGAAATGATAAAAGCATCGCAGGTTTGGATCGACGCGCACTCAGAAAAGCAGTTGAAAGGCCTGATGTGTGTGTGTGTATGTGTGTGTCTTTCGTCCTATGATGGACTGGTGGCCTGTCCAAGGTGGATGCTGCCTTTGCTCAATGTAGGCTGGGATTGGCTCCAGCGCTGCGCAACCCCCGAATTGAACGAGTGCCTTAGAAGATGGATGGGTGATCTTAATGCCTCCCTGATCAACCCCTTGGGGTGCTTTGATTTATCGACTCACCGGCCATTCACTGTGCATCTTGGGCAGTCGTACCATTGTGCGGCCAAGTGTGATCTGATTGCAAAAAAAAAAAAGAGGGCCAGGTGTGAGGAGCCTTGAAGAAACCTTGAGAATAGAAAAGAAGTAGAAGTCGGCACTCACATCCTCAGAGTGGATAAATATAATCGGTTTGGCGCTCTTAATCTTCCGAGTGCAGCGAAAATATACGACCCTTATTTTTACCCCCCAAAGCAAAACGATCTTGTGAAACGTGCGCAGAGATTCCTTCATCTGACTCAAAGTCGGAACGTTTAAAATTAGGCCAGAGTGTAATTGTTCAAAAATGTGCAGTAAAAAATCGATAGGTTGCTAAAAGGAGTGTCGTTAATGATGTGATCGCGCGTCGAGTCTCCGGATTTATCAGAGGCCCGCATTATGCTGTGAGATGTATAGATCTTGCCCTTCACAACTCCTACTCCAAAACCGGTAATTGCAGAAATGCAAAAAAAAAATCAACTCCATCCATGTGTGTTCTCCCCGTAAGTACATGCGAGCGCCTCAAGACGCTAACTTGCGTTTGGGTGTATATGTGGAACATAGATGCGCAACCTTCCATAGGCTCACCGAGACATCTGCCGTACACGGCAACATGAATAGAGCTGTTGGCTCGGGTTCAAGCTTCCGAGAGTGCCTTTTGTCGGCGAGCGGTGCCATTGTGGAAGCATCGGAGGATGGTGTTTACGGTCGCCGCTACCTCCGTGGCCCCCACAAGGAGGATAATGAGATACAGTTGTTATCGGTGACAGCCGAGGGCCGCCAGGAGCCGTATCGGCCCCGGTGCCTTTACTCTGATCCTCCCACAGAGGGAGAGCAGATCAGGATGAGGCTAATGTTTACTGGGAAGTCGCTCTAATAGCTTCGTCGGGGCAAACGCACGTCTTGAGCGGCGTTATGGTTAAAAATGTTTCCAGACAGCGATGGGACGTGACGCTGGAGGAGGCTCGGTGAGGTGAGAGACGCTCAGGGACTGCTGCTTTCCCCTCATTGGCTAATTAGTGAGTTACTAAATATTTTCCATTGATCTGTGACATAAAATTAGTCAGCAGCCTGAAGCAGCGGTTATTCATCGCGTTACCACTGTTTTCTGGAGGCCACTCGCAGCTCAGAGAAACGGAGGAAAATGAACAAAATCTGCTGAATCGCCTCTGTGGACAAAAATATTGACGAACTGATGTTGCTGCCCAGATTTCGGATTTCCATCCTCCTCACGTCCTGAATCTCACCGGAGCCTTTGACCCCACAGAGGCGCGCTTCCCACATCGGGAAGTTTCGGTGAGAAACGCGCCTTTGTTTGAACTTTGACATGTCTCTTCCCCACCCGACGGCCCCCCCGCTACACGCCATGCCATTCACTCTTATCTCAAAGCTCAGGCCAAACATAAAAGCGAATCAGTGGTGGCACACTTTACCCAATATCCTCGCTGGATGTGGCACAACGTCTTAATTGATTTGTTCCAAAAGCAGATGAAGTGACTCACGAAAATCTGCGGTATATGCCCCCAGATAAGTGCAAAGAAACACAATTTCTGCTTTGAAGGGTATCCAGCAATTATGTGTGGTATTTGTGGACAAACGCCATTGTTCATGGAATTTAGGGTCGAAGCCGAGGCCCTTACAGATGATTTATGTATTCAGCTGGGGATGGGGGAGGATAAAATGGGCGAATTTCATCTGGCTGTAGAAAGCTGCAGCCCAGCGGGCCTGGAGGAGGCTTAAACATAAGCAGGACGGGTGCCAGGTCCTCTCCTCGGCCATTGTGCTTTAATTAACCTACATAGGAGCTGACTGCTTAAATGTGCGGTGATAGATAAGGCCCCTTGGATGATTGATTTATTTACTGCACATGCTCGTGATTTCCATAACATTACTACCCCAATTACTAGCCATATGAGGCACAAAAGTCATTAATGCTCAATGTATGTACGGCCATGAATACAGCAGGACATATAGGAAAGTGCAGATTTGCTATCGGGGAAAACGTGGCGGATGTCAGTTCAACTCTGACCGGGACGGCCGACCGGCAAGGTCGCCCAAGGTCACCGGTGTGTCGTCGAAGGACGAGTTCTTCTTTTTCTCCCCCCTCCGAAACGTGACGGGGAAGACGGGTGTCTCGGAGACTTTCGGAGACATTGTTGTACAAAAGCACACCAGTTCTGGCTTTGTGGAGTGAAGTCTGGCAGGGGCCCAGCAGCAGTCTGAGGCTGTGATTGCAGCAGAACGTCTCCATCAGAGAGCACTAGAAGGTAACGGTGGGATTAAAATGGGCACTGCTGGCACATACAGGCGGGCAGGGTGTTTCTTTTTTTTTTTTCACTGGGCCATTGTTCCATATGTGCTCCACCTGCGCCTCTCAGAGCCTCGCGCCAAACACACGGCCGGCAGGCTCTACCATCCATGCTGATTGGAAGTTGCCATGGCGACGCTGGAAGCCGGCGCTGAAAATGGGGGGGTGTGCTGTAAATCTCAACATGGTATTTTTTTAATTTAGGAAATTGGCAAAGGAAGTGTAGTAAATGAATCGTCGTTAATAATAATTCACATATGGGACAAAACACAATTAGGCTGTTTTTGGCTACAGGCAAAGAGAAGGCAGCTCCCTCTAAAACGTGATCTCATCTCATCAAAGGCACTTCAGCCTTCCCAGTAGTCCTGAGTGAGGAGATAGTGCAGCGCCGTCTGATAATGATGTTTATGGAAATAATATCACTGAAGATTACCGGTGGACACAGAGAGCACTGAGATGGAGACATCAATCGCGTAACGATGACCCATAAATTGATTCCTTATCGGCTCCCGCGATTGGACGGCTGACTAACGGAGGGAGGGAAAAAAAACAAAACACAAAACTATTTTGCTCTCCCTCTGGGAAGCTTTACCAACTACCCGGCGCTGTTTTGTTTCATAAGTTATTTTTTCCATAAATTGTTTGGAGTGCAGGAGGAAAGGCAAGCTGCAAAGCTCACCCGTAGCTTTTAATAACACGATGGCCACCATCCAGCTTCAGATGAGTGCTGGGATTGGCTGATCCCTTCACACCCTGGCACCTGGAACAGCCAGAAATATGTGTGTGTTGTGTGCGTAATGTGCGTGCACGTGTGTGTGTGTGTGTGTGAGAGAGAGTGTGTGTGTGTGGGTGAGAGAGAGGAAGAGGGTGAAAGAGGCTGTTATTGGTGGCTGCACTATTGGAGGCGTGACATGACGAGAATCAAAGGCCCTCACCTGCAACCGAGTGAGAAGAAAAATCATTAAAATGGTTTCAGGCCAAAAGCCTTTGCATAAAATCCAGAAACTTTGAGTTAAAAAAAAAAAAAGAAGAAGAAAAACACACACACACACACCAACATTTTTTTCTCCTGGTGTTAAATTCAAAGTTCAAAGTACGCTGAAGGAAATTCTTGGCTTGGGTTTTAGTGTTTGGAGCAGGTGTGAGGGAGTATGCGAGGAGGGAAACGTTCCCGTGCAAAATTGTCGGGGGGGGGGGGGGGGGGAGTTTATGGGACAGACAAAGCCGCCGCGCCGTGCACGCCTCGCCATCGGTGACCCACGTATTTGTGTATGATCAGCAACCATCCCCCCCACCCCGAAGGAAAGCGGCTGTGCAAATATGATATGTACATTCGCGTGTTTGTTGTCATTCATTTCCACCATTAATCCATAATCCAAACTAAACTGGTGGTAAACAGCATTGTGTGGACGCGAGTCTGATTGTTCAGCTGTGGTTGCGGGATCATCCAGTGGATTAGTTTGTGCAAAACGGGGTTTTGGGTCAAGATCGCGGCGTCGATAAAGACGGATCCAAGAATTTCCCGGCATCCTCCTGCAAAGCCATCCGAGCCGCAGTTTTGGGGCTGCGCGTTTCACTAAAGTCGCTGCTGTTTGTAGTGCTGCTGCTGCCGCTGCTGCTCCGGCTTATCCAGTGCGGATGTGACCTTTCCGAGTCATTGAAAATGCAGAGTAGCAACAGACAAACTGACCTGCAGAGGAATTAGCCGCTGCTCCTTTCGTCTCCTGCAAACCCAACAGCTTGAACACGCCTGGGCGCTGCCTCACAAAGGCGCGCTGCGGAGGAGGCCTATTAATCTTCCCAAAGCCTCAAAAAGCAAAGGAGCCAGTGTGGGCCCCTGAGTCTGGTGCCCAGGGCCTTGCAGACAGGGGTCCTTGGCAGGCTCTGTGGGGTCAATCTTGGCCCCCGATCAAATAGGCGGGGGCGGGACAAGGGCACAGGATGGCGTACCTGTGCCCTTTAGCAGATGCCAGGCTGAGGACGGCTCTGGGGAGAGGTGAGAGGATCAGTCCTGGTGCTGCTGGCCTTCACCGACATCAATCAGGAGGAAGCTGCTGTTCCTCCATCGTTAAAGAGGAGATAAATGGAAAGTGATCTGAAAACCGCTGCGGCTTTTTCTCCGCTGAAGGAGGATGTCTTCGTTTTCTTTCGCTGCCGTAAACCGCGATGAAAGGAGGAGTTCGCTGGGTTTCATCTCCCGATGCACCAACTGATAATAGCTGACAGCTCAACGTGTACGTTGTGGGTGTGAATAATTTGTTGCCTTTCGTGACAAGCAAATATTGAATCACAATGGGCTTGTTTACCAGCAGTGCATCCCCAGCTACAAAAGTCGTGTTAATTGTATGTACAAGCGTTTGTATTATCATTCAAGACCTGCATATGGATCCGTGTTTTGACTGGGAGCAACTTCTTAACAGTCCTCTTTGAAGCAGACTCGTCTTTGCAAACGGAATGATTATTTATCCATCTTTTTTTTAAGCTGGAGTCCCTTTGAGAGGTTGTTTGTCCTGTTGTCACCAAACCCAAAGAAAAGGCCACAACGTTAGAATAAAACTGAAGTGACAACTCATATCTAAAGCCTGCCACGACCTC
Organism: Malacoctenus gilli; assembly: GCA_032164315.1. Classification (NCBI taxonomy): domain Eukaryota; kingdom Metazoa; phylum Chordata; class Actinopteri; order Blenniiformes; family Labrisomidae; genus Malacoctenus; species Malacoctenus gilli. The sequence goes on from JASSRZ010000060.1 coordinate 6,047,724, forward strand.
TTTGTGCCAATTGTTCCAAACCTTATTAAAAGCACATCCATCTGCAGGCCGCTCCGCTGAGTGACACCTCTTTTCATTGGGACGAGCGCCGCCAGACGTCAGTTCATACAATCGGGGTCTCCGGATCAATTTCCTCCCTCCCTTTTGTCCGATGGATGCTGGGCAGGACTTTGAAAATTAGCTGGGCTCAGGGGGGAGGCGCGGACACCTGTGCATTCGCTCGACCTGCTTCGCTTCTTGCTTCCTGGTTTTTGGGCCAATCACAAGACGGAGAATTTCAGCTGATTGATGTTACGGGGTTGAAAAGAGCAAGCAGCCACTTTAGCCTCTGTGATAACTGACACTGGAGTTTGTTTACTACCTCGCAAAGATAGAGTCCTCAACAAACACCATCTTCACTCCTATCCGAGTCATGTTTGCCCTAAACAAAACCGCTCTGATGTTTGGCTGATTACTCCGAGTGTTTTTATTTTAATGAATTTCTATTTTTGTGATCTGTTTTTGAAAGTAAGAGCTGCACCTGCTCTCTGCGGGCTGAGAGCCACAGAAAAGCACCACCGGCGCTGCCTTTATTTAAAAAAAAAAAACTTTTACCATCTTCACCGAAGGCACAGCAACTCCATCTACTGTAGAAACCGTTCACAGCTCCTGCAGCTCACTGCCGAATCGTCCCAGATTAAAAAGTCCTTTTAATGAAGCTCATTGACTTCATTTCGATACAGTTAGATATTTTTTTTAAAAGATCATTTTTAGCACTTAATTCAAGCCAATTACCGGGGTAATCGGACGACTTCCCAGGCCCGCTGTGCGTGAGCATCCGTCTGAGATGTGCGACCACCGTTCCCAGGGAAGCAGTTTGCGACCTCGGAGATAGAGGTGGAGGTAAAACTGGATTCTTTTTGCCCCAGACATCAAAAAAGGAGCCACGTTGTTCGTCTTATCTGCCTCCATTAGCTGTTTCAAAGCAGCTTTTGCAGAGAGGAGTCGAAATATAAGGCGAGGTGCTGCCCTTCTCCAGAGGAACTGCATAAATCTGATTCAAAAGAAGTTGGAGGACCAAAACTATGTGATCTCGACTCATTTTTCAGCAAAGTTTGAGCACCAGCATGGAGCAGGGTTCCCTCATCGCTCACTGTAATAGCTGTAGTCTTTTTTTTCCCATTCTTTTCCAAGAGTTCAGGCTTAATCCCACTAAAATATGAGTCAATATTGTGTCTCCAAACTAAAAGTTTGTGGTTAAGTTTGGTGGGTCCGAGTAAGGCTGTGATCATGTTCCGTGATCTGTTAATGCGCAAACAGGAAACCTCTCTGCCAAAAAGCCCCAAAGCATAAAATGATCCTGTTATTGCCTGTAAGCTCCAGTATCCTTCAGCTGGGTCTGTTGCTTCTTAAACAAATAGACCTTGCTCGGGCTTTTCAGCGTGTGTGAGGACTTGTCAGAATAGATGTACCCTGCTGGGGCTGTTGCTCTTTTCACCCCACGGGCCCGCGCGAGGCGAACAGAGCTCCACTGTGCCTCGGCGGACATTGAAATTCCCCCGACGTTTGTACAGTGAATTCCATTTCCGCGCCTTTTGATTCATACTTCTCTTTCCTCCCCGTTTTCCCTCTGAAGTACCTTTTTGTCCTCCGTTTGAACTTGGGTGAAGAATCGCCCGGCGAATGGAGGTCGGGGTCAGACAGAATGGGTGAACCGAATGACTCCGGAGAGGGGGGGGGGGCAGAAGTGGGGGACTGTGAAGAATGGCGGCATGCAGTGACAATGAAAATGAATTAAATAAGGGCCATAAATGATGGTGTCTGTTGCTCCGGCTGTTATTAGTGGGGGCTGTTCTTAGCGGGCTGTTTATATAAATGAAAATGGGGATTTAGCAAAGTCACTCGACTCTGATGTTTCTTAATTGTGTAAGAAACAACAATAAGTCTCAAACGTGGTTGGAATCAGGCTCTTTAGGACCCATTTTCAAAGTAAAATCCCGTGAAATGTTCTTAGTACCTAGAAATCCAAACAGCCATCCACAAGTTGAAACATTTTTTTCTCGATTCCCAAATTTAACATCATCCAGTTTTGGCTCCGTCGTCTGACACAAATAATCGATGTGTGATCTCGGTGTTGAGAGCGTGAGTTTCACTTTCAACCAGCGAGATTTGGCTGCTTTGCTTTACTTGGATTTGAAGGCACATTTCATCAGCTTGTTTTGTCTGCTCGTAGCTGCGACGTAGCTTTAGTCACTCTGAGAAGGAAACAGATTTTACCCCCGTGAATTGACCCCTGTTTACTGAATGTTACAAGTCATTTTTCTTACGAATGTTTCTCCTTTCATTCCCTTCTTTTCTGGAGTCTGTGTTTACTGGACGGATGATCGAAGATTAGAGGTGAATCAACCAGGTAAACAAAAACAGTGGAAGTTTTTCCTCCCTCCTGGACGGGACACTTTGATTCCTCCAGTGGGGCTGCTCTCTATAGACAATCGAAGACGGCTGCCCACTGTCTCCGCAGCCAATCGAAGGCGTCCGCATTGACTGGTGAGGTCAGCCCAGAACAGCTTGTTCTCATTGCAGCGAGGTTCATCTATAACTGTATGCGGTTTGTGGATTAGGGGATGAAAGAATGCCACTGACTGTGAAATTGCCTGATTTTTATCGGGGATGTTGGGTGGGGGGGGTGGGGGAGCAGCTGTGCACAATCCTCTGCCCTAATCTCGGGGCTGGAGAGGGGACTGGCCTGGGTGGGGAGGTGCACGCGCCGCCCCCCCCCCTTCTTCTCCTCCTCTCGATGAGGCCTAGTGTGCACGGAGGTGCTTGGCGGCGGCGGGGTTGCTGTGCGGCGGTGTTTATGCATGCTCCATCAGTGGGCTCGTTATCCCTGATAAGTTATCCCAGTGTCCTGCAGCAGTTTGGAGGCGGCGGTGCCGCGGGGACGCGGGAGGAATCCGGCCGACGGCTGAGGCGACAGCTTGGCTTTTCATGTTCCAATTGATAAAGGCCGTCGCCAGTTAAGAGCTGTGTCACAACAACGTTATTGATGCGTTGACCGTATAATCCTCTCACCTCACCGTCCAACCGAGCCAAGCGCTGGAAAACAACCGGAGCTGGAGGCCCGTCCGGACCTTCCTAAATATTCAGTGGATTTTTATGCTCACGTTGTGTCAAGTTGACAAATTTGGCTTTCAATTTTACTTTCACAATAATCTCAAATGATTGAAGTCAATCACTCACAGGGACGAACCCTCCGGTTACCGTCGGCATCCTCAGCAGGGCCGTTCAGTCTCTTGAAGCTTTTGTTTTGGATTTTATAGCTCACCAAGGTGTTGTTTCAGTTCATTGTTAGTCAATGCTGCAATAATTAGTTCACTATATCATAGACATATAGATTCCCCCCCTATATTCTGGGTGTTTCTGAGCCAAATCCAGAAAAAAATACAATTAAAACAGAAACCAATTTCCAACAGAGGTTCGTAATTAAAGAGTCACATGATAGGTGTTTATTAGGTTTCCGTTTTGAAGTTTCTGCATGTAAAATGTCACTTTTAAAATTTTTGAATGTTCAAGGAAAGAATAGACTTTTATTTTGACAAGAGCATCAACTATCCATCATTTTCTAGCTTTTACAATAAAAAAACAGATGATTTGCTCAGCTGACCTGACTCATTATTGGTGTCCAAATCATTTACATGAGAGAGGAATTAGGAGGGTTCTCGTGTCGGGCGAGCGTACAGCGGAGCGGGTTGAAACGCTCCCGCCTTTGATCGCTGCTCTTTGATGTAGTGCTGCCCACATACGCCAGCATGTTTGATGTGGGCGACACATGCCACTGAAGTTCTCCATCTCCTTGTCTCCCTGCGACGGGGGAAATCATTCCTTGTGGTGACGCCGGGATATTTGCATACACAATGATCGGCGGCCTATCGCGGCGGCCATGCCCGACGCGCGGGCTGAAACGCGCCCAGCAGGTGACAGGCAAACATATGCCTCAAATGCCATGGGGTCCCGAAGCCGGATCATCTCCAAAGGCTAACTGGCAGGTCTAAGTAGGGACGGCATTAATACATATTATTCACAAAGAGCATGATTGAACAGAAAAATGTGCCCGGCGTGTACCCAGCTGCTTTGTTGGCACACGGCTCAGCCTCTGCCTGGGCTTCAAGACTGAGCTTGGATTTAGCCATGCATTCACTGAATTCCCCATGCAGCTCTTATTCATTCATTCAGGCACAGACCGAGCTGTACCAACAAACTGGTGTCTGTGTGTGCGAGAGACGGGGACGTGCATCGGTGCCAGTCTCCGAATACTTTTGTAAATCGCAGCAAATTCACATTTTTGACAAGTTTATACAGTCAACCTTTATTTTCTCACACCAGCACTGGCGGTGATTCGAAGAGGGCCGTTTAAAGGAGCACTGATTGTCTGAACAAAGCGCGTCCCCACAATAAAAGGAGCCTTTGACCTTTGTTTTCTATGGCTCTGGGTTGCCTGAGTGAACGCGGTGATCAGTCAGCAGACTTCCTGTGTGCCACACGTCTGCGTCGCCGTGCACGCCGCTTCCTTTACGGATCGATCGCGACGTTTCCTGGCGGATGCGAAGCGAGCTGTAACATATGCTTCCTGTTTCGCCAGCAGGCACCACGAGAGGCACTTCATTGATGTTCTCACCTTCTGTGTGAGTGTTTTTACTTTCCGTTTACATTCGTAAACATGTATGGATGTTGTTGTTGTTTTTTTCCCCCTCCATGGCTTGCCTTCCAGCCAACAGGAGGTCAGCAGGTGCTTCTGTGCTCACCAGATGTCATGGCTGCTCCAGACGGTGCTCCTGAGATGGAAATGTTTGGAGGTGTGGCGCCCTCTAGAGGGCCACATTTGGAGGGGTTTTCTGTGCAGTCGGTCGCTGGAGGGATTGCTCTTTTTCGCCCAGAGTACAGTCGGTGACATCAAGGTTGTCTTTGAAAACTTTAGGTCATTTAAACGGGGAGCATTGGGAAATGGACGACTTTTATTTTGGTAGTTTCTTTAGAAATGCCTCAAGTGAGAAAAGCAAGATGTGATTTTTTTCTAGAGGAATATTGTTGTAAATCTTAATTTAGAGATTGAAGTCAAAATGTATCAGTGGAAATATGGAAGCATCCTTATAGGTGACAAGCTGACAAGAAATGCCATGTGACTGTCCAACAAATGAAGAAAAAAACAATAACACACACAAATACAGTGAAAGTATGAAAGCTCTTGTAAATTTTTGGCATCAGAGAATCTTTCTTGGAAAATCTGGCCTGAAAAAATGAGACATTCGGGAAGCGTTTTATTGACAAAATAGCAATGAGGGAGGGAAAAAGTGGATTCAAGATTTACAACACTTACCTTCAATTTTTTTCAGCTTTCCAAAAGGAATTAGACTGCAAGTCAGTGTAGAGAAAGATGCATGTCAGTTTTATATAAACTTAGTTGTTTAAAATCGCAGAAAATATCTGTTTAGAGCAGTAAAAGTCCTGTATTGTCATCATATGATGAACACACAGAATTCGAAGTTCTCCATTCTCCATTTACCGTCCCCCCAGTACCTCCGAGAACTGGCTGAATGTTTGCTTCGCCTAACGCAGAGTAAACCTACGCTGTTGTTTTTTTTTTTTAACATAATTGCATTGATGCTCACTTCCGCCAGGCTCGTCACTTGGCAGTGGGGCGCAAACATACTGTACCTGCTGTCCTCTGAGTGGCTTGCTGGAGAAAAGAGACGTGGCCGGTTGGCTTCCTCGTCGACTCTCGTTCCCCGTAGCACCTGGGGGGGAAGGAAGGGGGGTGGGGGGTGTGTGGAATTAGCCAACACGTGCAGCTCAACAAAGAATTATTCGGCAAAAAGAAAGAAAAAAAAAAGAAAGAAAGGACTCTCGTTTAGTGTTGGTGAAACTCACTAGATCAAAACACGGCACTGGGGGATTTGATTAAACACCACTTCCCAAAGGATTAATCCCCCACGATTGCGAGAAGGGACTGCGGAAACTACAAAGGCATGCAAACACAGGTTTCCTCTCTGTGCGCGCTGAGATAAGTTTTTATGGACTCACTTGGCGCGTGATGAACGAGGCTGATTTTATCTGTTGGGGAAGAAGAAGAAGACTGTCTGAGAGATATAGAGTGCCGTCCGATACAGCCATTTGTAACCCACTTATTTGGACCCGTGTAACTCTTGAGCGTGCAGCACGCGATTTGTCCCGGGACGGCGCCCCGGGATGGAAACTATTTACCATAGACACCATCGTCTTCCCTCCGGTGGACGCCGCCGGCTCGCCGGTGATTCAGCGGCGGCTGTGGAGACGAGTCGATGCTTTATTATTGGGGCGATAACGCGGGAAAACACCCGGCAATTTTCACATTGTAAGGGCCTTCTGATTTATCTGCCCTCTGTTTGCACAGGCCCGGGAGCAATATTAGACTGAGGCGCTGCAGCCGGGGCATAAATCACCCAGGACCTGCAGAAAACACATGACAAATAGTGTGTAAATATGCAACGACGGGGCAGAGGGAAGGAGTGAGTGGACAGAGCGACCTGCGCGCCATCCTGTACAGTCGTGAAAGAGATAGATGGAGCTGCTTATTATAAACATTAACCCCGCCGTCGGCCTTCACAAGCAGCCAGTAAGTCTGCGGAACCAGTCGCTTCCGAATCGTAGAGCCGAGTCGTCATAACTTCTCCCAGCAGGAGAATCGCAGGTGCAACTAATAACGCACGACAGTGTGACAGTGAGCCAGCTTGCAGCCCGAGCAGGTAAATGGGATTCACCCATCATTTGCTTTATTATTTCCAACCGCGACGCGCCTGCAAACGTCGTGGCGCGAGAGCGGCCGGCGAAAGACAGATGGAAGCTCAGCGCCTCACTGTCAATTACGGCTCGCATTAACAACTGGAGCACTCTGTCATCGCCTTGTTGGCTTCACCTTTCTCCAGGCACTCGCTCCGTCAGTCTATTCTGATATCTCGACGCAAAGATGTGCTGTTTCCTGACTATCCAGTAGGTGTCCTGCAACGGCGAGTACACCTGTTGCGAGGAAACCACCGAAAAAATGAGGATTTAAACACAAAATCAAACATTTTAAAACAGTTTTAAAGGGCTTTCTTGTGAAAGAGGTGCAAGAAAACTGACTAAAGTGGTGATGCCTAATATGAGTTGAACATGAAGTTGTATCTTTGGATCCTCGTAGTAAAAATGCCTGTTTTTGAAGGTTTATTCTCCTTCTCTGTGTTCTGTGTTAACTCACATTTTCCCTTTGTGGTTGTTGTTTTTTCGTGTTTTGTTTTGTTTTGTTTTGCACCCATTATGCCCCACTTCATGGCACGACTAACAGATGGCTGCAGCTGCATTCGGCCCGGGTGCTTATTTATTCAGGTTCGCTCATGTGCGCGCAGGCGGTCCCAGCGTGCGCTCTCGCCCTACCTGCTGCTCGCCGTCCACGCCCCTCTGAACCTCCGGAGCGTTCACCCTCCGCTGGAGCTCGGCGGGCCGCCGGGGCCCGCGCATCTGGCCGGGCGCGAGGGTGTCGTAGGTGGCCGCCAGGCTGCGTTCTCGCCCGCGCACTGCAAAGAGCGATAGTTCCTTTTATTTTAAAAAAAAAAGAAAAAAGGGAACAAAACAAAAAAAACATCTGCGGCTTTGAGTGAGATAACAAACAGCAGGGACGTGTCAAGTGGGCAGCGCAGAATAATCACTCGACATGTGAGGACGTGTTAACAAAGTGGACTCGACGAATAATAGCATAAATTAAATTGTTCATTACGGTTATAAAGCCTCTCCAGGTGGCATTCATACTCGGGCCTGGCTGGCATTGTGAGGTTGCCCGGCACATCTGTAATGTCAGTGACTCATTGGAAGTAATTTCCTGGGCGCCTGTGATCTAAGGACCTGTCATTTAGTGTCAGCAGCGGAACAGAAAGGCTGATAAACGGCTTGTATCTCTGTGGGGGCCCGATTCAGCCCCTCTCTCTCTCTCTCTCTCTCTCTCTCTCTCTCTCTCTTTCTCTCTTTCACACTCATTTTTTGTTCTAATCTTCTTGGCACCTGTCTGTGTTCAAACATGCTACCTGCTCATTTTTAATCCCTTTTTCTTAGACTGCTCGCGTACCCGTTGCTCAGCCTCCATAATGAATCATTTCCCAATGGTGATTACCACAGTTTTGATTAATTTCATAAAAGCCAGTGAGTTGAGAGTCCCACTGTCACCTGCTGTCATCAGCCAGGTAAATTTAACGAGGACTCGGACTGGAAAAAGTTTGTAAAGATTCCTGATGTTTCGATTGTTGGATGGTTTTGCTTTGGTGGGAAGGCTTTTAATTTGAAATGGACTTGTCTGAGAGGTTTCCCTGCTTTGATTCTGCCTCTGAAAATAATCAAATATAGAGGTAGCTGAGTCATGTGCGGATATAATGATTGAAGCTTGATGGCTCATGTATGCAGAGGACTGAGACTGACACCGGTTATAGAGAGAAGCAGTAGAAATCTTTCGCTTCACCTGGTTTAGTGGGAAGTGAATAGAGGTCATCACCCTGTGTTGCCTTCTTCTTCTGGAACACTGTGAAAACAGAGCAGCTTGTAACATCTTGACTGTTTTATTTCCTATAAACAACACATTGTTTGCAATGATCTTTTTTTTTCAACCGGAAATGTTATCTGGTTGCTCCAAGCCAGAGCTGCAGTCAGATTGTTTTGTTGTTGTTTTTTTGGGCCTGCATTGTAGCTATCCTGCCACAAGATGGCGCCACAAACTCATTTGTCCAGCAAGCTCCAGCTGCTCTGAGCCCAGCCAAGTTGCTCCGAGAAACAAACCAAAACAAGCCCTTTTGTTTCTTAAGAAATTACAAATTTAATGAAATCCGAATATGTTTAGAGGAAAGAAAGTGCGCATGAAAGGTCACATTCTTGGTTTCTCGCAGAACAGAAGAAAGGCCTGCGCGTCGAGCTCTGGTTCGAATTAGACGTCCCGAAACACTTTTGGTTTTGCTCGCGAGCGCCTCAGAATGAAAGAACACACTGTTTAGCCGTCAGGGCCGGGCCGAGCTGTGGCTGCGCGGCCGACGCTGGATCGAAATTCAACATCCACACCCTGGAAGATAATCCCACCTCTGACTGCTTCCTCTGTGACAGCATCCCTCTTTTCCACTTCATGTTCAGACGCAGCCTCCCTTCCCCCCCCCCCCTTTTTTCTCGCCTCCTAACATAGCCCAGCTTCTTCTCCATTCAGAGAGCAACAGAGCTGCTGCCTCGCAGTCTGCGTGTCGGCAGCTTCTTCACCTCATTCACGTTTTTCTGCCGAAACAACGCCGGTAACAAAAGCCGACTCTTCATTATTTCCACTTGTGCAGTGTTCTCCAGTCACTGGCTCCCCTCCTAATCCTCCGCCGAGCCTCATCCCTCCTCTCGCGGCGGCGGCGGCGGCGGACGCGAGGAGCAGAATGTGATCCTTGTGTGGCTCGAAGCTCCGACTGTCTCAATAGATGGAAACCTCAAAATCCCTCTTCTTTCGCTCGCGCGCTCTGGGGACAAGGACGATGGAAAACATGTGTAATGACTTATTCTGGCTGACTTGGCCTCGGTCTGGCCAAGATTGGTTGCAGATGGCAGCCCAGTAGTTCCCTCTCTATTACTGCGGGGACGGTTGGGATCCGGAGAATTCGGCGGTGCTCCCAATTTCTTGTTTTGCTCCGCGGGTCCCGTTGGGAGAAGGGGTTGGCTCACTAGAAACAAGCAGCAGAATAGGACGAGTTGGGGTGCCGGGGGGGGGGGGTGGGGGCTGTCGTCGAATGGCTCTAATCATTACTGTGTGTTTTGATCGTCGGAGATGGCGAGGGACGGGCCGGCCGTAACGCCGTCGGAGGGAGGAACAATTAATTGCAAATATCACGCGTTCGTGTTTGCGTTCGCGAGATGAAAAGGAGAAGTCGCGGCTGTTTTTCAATGATTTATGAGCCTTAATAATACTCGTCACTTTTGGATGTTTCATCTTCATGAAATATTCACGCGGCTGAAATTGAACAGTTAGGGACTGTGGGTTCTCGGTGCAGGCAAATGGCTCCCTCCTTCCCCGCGCTACTGTTTGTTTTGCAACGGGGAGCGACGATGTTCTTGTGGTTTATGGAATCAAAACACAACTGCATGGCAGAGAGAGAGAGAAATAAAAACAGCCACTTTGCTCTGTTCAGCAGCACTCAGCTGACAATGGCGCTGCACATTCCGGGCCCCTTCCTCCCTCCTTTCCTCCCTCCCACACGAACCATCCTTCAAATACTGAGCATAACTCGCCACAGTCCCTCCCAGAAACGTCTCATCTGAGGCACAAGTTGCTGTGAGTCACCTTGAGCGATGTAGGGGGTCCCAGGCTCCGCGGCGTGGGTGCTGTTGGGCCGAGGCGTGGGCGCCGGGGGCCGGTTGGCCATCACCGTTGTTTTCGGGGGGCTCGGCGCGGCGTCGCATTCGTCGGTCACGCCCAGGGGTGCGTAGAGATCTTCGTCCTGCGCCTCCTCGTCCTCCTCAACCCGTTGGGTCGTCTGTCGGTCTGAGATGAGGAGCTTCCCTGTTCCGGGACATGTAAACTCACAGTTTTCTCCTTTTTTTTGGGGGGGGGGTTACACCATCCTTCAAAAACCAGCTTCAAACTTGACTTGAGGCTGAATCCGCCCGGTCGCGTTTTACAGTGCAGCGCGTCAGTGTCATTATGGAGTCGTGCGCGCTGGGTTTCGCGGCTGTCATTTCACAGCTGATCGGAAGCCGTGCTACATGATGTCCCCATCAGCAAGAGGAAGCTATTCAGCAGTCGGAAATGAACGCCAACCCCGGCATAATGATACAGGAGGGAGAGGGGGCGGGGGGGGGGACCCAAAACAATTCCATTACTGGCTTCCCTTTGTCCTCCTCCCCCCCTCTCTCTTCCCATCAGCCCCCTCGCTCACCTGTGTTGCACATCATTTCGTACACACCGGCATCGGCATTGTCCTCGGCCGTGTTGAACATAATCTGTAACAACAGAGCGTGAAGAGACGCGTTTTTATATCTCCATCTGAATCCCAGACACAGCTGAAAGGAGGCAATTTCAAGGGAAAACAATGTTTCATCTGTTATGGGGGGGGGGCTGGAAGTTTCTAGTGTTGGAGTGGACTTTTTTTTGTCAGTATTCATGCATTCCTCGCAGAATACGATACAAGGCAGCCTTGTGTTTGTGGGAAAAAAAGAGTGGATTTCTCCTCGGCGCGCCCGCCACGTCCCGGCTGTCGGCTAATTTTCTCACCTGCGTCCGCCGTCCAAGGCATAAAAATGAGACGTAAAAAAAAGCGCAAATGACAATCCAGCGAGCGCTCCGTCACATCATAGGCTGATGTCTGCCTCCGCGCGGCGCTTTAATATTCAGTGTTTTCGTGTCAGCTGTGACAAACGTCCAGATCATTAATCGAGGCTTCTCGCCGCATCTGTTAGGACTTGTGGAGGGGGGAAGGAAAAGAGGCGATTTCAGGCTCACCGCATGAACATGAAGAGGTGTGCTGCTGTAACCCTGCCTGGTGCCTAAACAGAAAGCCGTCCCCCGTCCCCACCTGCCCCTCGACAACAAAGCTCACCGCAGACCCGGCCTCTTTACTAATAGCATGCTGAGGGACAGACGAAGGGGGTATGATCAGGGTAATTATGAAATCAGACCATCTTTCCTTCCAGTCCAAACATATCATTTAGCGAGCGATTCGAGACTCTTCGGCTCGGCGTCGGGCTGCGGCCGCAGTTACGTCGGACGACAGCGACTCCCGATGGGGACGCGAGGAGTTCCGTCGCTGAGGCGGGAGTCTATGTTCAAACTGATTGAACGAGCTGAGATCCTCTTTTGAGCCTAAGACCAAATACATGCGTTCTTTTACTGAACAAAAGCATCATCCTTGGCAACAAACAACTCAACTACTCCTGAAAAAAACATGAGGATTACATTTGACCCCCCCACCCCCACCTCAGGAGCCTCTATTCTCAATAATAGCAGTCTAAGGCAATAACATAAATCTGCAGAATATATAAGATACAGCTCGCTAGATCAAAATATCCTGCCTGTAACCCACCCCGCGCTGTGTGCCGTTTCCAAGCAACGCATCCAATCATGACTCAATTACAATATTACACTATTCCTCGCGCTGCAAATTATGTATTGGCTGCTCTGAATGCTTTACTTAACGGCGGAGATTCATAAGAGGCCCAACAGGTAGAAAGGATGGGTTAATTACCTCTGCTGGAGCATTGAATTTAAATCGCGAGCTGCTGTGCGTCAGCACAGTGAGGTGTGCTCTTTTTTTTCCAGGGGTAATTTCTGGTCAGGGAAGGGGTATTTATTTACCAACCGAGCACGCTAAACCGTTCTACAGACGTCTGCGGGAGCCCCCGGCACTCCATGCCATACTTGAGACGCGACAGCACGCGGAGGACACCTTGAATCGTCTCGGCAGCAATAAGCGGAGGGAATCGAGTCCCCGGTGGGTCGGGATGGTCAATTCGCGAGCGCGCTGCACGCGTGCTGTCGTTTAGCAGCACGGTGGTGTCAGCGCCGTTTGATGCATAGCAGATTGTTGCTCAGTGTAATACTGAACTCATCACACGAGAGCGGCTCAGCGAAATCCGACCAGCTTATGTTTTGGCGCCGGGAAAAGGGAGGAAAAAAAAAAACGTGGTCAGCTCAGCAGGCGAAAGAATATTTCACACGACGGGAAATTAAAGTGTCAGTTTCATCCTTTTTCTTCTCGCGTCAAATCAGCCACGACGCTTGTCGTACGGGTCTACAGCCGGAGGGCTGGGTTAGGTGTGAGATTGAACTTTGGACAGTGGTTCGGGAGATGAGAGCAAGGCCCGTTACCATGACGCTTCGGGTTGCGTCCTTGTTGTGGGCATTTTCTGCTTCATCAATGTGTTTATTTTCTGTGAACATTTTTGAGCGTTACTGTTGGAAGGTCAAATGTACAGTGTACACTCACATGCGCAGCTCTTTGTGAGCTTTTGGAGGACTCATTGGTATTTATCGAGCTCTGCTCCGCACACGGCGAGATGTTGGAGTAGGAGTGCGGCGTCCGTGGAAATGCCAAGTGACACTCAGCCAATCCTGTGACCCGCTATTAAAATATTAAATAAGGTCTCGGCGTCTGTAATTAAGCGCGCACAATATTGCCGTCTCAAGACGTAAACATTGCCGATAACAGCGGAGCGTTTTTCTATATTTGTATTCTCGTTAGGCGCTCCCTGAATTATTCAGCTCTCCCCCTCCGGAGCGCTTCACAGCTAATTAACAAAGAAGCGTGGTGCCAGGGCAGACGAGTGGATGTGACGCGGGCGCCTGTGAGCGATTCAGCCTGCGCATGGAGCAGGGGGACCCATCCGTCCGGGCCTTATTGACAGGGCGCCGCTCCGCTGACGCCCCGATCACTGTTGCATCATGGGTTGATTAATTGGAGGGAATGCAGAGGACGAGTGACTGAAACTAAAAAAAAAAAAAAAGACGAGGAAACTTCCGCCGACGATCAAGACTTTTCGTAATTGCTCTGAAATGCCTGAGACGTACTGAAGGTGTGCGTTCAATTACCCTCTCCAAGCACAAAGAGATGTCAGCTGCTTATGCATGTACAAGCTGTCTGTTGCCTTACATCCATAGCCTTGTTGGGGTCCCTGCGGGGAGACCCCGGTTTGACTCGGCTGCCCCCCCCCTCCCGCCGAGCGTGCAGCGGGGGACTCGCAAGAGCAATCAGATCAAACCTTGCTCAGTCTGCCGTCGCGCTCATTTAGCGGGTCTTGCTTGGGGGGATAAATACATTTGCAACAGCTGCCGGAGTGTCTGAATTTCCCCCGAGAGTGAAACTCTCTATAGGTCGACCTGATAAAGAAATGAACGGAGGTGTTCATGTGGATGAGTGAGCACCGGGGGCTCGTCTTTAGTGTCGGCCGCTGAAACGTGGCGCAGACACTCGAGGGGCGAGATCCTTCTCCAAAATATTTCAAGTAGCTTCAAATAGGAAGTTCGTCATTTGACTAATGACTGTGTTTTCTGGCCTTCTTGGGCAGTAGATTTGTGTGAAAATAATAGAAATGCCCCTCGAACACGTAAACTAGCTGACACCGAGGCAGTTTGACGCTCAGACCTCGACTGTGTGTTTCGTTTCCTCAGAGTTCAAACTCGTAGAGAAAAAAAGGTTGGATTTTTTTTTTCTCCTTTTTGTCATGCAGCTGTCTCGGCAGAGCGGTTCCTTTCACAATCGGTGTCCGTTTGTTGGGAGAACCAAGGTGATTTTTTTCTTCAAGGTCCGCACTAATAGAATCTCAGCGTTCTCAGGCTTTAGTGGTGCGACAGCAGGAAACTTTCTATTCAGTGTGTTCGCCAAACGTTGCAGCAGCTCAGCTCCGCGGTTCGAATTTTGGGCAGATAAAACGAACAGAAATCCAATTCTGATGGAACTTTTTAACAACACGGAAAATCTGAATAATTAGTTGAATTTGAATCCTGCTTTTATTTAAAGGGAAAACCCCACTGGCTGTGTCTGAGGGTAACCCCCCCCCGTTGGCAGCGTTCCAGCGACCGTGTAGAGGAAAGAGACGTGTAGATGTCGAGCCTTCACGCTCGAGGCTTATTTTGTTTCTAGTTTTCTCGGTGAAACAAGCTCGGCGCTACTCAGAGAAACCTGCAGCCGAGGCCAGAGTAGCAGAACGACTGTTGCTTTTTCTCCGCGCGGCGAGGAACAAAAACAGCCCACAGCTGTCGCATCGGCGAGGAAAAAAAAAAAAAATTACATTCCTTTTGAAACATCGAGGAACGGTAACGGCACGTCCGCGGTCTCATTGGCGTTCACACTCCTTTATGTATTCATTGACGGATGCACGTCGGAGCCGAGGCACCATATCGAATCCTTTGCTATTCAGTCCTCGTGCGAGTCTGGCTTTGGCGTTGGCGTCGCCGGCTGAAAACGATGCGCCGTCTATACCCCCCCGTTGCATTGTGCGCGCGAATGGTTAATGTCCTCGGCGCCAAATGAAATTAGCATCGGAAAGAACATTATGATACTCGTGTCCTCCAGGTTGATCAAATGAAAGGGGCTGCGCGTGCATGCCGGGGAACTATTATACTTGGATTGCCTCTTATTAGCCGGCGAGTGGCGAAACGTGCCGCGGCGGCGTTCGAGGAGCTGCGCGGCGAGATGGGAGGTGAGGCGGGAGGGGGATCTCCATATTAACATGAGAAAATGGCAGCCATTAGGCGAGAAAAACCTCGGCATTAGCGGCCGCATTAATTGTCTGAATGCATGCAGACGACCTGGGCTGCCGTGAGCGATGGTGCATGCATGAACAAACGCGGCCTTTCTGGTCTCGGGGGGGTGTTCCATTAGGATACATATTCAGGATGAGAGGGAAGGGGGAGGGATGGAGGGGTGGGGTGGGGGGTGGGGGGGGGCTTCTCTCCTTCCTCGAAGCGAGCAGGATGTAAATACAGAAGGAGCGAGGAGAGAGTGAGGTCACCTCTGACACGCGGATCACTCTCTGCGCGCGCTCCACCTTTCCATTCCCCCCCCCCGTCCCTCCATTATTGATAACGGGCTGCGGCTCTCGGCGTGTGCAGCGCCGCTCTGGTGGGACTCTGAGCGCGTTCCCTGAAAAGCAAAGGTGGACTCTCCTGTTTCCCATCCGCAGGTTTGCTGAAATCCACTGATTTTCCCTTCAAACCGAAATGACGCCCGGGCCCGGCGCTGCACCGACCGATAATGGGTCGATGGGTGGTTTTAATTAGCCCACAAATCACCGGGAATGAGCAGCTGTCAGGTGATATCGGCATTGGGAGGGACGTCTATATTGTGTGAATGGAGGGCTGTTGTGTAGCGGGGCGCCGCTCAGCCCTTGGTAACACACGAGCTCTGGATCTGTGTGTTTTTCGATGTGTGTTGCACCCCACCCACCACCCCCACCCCCCTCTCCCTCCCTGCTCCAACACACCTCATTTAAATGAATGATTCGTTATCAGGTTTCTGCAGGGGCCTAATGGCACCCCATTCATCTGAGTGAGGAGTGTGAGGGCAGACAGACAACTAAGACGCATGGGCACTTGAGGACACGGGCCGGGTTCAAAACCGCTCGCAGGAGCGGTCCGGACTTCGGGGAGTAAAAGAAGCCAGTACGGAGCGCCGTTCCCGTCCAACGAGTGGGAGCTTCCCGCTGTTATTTATCTCTGTTTGCATGAAAAGATGTCATATCCAAACTTCAGACCCGGCTTTGGCCTCTGCAGCGTGTTCCAGGCGGCCTCGAGTGCAGCTACTGTTTCAGTTTCCTCTCAGTCTTCAAACTGAGACTTTGCGGTAAGGCTTTGATGAAGAGCATCCGTTTGATTAAGGTTGGTTGGCGCAGAGAGATTCATAGCATCAACAGGTTACATAAAAGGGAATATGCATGGAGACAAAATGACAAAGTAGTTACCGCCGTATCTCTCAGTAAGACGTGGAGTTCCCGGTGGCCGCGGCGCCCGGCGACCTCGGCGGGAGTCCGCCCGCGGCGGTCGGCCGTCCGCAGGGCCCGCTTGGCGCCCGGACAGCGCAGGAGCAGGCCGGCGACGGCGGCGAGTCCGTGCAGCGCGGCGAAGTGGAGGAGCGAGGGAACATCTGCGTGGTGGAGCTCTGCAAGGGGAACAGTTGCCCAGTTTGACGAGGTGTGAAAAGGAGACGCGGCCGCAGCCAGTCAGGCCTGAGAACGAGCAGCCGCGC
>JASSRZ010000060.1:6071160-6089681 GCA_032164315.1 Malacoctenus gilli
CCCCCCCCCCCCCCCCCCCCCCCCCCCCCCCCCCCCCCCCCCCCCCCCCCCCCCCCCCAACTCCAGTTGGTAGAAAGACAGCGAGGAGATGTGTCAGCGCCGAGCCGAGAGGCGTCACAGAGCAGCCCGTCTGATTTCTGCGCTGTTTTCATTAGCGGCGGGCTCCCAGCACTGTGTGACAGATGCATGGTCATTTCGAGCCAGACAACCGTGCACAGCCTTCCTACAGTAGGCATGCAGATATTGCACAACCGTTGCATTCAAGCGCCCCCCCTCCCCAGGGGCGATTTCCCCTCATTTTGCATGCATCGCCAAACATTGTTTCACCAAATCTCCTCTCTCTCTCTCTCTTTTTTTTAAACTATTGCACAATCCCGCCGCCTGTATTTTGTAATCCCTCATCTGGGGGTGTTCGTCTTCATGTGCTATGTTGTGTTGGTGCCACATGGGGTGGCTCTTCCTGCCTTGTGGCTTTACAGGTCTGACATTCCACCTTTGCAGTCGACCATAAGAACGCAATAAAGATCATAATCGAGTCGACCTCGCCTGGAACAGGAGCAATGCAACCCTCCCAGTTTCATGTCAGTTGACATTTGTTGCAGCGTTGGAGCCTCTTTATTCTTCCTCCACATGCACAGTTGATTCTACTCTGCTTGTTGTTTTTTCTATGTTTGTGCAAGAAACCATAAAAGCTTCTGCAGAGACACTTTGACAGATTGCGCTCGTTCCTCTCGGCGTCTTCAACCCCCCCCCCCCCTTTCACGAGTTGCGAGCAGCGTCCTCTCCACATCACAACAGATGTGTGCAGCGTGCGCGAGCATGCGAGGGGGGGAACCGTGGGTTTTTTGCCGTCGGAGTTCGAGCGATGGAGAAGATCAGATCGTCCGTCACCGTTAAGCGTCGAGATTTTGTTTTGGGGGGGGGGGAGTAGAGAAACGGGGGGCAACGATCTCGTGTTCAGAAGAGCGTCACAGGATCCTACAGATGTTGCCCAGGAAGGTCTTAGAAATATCCCAACTTCTTACGTAGGCATATTTTGTCACTTGAATTGGGGAAATAGCGCAATTGGCTGCAGGGTTTCTTCTTGGGGTCCAGCGCAGAGCTGCACGAGGCCGTATTTTTGCCTTGAAAATGTGGGGTGAGCGTCGGAATAGAGTCACATCATGTCTCGGGTGCTTTTTGTCATGAATATTTTAGGAGATCATACCCCTACAGTCTCCACCAACTTGAAGGCTAATGAAAAATAGATATGACAAGTATGGGAAGGGTTGGGGGGAGGGGGGGGTTATAACGAGATTTAACAATATCATTGGACGGCTCCGTGCTGGATGGATGTGGAGCTCCTTCTCCCGTGTCACATCGCTGTTTTTTCCCCGACCGAGGCGTTGCCACCGAGCGGCGCGTCCTCCACCCTGTGTTTTTCCCGTGCCGTGACGGTCTTAATCGGCTTGAAAATGTATCGATTCCACATTAGAGGGGGGGTGTCGGGGAATCCGAGAGCGCCGTCTCCGTGGCTCACTCTGGAAACCAAAAGTCATTGGCCTCGTCGTCCGTTCATCGACTTCGGAGAAGCCGGGTGTTTTTTTTCGGTCACGCATCAGTGTTGTGGCAACACGGACGCCCGGGCTGTGTGCAAAGCACCTCGCCGAAATAACTGCAGGCTATCGGTGTGAAGCAATTTGTTTCCAGCTGCCGACTCCGCCGCCGTCCGAGGTGTCAGTCGGACTTATTCGGAGTGCTTGGCGTCCACCTGTTTTCAAAATGCATTATCATAATGCTCCTGAAAGCTGCTGCCGCAAAGTAATTACTCATAAGAGTTTAATCAGCTGGGGTAGGAGGAGTTGCGTAATATTCCTCTTGTTTTTATCCTCTGGCAGAAGCGAATATTTGAGCCGGTCCCAGCGACATGATTCGATAAGCCCTCCGTCTCGTCTTCGTGCGATGCAGACGCTTGATATTGTAAATGTTGACCACTTCCTGCGTTTTCGCTTCTATTTTTTGGGGGGGTTAAAATACTAACCTGACAAGTGGCAGAAAATTGAGGCTTACACATAGACGCCTGCTAATCCTGATTATTACATCAGACTTGTTTTTTTTTTTTTCTCTGTG
Organism: Malacoctenus gilli; assembly: GCA_032164315.1. Taxonomy (NCBI): domain Eukaryota; kingdom Metazoa; phylum Chordata; class Actinopteri; order Blenniiformes; family Labrisomidae; genus Malacoctenus; species Malacoctenus gilli. The sequence goes on from JASSRZ010000060.1 coordinate 6,073,270, forward strand.
GTGTGACTGCGAGCTGGCTGACAGCTCCCAGCCACAGTTGTTGCTTTTTACATGCTGATGCTGCAGTTACACAAGTGAGTAGGCAAATCAGGAATATTCCTTATAACGGTCACAAGATGTGTTATTGACCGGTTCTAGACACTTAAGATTTCGGACTCCTGTTGAACTTTGGACCAAAGCCAAACTCAAATTGAACGCATGGTCGTTTCGAATGAATAAACTCCAGTTTCAGCTGTGTGAAATGCTTCTGACTGTGCCGGTTGTCTGTTCAATGATCCTGTTATTTCTATTTCTTGCCCACTTGGTAATTAATGTGGAATAAAAAAAATGTGATGGAAGTCATTTAGTGAACTGTAAATGTTGCCGCAGGTCGTGTTGACAGTGACTAATTTTCTGATTAACTTCCAGACTGTTTTTAATGCTGTTTGCTGTCTTTTTCTTGGATGTGTGTTGTGTTGAATGCCTGTTTTCTATGAATGCATTTTCAAAGAAGCTGAAGTGAACATTAAACTGAATTTTAAAGTCTCTTATGCAGAGTTTTCTGATTCACTCTTTGAGGCTTCAACCCTGCAGTATAGTTATGATCAGCGCCCGCGCTGCAACCGCGAACATATCAAATAAATGGCTGTATGGTTGCCATGGTGCAATCATGGCAGCCCTGGCGCTCCAAAGCAGAATGGGCTCAGTAATGGTGTTTTTCCATCACCGGCGGAGAAGCAGGGCCTCCGAGCCCCCCTGATGGAGCGCCGGGTCCTTCTCTGAGTGGGGATGGATAACATCTGACATTTGACTTTTGAGAAGAGGCCCCCTCGCTCAGACATGCGTGGGTCGGAGAGACGGCGGTGGTGACAGCGGCGCAATGCCAGCCACTGATCCCAGCTGGATAGCCGAGTCATTTATAGAACGGAACATTAAGTAATGCCACATACTTGATCCTCGCCTTGCGTGCGATCACCTGCGTATGGATGCGCTTCATGTTCGCGGAGCTGACATGTGGGGGGGGGCTTTTCTTCTCGCCAGGTGCGAAGCGGCGTGTTGCAGGGCGACGAGATTGCCCGCCATTGTGTCTCTTTCCTGAGGTGTTTCTGGCTTCCGAGTAATATTCCCTCATTAGCATTCATCAACCTTGTCACCGGGTTTATTTGCATGGGAATGCCATTGCGGCGGGGAAAGTCAGGTGATTCATATTAACTGCTGCGGCTGCTCATAATTGATCCTGCACCAATTCAGCGCGTCTCTCCAGAGACCCCCCCCCTCTCCCCCTTCCTAAACTTCTAGCTTGTTGCCGTGCGAGGATGGCGTGCCGCTGGCCTGGTGGCCTCCGCCGCATCCACGCCACTCCACTCGCAAGCGTGGCCTGTAGCGGACGAGTGCCAGCGACATGACGAGAAGGCGATCAAAGCCTGTCACGCTTGGCTGGCCCGCCGTGGCGCGGCGAGATCCTTTCGGCGGCTCTTCTTTGATAACGGCGTATTGCGCCACGGCGTCGGCGAGCGCCACGGCCCGAGCTATCTCTGTTGTGATGCAACGCTGAGATATGCACCCGCTGATATTCCGAACCTGAGTAAGTGCACCTTTGCCGCTCATTAGATTAGAGAGGAATTAGGCTCTGTTGTGGATTTAGGGCACGGCAAAGCGGCGGATTTGGACAGATTAAGCTCCATATAGGGGGATAAAGGCGGCTCTGCACAGAGGTTGTAATCTGACTCCATGCATTAGCTGCTGCTCTTGCTAATTCATTTGAGCAAATGCAAGCAGGTTCTTCATAAACCAAAAACGGCGAGGAAAACTGTTTACCTGCCTCGGCGTTTGGAGATTGTTGCAAATCCCACGTATACAGTTGGAGGCTTTGCAAAATCTTTGATTTTACACCGTTGAAGTATTTATAAGCAGCTGTTTTCGCGGCTTGGGTGGAGATCGAAGCGGTTTCACTGCAGCCCTGCGCCGTCGTGGTTCTTCAGGTGCCTCACGAGCAGCACATGCGGCCCATTTTCCTGCTTTTTTCCACAAGACCAAACAGAGAAAATTCCTCTCCTGATTGCCTATACTCACAGAAGCATCCGTGAGCCATAGATCATAATGTTGTGCCACTGCGTTTGGTAGGGAAAAAAAAGATCAGCCTCCGTATAAACAAGCCTTCAGCATTTCCCATTTCATGGCTGGCAGACACCAACACGCCGCGAGCCGCGAGCCACGCCGGCTAACAAAAGCCATTTGGAACAGTGGCAGGAGTTGTGTGTCATTAGATACCTCTCTGGAGTTTGCTCGCCGCGGCGCTCACAAATCAATCAATGCGCTGTCTGCGACACATGTAACTACATGGGCAAGCCAGCGTGGGGGGTGGGGGGGTGGGGAGTAGGGCTAACCTAGTGAACTGGATGCAGTTGGGTTGCTGGGTTGGATCGGAGGCCAGCGGGGGGTAGGAAGCCTGACTCACAGCGCTGCACAGGGACTCCATTTTTTTTAGGGAGTAGATTTAGACACACACACACTCACATGCTCACTGGTTGCGTCACAGGTCATTTTTAGTCAATTGAGAAAGCAGATTTTGGAAGAACTGGGATATAGAAAAACATCTGGTGCGGGATCGTTGCCAACTGCTGTCGAACAAAAATTGGGAGTAAATGCTTTTGTCAAGGACTGTGAAGGACTGGCTCGGCGGACCCAATCCAGTGTGTGCTTATTTGTGTTATTTTGCGAGCTGATTGGGTGAACTCGTGATTCCGTGACCCGCCGCAGCGAAGTAGCAGCCGTTTCTCGGAGACCTCGGCACCGGACCTTTCTTTCTGAACGGAAAGTAAACACTTCTCTCTCGATGCTTTTTGGGGAGTTCAGCTGAACAGTGTTCACCTCGGGCTCGCCTCGCCGTCTCAACTGCACTAATGGTGCTAATAGTAACACCAGTGACAGTACAAAAAGTACACCAATTGAACTGATTAGTGCTTGTCAGGGAAACTGTGTTCGCGTGCGTGGGCGGAAGAAAGCGAGGGCGAGTGAGTATGTAGGCAAGTTTTAGACAAATGGATTATTCCACCGAATCCGGCATTTTGACTACATCGTCAACTGTGAAATAATGCAAATGCGTCTCGTTATGGACACGGGAGCTGGCGTTATAAAACACTCGCGACTGAGCTCCAGTGTCTGCTCAGCACAAAGGGCTGCAGTCTCCGAGGCCGAGCCGGCCAAAACACTTTGTCATCTTTACAAATGCGCGGATGGATCCAGAGAAGCCACTTCAGTGTGCACCGTCAGGTTTTTTGCAGAAACTGCCTTGAAATGAACAAAAGTACTGCTGCTTTTGAACTCTCACGTCGATCTTTAGAATAATACTGGTTCTGATGATGGTGGAATATCTTCACCAAAAGTTTCATGAATCACACTCGATGCGTTCACTCGTTCCACGTCTCCACATTGGCCTGTTCATGCTTTCTATTGGCTGAATATTGATTCAACACCACAGGTATGTGTGCGCACTGTTGCCTCAAACCGCACGCTACAAGAGAAACTGTTCAGACGCTGCCAAGTACGTTTCTTTTAGTCCGTCAGACTTTAGGATCGGTGCGGTATTGCGATGAACTCGGGACGCGTCTCGTCGGTATTTCAACCCCCCCCCCCACTTTTTTTTTTCTCCCTGTCTGCGGCGGCGTTGGAAGAGGAGGCAGCTGCTGGTGTAAACATACCTGCCTGCTAAACGGGAGGCTTGTCTTGGTGGGGCGGGACAAGCCTCGGCTTGCCGCTTTGTGACAGATACAAACGAACGCACACGCTCTCCGGCATCGTGTCAGCCGCTCGTTCGTATTGAAATCAGAGGGTTGGGGGTGGGGTGGGGGGGGGGGAGCAGCAAAGCCATCTGCGGGTTGCCTATAAATTGCAGATTAGTAAGCGGAGCTAAGTCACCACAGGGGATGGGATGCTGTAACTCTTGTATCAGCTCATCAGCTCAATGCATGCACAGGGGTTTATGACATGAGGTTGGAGCACCATATCTTAGGGTGGCTGTCTGCCTGTAATTGCATGCGATCCTCCAAGCATGCGCACGCTCTACACGCAGATTGGATCTAATGCAAATGAAAACTTCCCCTCTGCAGAATAAGAGAAATACTCTCGAATCTTTCATTATTCTGTGTCTGGAAATGATAAAGGTTAACCAAAAAAAGGTGCTGGCACTTTACAAGTTAAAGCCTTTATCCAAATTAAAGTCCAAACAGGTAAAGTCAAACCTCTCAGCGAGTCTGTTTGCATGACTTTTTGGCGCCTTTGTTTGTTAACTCGCTCCAAACGGGGTCACTGACAGCGACTCCCAAAAGTAAATTTGTTTTCAAACCATCGCACTCACCACTGGAGCGCATCGTGAACAAACCAACCAGCCAGCACGGCCTCATTTTTTTCTACCCCCCCCCTTCATTTCAGTCATCGTGGTTCAATCAATACGGTACAGTTGTTGGTTTTTTTTTCCTCTCTCGCCCGGGTGTTTGACGAAGCCTCTTAGCAGTCGTCGCGCAACAGGATTTCAGAAGTATTCGCTGAAGTCTTCAAGGGTGTAGCGCCGTTCGCATTCCGCTGCAGGTTTGTTTTGGCGGGGGCTCGGCGTTGGCCCCGTCGCTGAAGCAGAGGCACCCAGGGCAGCGCGAGCCAACCTGGCAACCGGTGCCGTGTGCGGTGACAGGTTTCAGCCCTCAAAACGCAGTTTGACATTTTCCAGGGAAACGGGCAGCGCTTCTGACTCCGGAGTCTTGCGGTGGCGCTTGTGTACGCTTCTTATTAAAAACACTGCAAAAAAAATCCCACCAAGTAGTTCTGAGGTTTTTTTGCAGTCCGAAATATCTTATCACACTTAAAATAAGACATAATTACCTGAAAGCAAGGCGTTTTCCGATTTATTTCAGGGTCTGTTTGTCTCATTAAGTGATTAACTCTGATTCTAAGTGGGAGAAAATACTTTGGACTTGAAAAAAGTATGAAAGAAATTCATGAGATTTAGTTTTTTGCAGCAATTGCATCGTCTCGCCTGTAGTTTCCTGTGCAATAAATGGATGTGGACTCTGAATCCTCACCTTTTTATTTATGACTTCATTTCAGCTGCGGCTTGAGACTCATTATATCAGACAAGACAAGCGAGTTCTTTTTAATTAAGAGACCAATCAATACTTTTCACCTCCTGTTACGGATATACTTTATTGAGGCCGTAATACGGACAAGAACAAGAACATTGTGCCACTTTCATTTTTATTCCGCCTGTTTGTTGGATAATGCGATTTAGTCCTCCCCTTTTTTTTCCAGGGATTTAGACAAAGAACACCGAAACTCATTTTCACTATGCGCTGTAAAAAAAAAAACAAAGGCTTTTCACAGGCTGTGCATCAGGCTTACTAACAGGATTTCTCGGCTATACCAAGCTTATAAGTGAAAGTTGGTGGCGATTACAGAAGTTAAAGCGGCTCTTTCGGCGCCGCGCCGCACCGCGCCGCTCGGGGCTCTCACTCCTGGTGCATTAAACGCTGATCCCGCCGAGGCCCTCGCTGTCAGGTGTCCTCGGCTGGCTGGCCGGCCGGGGCCGCCCTGCTCTGTGGACACGAGAGAAACTCCAGCTATACAAATACAGCTGGAGGTGAGCTGAGGCCTCAAGGTTTATTTACACTCATTCACACGCGTTAATTATAGACCACCTGGCTGAAAATTAACCCTCTGATTCCACAGGCGGCGCCGTTTTTTTTGGCGACTGCTTCTCGGTGCGGCGATGGAGGCAGAGAGGTTGCCTTCGTACGTCGTTGGGCTTCGTGATTGACCTGACAGGAGGTTGTCTGGGGAGATTGGCATCCCTGTGACGAGACATGACAGCATGTCCAGCTGTCTGTTGACATATTCTTCATCCACTTCTGTATTAATAACCCTTTTTTTCTGATTTCAGGATGTTATTATGAAGGTTTCACCCTCAAGGATGAAAGGAATTACAGTTTTTTTTGTCACACTTTGGCAACAGATTACCTGGTTTTTCGTCCTCTTGGGCACAGACGGACGGGGACGGAGAGGAGTTGGGTTTGCCCCTGAGCTGAGGATGGCAGGCCACTCAGTCACTCCCTCCCACGGTGAGAAGGGAGGGCGAGGACCTGCTGCCTGGCCCACTCGCTCACAAACACCCTGTGCAGAGGCTGACCAGAGCTCGAGTCGTGACTGCGCTCTGTGTGTGTTGTGAAAAGACTGGGGGTTGACTAACTGTGGAGGAGGCGCGTATTCGTTACCCTGCCCTTGTCCGCCGAATTAGGCCCCGGAGGCGATTTCGAAAGCGCCGATGAATTTCCGGCGGGAACGTTCTCCGAGCGATCGCGAGGTCAGTTTATCTCGTTCAAAGTTGGACTTCATTTACGCCAGAGCTCGTCCCACGATAAGGCCTGGCAGGCGAGCGACGTGGGGCCCTCAGGAAGTGGCCTCTGCAGTTGCCACGCCACGTCCGCCACAGCCACGGTGCAAGCTGATATCTCATCAGTCCGAGCGCACAGCGGGCCTCCGTTAGGCAGATTGCGAAAGGGGTTAGTGTGTCCCATGGCTCCGATTGATTTTGTGCCTGTCCGAACAGCGTCGGAGAGCCATACATTACACTGACCAATCATTTGAGCTTTAACGTCGACCCCCGCTCCCTGTTGCACCGCTGGGAGCAGAGCGTGTGGCTTTTTTTCTTTTTTTTTTGTGGCTGCCATTTAGGAGCGCTCCCATTTTGGCGTATCGATCACGCGCCGAGAGTTTCTCGGCAGAGCGCGGCCCATGCACTCGTCAGCTGTCACCGCGGTACGTGTTCGTACATGCGCCCGTTTTGTGTGTGTTTTTTCGCGTTCGCGCCGCGACGACTCGAAAGAATGTCAACGGAGGGGGGGAAGTGGCGGGAACCTGCCTTTCCACTAAACTGCGCTTTGTTTGGAGGGCGAAACGGCGGGAGACGCGCGGTTCCAGCGAGTTAATCTCCGCGCTGTGTGAAGCTCTCGGGCCAACGTGCGATTCATTGGAGGTAATTAATGCCAATGTCACACCCTCTGTGATACGCACATATGCACAGAGTCCCGCGCTGTCACGCGCTTGGCAGCTTCTTTGTGGCGTTTCCTATATCATGCCGGCCATTAATGGCGGCCCGCCGACACATAAAGCTGGCGAGGCTGCTGAGTGACACGGCGGCTCGCTTGCACAACAGTTCCCGCTGTGAACACGAGTTCGGGTTTGTCCGCGTCCGTGTCACACGAGCTGGAGACTGCTAAAGAGGACAATGTCTCTGACAGCTTTTTCGACTGAGCCTCCAGCCTCCCGACAGTTCCTTCGCTCGGGGTTTTTTTTTTGGGTCTTGTGAGAAGACATGCTGTACGAGGACGATTATTTTCCCCCTCTTTTGCCGCCTGGACTATTTTCTGTGTCCTTGTCGTGTCTTCCAGCCACCCTTCAACAACATGTTTGTCTTGTCCTTCCCCGAGTCAGCGGCCCGCTTCGCTGCCGTCCACCGTTCGGCCCCTCATTGACCGATTTTTATTTCGTTTCACCCCCACCCCCCTCCTCCGCACACTTGCTCGCTCCTCAACTGTGTCCTACCCGTGTTGTAAGACCAACACACCCATAATGCTCTGGGCCCGTCTCCCTGTATAGAACGTAATCCGATCCCCCGGGAGGAATGTGGCGAGCCTCGGGGACGGCCAAATCGAGGTACGAATCAGCCGCTCGGCCCCCGGCAGATAGAGTGGCTCCGAGTGATTTTTGAGCCAGCACTTTGCCCGCAATCGAAAGAATTAAATTGATGTCGTATTTACCCTCCGCCGGAGCAGATTCATGGGTATTTTCAATCCGAAAGACTCCGTGACAGCCGTGATGTCAGACATTAGGCGTAAGCTGCATTAAACATCGCTTGAGTACTGTCTGTTTTGTAGCCAGCAGTTAAGAGGGCAGGGACATCTTTTCAGCTCAACAGATGGTGTATACAGTACGTAGCCATGCAGCTCCGCGGCACTGAGCTGCAGCGCTGCATGGGATGTCCTTTTAAAGCCTGTCCGATTTATGCACACGGAAAGTGGGTTTGAGTCAAAGCTGCAACAATTAATCGTCTGACGGAAATAGAACAACCTCTCGTTGACTTATTTTATTCTTTCGAGCCACGTTTCGTTCAATCAAGCGAAACGTCAGAGCAGCCTTTTGTGGGTCTCTTTCGCGTTTCAGACGAGCGTTTGAATAATAATTATTTCTGGGTTGTTGATCAGGATGAAACGAACAGTTTGAGGCTCCATCGCGGGAGTTCTTGTTCCTCAGAGGTTTTGATCATCAGGTTGAAGGAGAGAAACTCAACGAGCTGACGGATCGACAGGGGTTTCTGAAGGAATCGGCCCATTTTACCCGGTCTGGAATCGTACGAGGACTTGCATGCGCAGCACATGAAGTGCACAGAGGAGAGTCAGGACTCCCTCCAGGCAGTCAAGCTGTCAAGTGAGCTGAACTTACTCGCTGACCTGATCCTCAAGAACACATAACCCTCGTAGCATGCCCGCTTGTCCCGGAGGGGTCAGGAGTCGCGACACGGGCGGCTCGCTGCTGCTTGACCCGTGGAACCAGACGGTCCTGGGAAAAAAAAAAGAAAAGAAAAAGACCCCGACGCTGCCGCGCACTCTCGTCTTCGATTGGTCGTTGAGTGCGGCGATGGCTTTCGAATGCGATGCTTTAACTGCCTTTAATCTCGCGGCTGCGGGTGAAGCCTGCACAGATGGCGCCTTCAGTATAATTCTCTACTAGTGAATTTTGAAAGTGCTTTCTCTGCAATATGGAGGTCAGGCTGGCAGCGGAGAAGGATGATTTACTTTACAGTCACTTTTAGCCCAGAAGGGTTGCGTAATAGCTGCTACTTCAGGGTCTCCGTCACAGCTTCTCCTGATATATGGAGCTCCTCTGGGGGGGGCGCCGGGAATGGCGAGACAAGATCTATGTGTGTGTGTGTGGTTGGTGGTGGAGTTATATCCCTTGCTGACTCAGAATTCCTTTGGTCTTTAGAGAAGTAATGCCTTTGTAGCCCACCCTCCCTGCGATCGCAGCCCCGTGCTGTTTTTGCTTCTCTTTCTTGGCAGTGAGGTACCCCTGCTGGCAGGAGAACCCACCACACCCGCGCAGTCATGGCCTAGAAACAGAGATGGGCTTGAGAGGTGGGCGTGGGCACTAGGAGGACGATGGGAGGAGGGGGGGGGGGGAAAAGGAAGCGATGGCAAAGGAAGGGGACTCTTAGGGGCCTTGTTGTCTTGGCAAGAGGCGGGAGGAGGTGGACGGCTGCGCCATCCCATCGCCTCGCCACCTGTCCTCTGAAAAACCGCGGTCACCTGCCAGGAGTAAAAAAAACAAAACCCAACCATAAATCTCTTGGACATGAACGCTTCACAACCAGAGAATGTCCTTACAATATGTTTTGCGTGCTTTAATATTCGAACTTTCAAGGTTTGTCGGGACGTTTTTGAACACATGGAACACTTTTTGGGTCTTGTTTGCTCTTTCTGACCCCACCTTGGTCCTTTGACACAGCATGGAGGAATGCCATTTCACATATGTGTGGGGGGCTATTCTTGTACGCTTGGGAGGGTTTGCCCCAGTCCACAGATCATTGTGATAGTTGGCAGCGCAGGATTCGTTTTTCGAACGGAGCAGGTAGCCTTCTCAGGCCCGGGAGGAGTCGGGGCAAGGGGGGGCGGCGACGCTGAGCATTAATTAATGATGAGGAATGTTATCTACAGTTCACTCTGTTTTATTTGGGTCAGCTTCAGGTCTGGTATGCCCCGTTTACCAAGTGTGGGAGCAAATATAGACTGGCCTCATCCCCTCTGTATGTGTCTAGTAATTGCATTCTAGAAATGCCAACATCGCGGCTGCCAACGAGCCCTCCTTGGGAGGTGCGATCACGCCTGTTGAGGCATATTATCTCAGAGGCAAGCTGTGAATGAGTGCAGAAAACACTGAAGTCAGTTCGAGTTTCAGCCTCTTCTTCTTTTTTTTTCTTCTCCCTATTGATTCATATTCCTCATTGTATCGCGTTAGATAATATCGCTTTCAGTGAGACCGCTGGAGGAGCCGAACGTATCGATCGCTAATTAGGGGATTGAGACGTGATAGGGCAGCACGGGGCCGGGACGTGTGCGTCTGCAGGTGTGAGACCAGGAGAAAGAGAGGAAGCGGATTTCGTGAAGTCGCAACATTCTAAGCTGCATCATCAACACATGTAAAAAGGAGGGAGACACCGATTCAGGGGAGCTGCCAGTGTGAAAAGGGGCAGAAATCTCATCGGCTGAAGCTAATTTCACAGCGCAAACCAGCATTTTCTGGCACCGCCGTCAAAGTTGCTGCAAGTCAGTCCCTTGTAATTGTGGACGAGCACCGTGTCGTATTTTTCACTCGCCTGGCACCACAGCTTAACCGGCGTCGCAATGAAGCTTTTGATGCCGACTTTTTTCGGTTCCGGCGTGACGGCGACTCCAGCGTGCCGCCGCAGCCCTGCACCATGTCCACCCGCCCGCCCGCGTGTCACCGCGCACTCATAGAAACGAGCCGCCAACAAGAACGCGCTTTGTGAAGTGGCTGCCGGCGCGCTGGCAGAGCTCTCCAGGGTTAGTGGGGACATATGTTCTCGATAGACCGGTGTCGTCAGTCCTTCCCAATGCGAGCGCCAGTTGACAGCATGATGGAGAGGGGTGGAAGACTCGCACAAAGGTGGTTCTGTCAAAGTGCAAGGGGCCAGGTTTTTTGTCCAGACTGGAATCCAAACAGGCCCACCGATTCCTCTTCAGCTGCCTGACCTCTCTGTTTACCCTCTGAAAAAAAAAAAAATGTTGAAACGGTAGCTTGAGAGACCTGCTGAAGGATGCTGCGGATCTGGGGGGAAGAGAGACGAGGCACCCCAGAGCTTATGGGTGACCGGGTTTATTTGGTTAGGTCTTCTGCTTGACCCCTGCAGGCTGGGATCAAATGTGCCCTTCACCATTTCTGGGACTGTTTGTTTTGGAGCACTATACAAATATTAACGCCGACATCTCTCGAATCTTGTGCTTGTGTGATCTTCTGTGACCATAATGTTCTGTCAGAAACCTCAAAGACGGATGGAACATTCACCATTTCGCCCCGACTCCAGATTTGCTGAAATAGCTCATTTTTCTGTCAGCGTAGGTCCCACCTAACGCTGGGGGCGATGCAGCGCAAGTGTGGCGGTGACATGATCTGGCTGTTGTGTGCCACAGGTTCCGTCTGCGGCTGGAGCGCCGCGCGTACAGCCGAGCGTGCACCCGCAGCGCCCCGTCTTCCAGATCCTTTCAGCCTCCTCCATTGTTCCGTCTCTGCTATGCTCCAAAGCTGATTACAGCGCCTTCCCTAATGAAAGCTAATCCTGTGTCACGGTATTGTGGAGGAGGAGGAGGAGGAGAAGGAGGGTGAGGAGAAGTGAGTGGGGTGGGGTGGGGGGGCAGGCCTCAGCACGGCAAAGCAGGGAATGTCTTCTTCAGGGCCTGTCAGAGTGGCTTTCAGAAGAAAATGCCAGAGAGTGTTAACGTCTGCGCAAACCTGGAAATCTGTGAGCAGTTTTACATTCAGCTTCTTTCCCCCTCACTGGCCTGTTGACCTATAACACCTTCCACATGGCAGCGCTCGGGCCCGTCAAGTAATTTAACTGTTCGCAGACCAGTTTTCTGTCTTCTTCACGTATGTTTCCTCCTCCTCAATAGAAAATAGTCCCGTTGAAAGCCTGACCGCTTCTCGTCTTATTGCCCAGAAAAAAACTTTCGCGAACCGGCTGCGTTTGTTGAACAGAATTCAACAGGATTATGAGTGGAGCTGATTAATTATAGAACAAGTGGCTTTAGTCCGTGTCAAGGAAGCACTCCAATATCGAAAAATACCTTCTCCGCTTGCCGACTTGCACATTTGCCTCCTTTTGAAAATTGCAAACTCATCCTCTCCGCAGTCGCTCGGGTTTGCCAAAGATCTAATTTATCGAAGATGCAACAGCCAGCATTGTCTCAAAGGTCAGCATAAAGGCTTTGCATTTCTTCTTTGTGGCATTTTCGGCTTGGCGTCGTGCAGAAATCGCAGCGGCTTCAACTGATGTATCAAAGGAAGCGTTTTCTCTCACGGCCTAAAACGGCCGTTCCAGTTCAGAATCCCACGTCGACGCTCCATCCCCCCCCCCCCTGTGAAATTTAAATTTAAACAACCTTTCTTTGCAGCAGTGGTGAAGCTGCTCCGAGACTTCCCTCTGAGGTTTTCTTCGGATCCTGCTGTGGCCCGTTTTTTTCCCGCGGTGGGTCTTCAGGGACACCTGTGAACTGTGTCGGTTCTTCATTCATTTAGGCGCGTCTCTCTCTTTTTTTTAATTTCATTGACGGATCTTTCACTCGCCCTGACTCATTCACTCCCCCCACCCCCCACCCCACCCACCCCCCTTCGGTACGGCTCCAAATAACTGCAGTCATTTGCCAGCCGTGATCCGGGTCCCTGGCGGCCTCTCACTGTGTCATCGATCCGCTGTTACATTGATGAGCGGCCGCACACTCGGCCGTCTCCGGAAGAGAGAGGAAAAAAAACACAGCACAGGGAGATCCCTCGCATCAGCCCCCCCCCCCGCCGTGGCCTCCTGACGTGCGTATTTACATTCATCCATCCCCGCATGCACCCACGTCAGCCTCCCACGCTCCAGCCCCCCCTTACCTCGCTAATTAATCAGGGACTCCGTTAGAGTGCCGGCTGAGGCAGCCGCGCATTCTGATCACCTGCAGCCGCGCGCCTCCTGCATCTCTGGTCCAAAAAACTCGCCGAGGCAAACAGCGGGATTATCGTTTGCTTGTCACTCACGCTCACGCTGCCGCCGCCGCCGTGCAGGCCTGTGAAACAGCGCTATGGGCGATTTTCTGTCAGAGCTTGATGGTCTCTGATAACCCTGACAGGCCTGGCAGAACAGATGCCGGTCTTGGGTGTATTGTTGGCTTGTTTGGTGCGCGACCTGTCCATCTTAATAATGAGGATTCCCAGATAACTGTCAGTGACAGGAGCCGCCGTGCGGACAACCACACACACGTCAAACGCACCGTCGCCCCCCCCCCCCCTCCCGTTGTTTGGCATCGTGAGCTTGTATATCATGTTTAAGGCGCGCGGGAGCGGAATATGTATGATCGGGCTCCTGCTCGGCTTTCCAGCCTTGAATCGGCTCGCCGCGGAACGCAACACGCTGCCGGCAATTCATTTTTAAGCCAATATTTTGATGGATGAAAGATTAAGACTGAGACTCCGCAGCACTGTTTCCCTGGCAACCCGTTTACTCACTTTTATCTAATATCTCTGCTGTTTGTTGATGCGATGTAAAAGCTTGCATGCCTGCAGCGGCTGATGGTCAGCAGCTCTTCAAAGTACAGTAATAGTGCCCTGGTTGCATTAAATTAAGGTTATGGTCATTTGAGCCACGATTAATTACGACGTTGACCACGGGCCAAACGGCCGAGGAAGAGGAACCGACACGGTTTCACTGTGTCGGGTAAACGCAGCGTTCGTGGATGCAAGCATTCTGGGTGAAGCTCAGCGCTGATCTCCACATCTGTTTTGGCGCCGCCGTCGCAAACGATGAGGCTCAAGTGGTCCATTTACATCACGACTTCTCCGACAGCTCTGGCGGTTTATTTTTCAGTTCATTACACGGTGGCCTTTGTGCTCCATTTATCCGGAGCCGACCGGGCGAGCCGAGCGAACATCCAGTGCTGCTTTCGCAGTCGTGGGTGCGCTCGCAAAATACCACCTGATGGACTGAATGTCAGGGGGTAAAACTGTGCGGAGGGAGGGAGGGAGGAGGGGGGGGGTACTGTTCCTCCTCCAATCCGTTTTCCAGGTTCCCTATGAATTTTAAAGGAACGAACCGAGCATTCTGGAGATTTTAGTCATTTTAAGACATGAATAATTGATCGCGCAGAGCAAATTAAGTAGTACAAGAGTGCAAATTATTAATTGGAGGAAGCGGTTGATATTTTGTGTGCACAAGTGATTAAAGATGTTATCCTTGATACCTGCTGGGCACTCCAGCATCACTCGTCTTGGTGGTACGATGTCGTCCTTTGATAGAGGCCCCCCCAGAGTCTGTCTTGATGGCTGTGCTCAGGCCTCTTTTGCATTTTGATTTCCTCTGACGCAGCCGGGGGGCTTTTTTTCCCCCTTTCTTTCACCCCCCCCTCTCTCTCTCTTCTCCCTTTTCCCCGTTCTGTCTTTGGGACGGTGAGTGTTTTTGGCTCCCTCCTGCCTCGTCCACAAAGGTAACCACTTCATTCCCATAACGGCGCGCTGATATAATCAGCGGACTCAAAGCGCTGAGCTTCAAAGCTACGCTGGGCTAAGCGCTTGGTTCAGCGCCGGCTTCTATCCCTGCTAATGCACGGTAAAGAGGTTCGCGCCAATTCCTCAGTGACCTTTTCACCGAACGGCCCTCTGAGTTGCCCGTCGAACAGATGGCGGGAGTCCTATATGTTCTTTTTGCCGCTTCTATCTAAATGCAGCCTCATGTGACGCGATACCATGGGCTCCAGCTTCGTTTCTCTGAGCTTTATTTCCATATATTTGTCTGTTTATTCATTTGAAGTCATCGCAGCATTCGACAACATGAGAAATGTTTTGCGAACATTGAGCAGTCTTCCTTTCCGTTTCATTTCCTTGCATGTTTCAAAGACGCGTGTTGTCTGCGTTGGTTTTGGACCAGTTCAAAGGGTTTTACACACCAGAGGAACGACAAAAGGCCCAGCTCATGCCGCAAAACAAGTGTGACAAGCTGTGACAAATGTCGTGCAATTGTCATTGTTTTACCATCATGTAAATGACTCAAAAACAAGGCAAGATATGGAAACATTTCATTTTGTGAGCATGACAGGCAGAGGAGGCGCTCCGCCGCCTCCCATGAGATCTGAGGGAGCGCCGTGACGAATGGTCATCGCACCGTCGAGATGTCGGGATGTTCACGGAGCGTTTGGGACGCTGGAGTCAGGGAAGCGCCAGGATCAGCTCGACTGACTGTTGTTGTGATGCGACGCGTCAGTGGATGGCAGCTTTGATTTGTCTTGCAGATGATTCGACCTTATTTGTTGCCATTGTGATGCAGAACTCATGAACAAATGGATTCAGAAGACGATTTGAACATACTGGAGAAAAAAACAAGCCTCTCATCTAACCATCTCGCCACAGCGGCGAAAGGGGAGGGGGAAGGGTCGGCGGTTATCCCAGCCGACAATGGCTGAAAGGCAGAGAGAACCCTGGACAGGTCACCAACCCATATCCAAAAGCCTTTAATCCTTAAAGGACATGATATAATATTTTCCTCAATCCTTTTTGATATTAAAGCGCTTCCGTTTTCACGTGGACCGCCGTCCCCGCCGCCACTCAGCAGATGAAATCCCCCCGCCGTCTTAATTGAATCCGAGCGAGGCGTCGTTCCTGAGCGACGCCGCCTTGTGAATTATTGATCGGCGGCGTTATTGGCTTTCTTGGTGGCTCGCGGCGGCGGCGGACCGAGTTGTAAGAGAATAAAGGCGACTTGTCAATTACAGATCTGACGCGCGCGCGTCAGGCGTCGCTGTCCTCCCCACCGGGTGGACGGTCGCGCGAATAACGCCTCGTCTGATGCAATATCGGGTTCAGGAACTGCGCTCCTTCGCTGTCGGCGGGGGAAGCTATACGATCTCCGTCCTATGCATTATGCATGTCGGGTAATCATCTTTCTAACGGCCCAAATGGCTCAATAATGAAGCGACGAGGCCGCTGCCAGGTGACATTTGAAGTCGAGGTGCTTTCTGCTGGTACAGTACGTGCTTTGTTTCCCGCCGCCTACGGGGAGCCGCTGCGCTCGGCTCGTCCCGGACTCCTATCCCGCTCTAAATCAGCGCCGTTACGTAATTTAATTAACAAAAACCCCGGACGATCGGCGGAGAGTGACTTGCACACTCCCGATGCCTGGTTCGGCACTTGGCAGCCGTCCGCGGTCCAAACGGCACACGCGGCGGATGCTTCAGCGCTGAGAGGCTTCCAACTGGAAAAAAAAAGGAAAAAGACGAGGCGAGCGTGATTGAATACTTTTTTCTTGTTTCTGCACTGTCAGTCGCACATTTAATCGCACGCGGCGGCATTGTAATCCTCCGTCAAATGTCTGTCAGCACAAAAAAACATTAAAATAAGATCGCGGTTGAGAATCCGTGTTGTGAACAAACAGCTCGAGTGCCTGCTGTGCCTGGATCTGTGACATTATTGCTAACATTTAAAAATCCTCGACTATAATTATCGCTTTTATTTGAAACTTTGTAGTACACAAGTATTCATTATATTTCATGATAATACTGGACATTGTATATCTTTCTAAGGTTTTCTATCCAGGTTCTTCCTGTTTCCTCCCTGCTGTGTGCCTG
>JASSRZ010000060.1:6116500-6128026 GCA_032164315.1 Malacoctenus gilli
ACACACACACACACACACACACACACACACACACACACACACACACACACACACACACACACACACACACACTGGGGCAGATCCCAGCATGGCAGGACGCAACTCGATTTTAGCCCGCTCGCATGCCAGGCTTGATGACTTGCTATTCGTGAGCCCGAGAGGAGCCGAGGCAGGAAAGTCCCCCCCCCAACCCCCCCCACCCCTCACGGTGACCCAGCCGCGGTGTCCGCTTTCCCCAGATCTGGGCCACCAGACCACTGGGTAGAAGTGTTGGAGGAGCCGGCGGCCTCTATATGCAGCGCAGATATATTTATGTTTGGCAGCTCTCATGTTTTCTTCGCCGCCCACGCTCGCGCGGCTCCTTCATCATGGCTGAGGTCAGATGGGGCACGCTGCGGTCAGTGCCGGAGAGGTGGCTCCTCTGTCTGCAGCAGCTCTGTGGTTACAGTCAGATATTCTGCAATAAACACAAAGACGTACACAGAAGTCGAGCTTTGAAACTGCTTCCAGATCGTGTTTTTTTTTTTTTTCTTTTTTAATGCGCTGCTCTGTGATCAAGCGGCTGCTTGAAGCATATCTGACCGCAGGACGTTTTCAGCTCTTTCCAAGTTATAAGAGTCGTGCTGAAACACGTCACTTCTTCAGATGCGTCGTTCGCCCGATCAGGACACGAGTCACAACAAATGAATGGTCACTCCTTCATCTAGTGACCCCCCCCCACCTCAGAAACTGCTCCCCTGGCTGTTAATGAAACGAGCTGAGGCTCATCGAGGCCAAAACGCTGAGCCATGTGTTTCTATGATGTTATTCATGTATCCAATCCTGTAAATGACAGACGTGTTTGGCCAGCTGGGGGCGTGAATCGATTCGCAGAGGAAATGTTCCAGAGGGGCGAAAAGAGAGGCCATTGATTTCTTTTCTTTTTTTTTTCTTTCTTCTTCTTCTCTTTCTCCTCCAAACTGCGATTACCATCCATTCTGATGCCCGTGCGCTTTACAAACCTGCATTTACACGACGCCGTTTGGATCTCGCAGCGGTCCCGCTGCCAACGTGAGAGATTGACAAACGCTGACTGCGTGGCGCTCACTTCAGAGTGGGAAAATAAAAAAAAGGACTGCCTTTGGGTCTCTGTGTGGGCAGTTGTGTACTGAACCTTTTTTATTTCCTGTCATTGGCAGGCACTGACAGCGTTTGACAAAATCTTGAGTTATGTCCAGGTTTCAGTCGTGATGTGCTTTCAGCCATTTTTCCTCAATTGTGTGTTTCTCTCGTCAACAACGACGAAGCCCCTTTGTTTTTGTTGTTATCGCCTCCGCGCGGCACCAACAGCTCTCAGTTATTAACCATGAAACATACCCGGAAATATTAGAACTGAGCAATATATACTGACATTGCTCATGCAACGAAGAGTCCGTCAGTTTTGTGGGGATTGGCTCTGCGGAGGAATCAAAGAAATGCATTTCACGATAAAACAACCTTTCAGCCGAGTGTCTGGAAGTCGACTTGTGTTTTATGGATCTTCGGGGGCCGCTTGCTTTCAAGTACACCGAGTACTTTTTGGGTTCCTCTCCTCAGACCAGAAACATGTTGGACTGCCTATTGTGGCTGTAGGCTTCCTAAGTGGTGGTTGGGAACAGGAAGGAAACTGGTAATGGGCACAGACCTCAGTCAGAGCGCAGGCTTTTATTCAGTCTGAAGGATGAACATAAATCCTCCTGCTTTTATTTTTTTTTAAATTCATACACACTCACACAAACATACTGTGATAAGATGGAGCGTGCCAAGGCGCTATATTTTATTTTAATGTGACATCAGACCATCGGTCAGGACCTGCGTTGTGGGCATTCTGGTTTTTCTCCATCGTGTGATTTCGCTGCACAGGAACAACAGAAGATGCTGACGGACGCATCTTGAAAACTAAAGCATTTTCTGCTCTCTTATGACTGGAAGTCATCAAGTCACCTCAGTCTAAAGTGATTTCTTTGCTTCTTAATAACTGATGGAGAAACTAAAGACATGCAGGACAAAGTTTGGGAACCCACAATGAAGCAAAATCAGCTCAGTTTTTCGGCCTCTCGGTTGTTCTTGAATATTGTTTGTAAACGGTTTAAAAGTTTGAGTTATGAAATGAACTCGCACTGACTCCTGTCAGCAATCAAACAATTGGAATCAGAGGACCAGAGTTTAACAGCTGTTTCCACTTTGTGGACAAGAACCAGACTTTCTTGCTGTTGCACGATCGAGGCTACCTCCACCTTTTTCTCACCTCTCCTCTCTCCTCCCTCCGCCGCCAGCCGCCGTGCTGAAGTACGAGAACAACGTGATGAACATCCGACAGTTCAACTGCTCACCTCACCCTTACTGGCTGCCCAACTTCATGGACGTCTTCACCTGGTCCCTGCCCTTTGTCGGCGAGAAGGGTGAGCACGCAGACGCACACACACACACGCACACACACGCACACACACGCACGTGCGCACTTTTTCCAGCCTGCTGCAGTAATCAGGAAAGGAAGAACATTGAGTAGGAGCAGTTCTATCAAACGCTGTTTCCACCATCAGGTTGTAATGAGCATCCATTTCCCCGAGTCAGTATCGGCAAATGGCCCGGCAGGGTGAAACGTAGCTCAGGACACTCAGTGCAGGATAATCACGCTGCGGTTCGTAAGCACACTACTTGCCACACATAATTTATGAGCTGCGTTCACACGCGCATGCAGCGAGAGAAAAGTCAATTGTTCAGTTGTTTTAATTGATGGTTTGAAGCCTTTTTTTAAAAAAATAAGGCCCTCTAGGGAAAGAAGTACAGAAATGATCAGTTTTTTGCTTCCCCAAAGTGACTAACCAATAAAACAAAAAAGAGAAGACCCGAATACGAAATATTTTTTAGTGTAAATGAAGAAAAGTTGCCAGTCACAGGAACTTTCGGTAACTGTGTGGACACAACTGTTGAGGAATAAACACAAGGGATCCACTGTGTGCAGCTTGAGGAGCAATAACCAACAGTTTATACTGAAGTCTCATTTCTGCTGGCAGCCGGCGCGCGAACGTGCCGCGTGTGCTTTGTCTTTGTCAGGCGGTGAGCTGCAGCGTTTTCGACCATCTGCACAGTCTGAGGCGGGGAGCGCGGCGCGTTTTCGGGGCTCTATTTGTCGAGGCTAAATATAAACGTCTGCACACCGCGGATCGGGCCGGACGCTTTCGGAGTCGCCGAACTCGTGCAGAGGTCTGCGCTCGCGAAGGTCTCGGCGTCTCGCGGCTTCGAGCCAGGTGTCTGGCTTTTGGGGTAAATCTGTGACACATGTGTGCCAGTTAATCACGCCGAGCCGCGGGGGCTGACACGCCCTCTCCGGGAGGCCCAGTTTAGGCCTGACCCCTGAGCACAGAGGCATTCCTGGCAGTGTTACGAGGGCGCCGTTACGACACTGCTCTCGGATGGAGGGGGGGGGCGGGGCGGGGCGGGGGGGGCGGGGGAGTT
The DNA here is from genome assembly GCA_032164315.1 of Malacoctenus gilli. NCBI lineage: Eukaryota > Metazoa > Chordata > Actinopteri > Blenniiformes > Labrisomidae > Malacoctenus > Malacoctenus gilli. The sequence goes on from JASSRZ010000060.1 coordinate 6,119,978, forward strand.
ATGGTGGGCTGCAGTCTGGCTCGACCGGCGTCTCCATGCAAAAATCATGTTGTTTTTCTCCCTTTTTTCTTTTCACAGTGACTGAGATGCTCGTCAACGTGTTGAGCATCTGCTCCAACGACGAGCTGACGACTGATGAGGAGCTGGACGGTGAGAAGCGGCAGTTCGCGGCGGCGCCACAAGAGGGAAACATCTCCCTATTTCAATCAGCAAACGCTTGTTCATTCATCCAGTCGGAGCCTTGTAAACACACTCTCCCACAGTGTTCGATGGCCCATTTTTTAAGATTCTGACAACACGTTTGAAAAACTTAGAGATCACACTCATACTGTGGCCGATACTTTACACAAAGTGCTTGTTTTTGCTTTAAAAACTGCTCCTAGATAAGTGGATGCTGGACGTGTCGGTATCAAACTTGGTCGAGAGCCCGAGAACAGTTGTGCTTTTCAGCATCAGATAACAGCGGCAATCGTGGGTTGCCTGTTTGATCCCGAGTCCCAGCTTATCTCCAGTGAGATGGCCAGCTTTCCACTGCCCGCCCCACCCCTCACCGCCAAACAGGAAATGATCTCACTCGTCCTTCGCCCTCACGCCTCCTCCTACTCTTCCTCCTCCTCTTTCTTTGTGTTCACTGATGCACACAAAAAGGGACGCTCGCACCAGTAGAGTTTCAGACCCCTCGCCTCTGAATTTGACCGCAGTAGGTGCACGACAGTCCCTGAGACGGGGAGGAGGGAGCGTAGACACGTTGGACGCTCAGCTCTGGATTTTAGAGATGCGCCAGGTCTCTCACACTTGGACGTCAGCATCGTGCAAACGTGTGACGTTGCCTCCATTAAAAAAAAGTGGAAATTTAGCTGCAACTCGTATGAATCCGTCACCCAATCGGTCTTTCACAGTCGTGCTGTTTTCGTAGAGTTTGCACGTTAACATTTCCTCACATTTCAGTCAGCTCACTTCGTTGTTCTCTAACATCTCACCATTGATCGCCTCTCGCTTCACTTTCTTTTCCCTTCTAGAGCGCCGCTCTCTTTCATTTTTCGCCGCCATCTTTTGCACATACATTTCGTCACTTTTTCACTTTCTTAACGTTTGGGTTGTTTTTCATACTGTGTTTTTTTTCTCACTCATGTTTTACTTTTCTCTGTGCATTTGTAATTTCTGATAATCCTCTCCGCTCTGCTCTATCGCCGATCATTGTCCATGGTTTGCAGTTGCCTTTGTGTTGATATATTTCACCTCACATCTGACCTTCTTCATCTCTCTCTCTCTCTCTTGCTGTAATTTTGTCTCCCTTTGGTTCACTCCATCTAATTTTTTTCTTTTCTATGTTTTCCAGAGTTTTGTGCTCAAGGCATCACTTTCCTTTACACTTCTTTGTGCTTTTGTGCCTCCTCTTATTTCGCCGTGTGCTCCCCCTCCTCCTCCTCCTCTTCTCTGCCTCCTCTTTCATCCTGCAGCCATCCACTGATCTCTCTGTCCTTTCTCTTGTCTTCTCTTCTGGGGGTGGTTCATGAGAAGGACAGCTAATATATGCCCCCAAAAAAGGTACCAACTCCAGCCCCACCGGTGTGTGCAGACCATAGATGAACCTGTTCACTGCTTGCTCTCCGCTCTTCTAGAAGCCTGTGAACTAACCACAGTGTTTTAAACGCCTTCTAACAACCTTTGACCTGACCCTAATTCAACTGCAGCGTGTCAGTCGTTCCCTATCACACCCAGACACAGTAAAAGGTGCTTCCTGGGTCGCTTTTCATTAGCTGACTGGATCTAGTCTTAGCTGTACACGTGAGACGTAAACGTTTGTAAACGCCGTTGCTGCATGAGGTGAGTCCCTGTGAAGCTCCCCTTCTTCCTCACACCGCACATCCTCTTCATTTCCATCCCTCATACTCATACATCCTCGAGAGCTCGGTCCTTCAGCGGTGGGGTTCAGCGTCCAGCAGCACAATAACGCCGGCGGGCAGCATGAATGCACTGAATGCTGAGATATCGCTCAGATGTCGTGGCGTGACCGCGGACTCCGGCCAGTTCGTTTAATCCCCGACTCCAATAACAGCGCTGTGTTTGGACCGTGTTTGTTTCCTGCACTTCTGGATCAAACTAATAGTCCCACAAAAACAGACCGAGACACCGCTTAATCACTGAGAAGGGCGAACGGGCAGCGCCCAGCCAGTGTAGCAGGTCGCAGCGACACTTCAGGAGGAGATCGAGTGAGCGTCGGGGGGAAGGAACGGGTTTGTCTGACGTCTGTCTGACCTCCCCAGGTGCCACGGCTTCTGCCCGCAAGGAGGTCATCCGCAACAAGATCCGCGCCATCGGCAAAATGGCCCGAGTATTCTCTGTGCTCAGGTAGGCCAACGGGAGGAGTGGCACCCAATCACGAGGCCGTCTGGTTTCTGTCGGAGCCTCCACCGCCTCCCGCTTCTTTTGAGCTGTTGACGTGGTTACGAGAAACGCCGCCAAACTCCGTGCGTGTGACGTGTCTGACCGTGTTTCAGAGAGGAGAGCGAGAGCGTGCTGACGCTGAAGGGACTGACCCCGACCGGCATGCTGCCCAGCGGAGTGCTGTCCGGCGGCAAGGAGAAGCTGCAGAATGGTAAGACCGCCCCCCGGGCGCCTCAGACCCCTACCTGCGGACCCCGCGGCGCGTCCTCACACGGCGCAGGCCTGACGCAAGTAGCGCAGTCTTTTAAGGAAGTACCGTTTGAAGCTAGTCCTGGAAGTTCACACGGCTGCCTTCAGAGTAATCCTCGGTTGTGGCAGCAGGAATCCTGTTTTCAGTTTAACGATAGACGACTGCTCTGTGATTCCTCCTTTTGGACCTAGTTTACTTGTCAGTATTAGTCAGTCACTTCTTCTCAGCAGATTTCCTTCGTCGCTTTGTCGTCACAAATGTGCCCCCCCACCCCCCTTTGATGTGGGGCTGTAACGCCATGTCCTCCCCGTCCCTGTCTTTTTCTGCATTCCTCTGGTTTTAATCTTCAATATCACCTGTATCTTTTTCTTTCTCCTTTCTCCCTAGAAACTGCAGGTATAATCGGTTGTGCAAGTATTCTGTAGTGGTTTTTTTAATTTTTTTTATTTTTTGTTAAATTTATTTCACATTATTCTTTTCTTCCTGTGAGACGAGTTTAGAGTTCAGTTCACCCTCTCATGCTGAATTCCAAACACTCCCTTCAGTGAGTCTGACAAGCTGCTGCAGCAAAGGAAGTTCAAAACGAGGGTTTTTTTCCTTTCACACCAGCACTTCAAATTGAGTTGGCCGCGCCCCGGCAGAAAAAAAAAGAAAAAAAAAAACGTGCCCCTCGGCGTCCAGCTTTCAGTGGCTCTCGGCAGCCCCCCCTCTCGCTGCCGGGGGGGGGAAGGACGCGGGTCCGCGCCGTTTCGAGAGGCCGAATTGGAATTGACTTGGGGAAAAAAAAAAAAGAAAAACAAGCTGTGGGCGAAAAAGGGAGATCGCTGCCGTCTGCCTTGTCATTCGCAAAGTGAAGCAGAAATCCAGACCGCTTCGCTCTCCTCTCGCAGGTTCTCCGACACATCAGCTCGCCTCGTGACCGACACACACACACACGCACGTCCAGACAGAGGCACCACAGAATGAGTCACAATGACCAAATGAAGCATTTGTCGTTTCAGACTGAGTAAAGTTGTTGCAAAAACACTTTACGCTTAAAAAAAGAGCTATTCAAATGTATTTATTTTGAAATTTTGTATTTGATTTTCCTCTTTAAATGAGTTTTTGTGAGTCCCAAATAAAATACCAGCACAGGCTCTATTTATTCCTTTAAAAGACAAAGAAAAACACGACAAACGTTTTTCTTTGATGAATTAAGAGTTCAGAAAGAACTGATAGAATAAGTTTCAACTGTTTCCAGATTCTCAAGTTGTTTTTTGTGTATTTTGACCTGTTTTGGTCCATCCACTGGGCGATCAAGCTAAAAATAACACATAAGCATGTTTAAAGGAACATTTCGTAGACGGCTCAAACCGATCAGACACGCGGCTGCCCGCAGTGGTTCGTCCCAGTGAGCTGCGTGACAGGAGTGACGTGAGGGCGTACAGATATGACCCCCCCCCCTCCCCCCCATGAGTACGGGCAGCTCGCAAGCAGCTGACACTAACGAGAACCCCCGCGAAGGCAGAGTGACGTCCGGAGATTCCTGTTGCAGCATCGGTAGAATCACATTGCTCCCATCGCGCAGGCAGACGCCGGTGTGCTTCTACTGTCATGTTGCCTCCATCATCTGCCATCTGCTCCAACGTGCCCCCCCCTCCCCCCCGCGCGCCTCTCTGTGTGGTTCTTCTGCTCATCGTCACGGCACCGTGTCACGTAGTCCTCCAGTTTACCGTCGCTGTCACTTCCTGCCTCATCCCTGTCTTTGTGTCGAGCTGTTTAATTTTTTTTTTTTGATTCTCTAAACTCTGTGTTGGTTTATAATCTGAAGGGTGACTGTGGTTGGTTGGTAAGTGGCTGAAACACAAGGTTTCCCCTCCTCGCGCCGCATTTTTGATACGTGGTATCAAAAGATGCCGCTCAGACGCTGCTTCCTGCTGCTCAGCGGTAACAGTGCTCCATGTTGTCTCTGGTACTTTGCTCTCACATTAACAACAGCGTGCACTCGTCCCTGTTATCCATCCGTAGTCGTTCGAGCTCTCCCTCCTTCATTTCTCCGTGTCACAGAAACAATCTGACGTACAAGCTTCACTGTGTTGTATTTGCTCTCACTGTGGGTTCCTGCAGTTTTTCTGTCCACATCCATGTTCTTGTCCCACTTTCTTTCTTTCTTTTCAAAGTACCTGAACGATGCAATCCTCTCCCTGCGAGGTTTGCAGTTACAAACGTGTCCCTTCTTACAGACCTGGAACTCATCATAAAGCAAAGGCTCATGTCTCCTCCTCCTCCTCTTCCTCCTCCCCCCTTCCCCCCACCCCCTCCCTCTCCGCTAACGTCCACGTGTCCTTTTGTCGTAAAAAAAAAAAAACAAACAAACAAAAAAAAACAATGTGGAGATGACGTTAACCTCTGTTGTCGGCCTTGGCTGTCTCTGCTGCTCATTGACTTGTTCCTGGGACGAAACTGAACTCCTCTGCTCACTTCTCTCATTCATTTTGCAACCCCCCTCTTCTTCTCTTCAGCTACTATTGAGGCTATTGAGGCTGACGAAGGTAAATGGGTCTGGCCGCCCTCTTCTGTTGCTTCTCGTGGCAATAGACAGGGGGCTCCGCTGGGTTTTTCATCCATCTCGCTGGTGCTTGAATAGAGTGTGTTGGGTGTTTGGGCTAACAGAAAATGTGGCTTAGTTATTAACAGGGAAAGACGTAAGTAAGGGGAAGACGAATCCTGTGGTCACACGTTTTAAAGGGGAACGCGTTTCATAGCACAGACTTCATAAACACAGAGGTCAGGCTGTGGTTTTGAGTGAGTGCAAAGCAAAGGCTGCCGGTGTTGTTCCACGCGCATCCGCTGCCTCCCGCTTCCCTTCACGTGACAGTGGCGACACGCAGCCGGCACCGTTCGTACCGTAATGAGACTCGGCCTCCGAAGAGAGCGCACTTTCACACGATGTAGGAGGTGTGAAAACACGGGTGACGTCGGGTCATCTGGCAGCTGCCGCCAGCTTTCGTCAGAGTCCAAAAGCGCCATTAGCTTTCTGTGGCCTTAAAGTGCCTGGAAGCGCGGCTGGACGCAGTCGATTGTGATTCGGATGTGGCGACCTGCGAGAACATCACGACACCTGTCGCCACGCAAAAAGCAGTGAGACGCATCTCGGCCTTTACGAGACACTGATCCCGCAGATCTCGCCCAGATCGGGAGTTTCAAAGTGGTAAGTAAGACGCGTTCTGTTCTCTGAGGCCGTTTCGCCGGAGAGCCAGCTGCTCTCCTCACAACCGCAGCCCTGCTGTGCCCTCACACAATCCAATGAAATCTTGCTATGAAAGCTTCTCATGGTTTTTCCTCTTTGAAACAACCGAAAGCAGTTGTGCATTGTTGTTGCTGTAGCCTTCCCATAGCAACACGCCACCTCACAGAGGACCTGAGAGTGAATTGGGCGCTCCACGGGAGGCTCTGAAGTCCAAATTGGACGCTCCCCTCAAAAGAAGAGTTAAAAGAACAAAGTCTGTAGTGTTTACATCGCCTTTGGCGCAAGAACAACCTCAACTGCGAGCTAAATAGTAGTGTGCCAGCTGCTATTTACGTTGAAACTGTGCAGTACCTCCTCTTTAGCCCCACAGAGGACAGTCCATTGTAGTGTCGAGACACTTCTCTGCTTCTCTCTCCATGTGGATCCTCTGTGGCCCTGCTGTGTCGTGTTCTTTCCTGTGAGCTGCTAATAACCTGTGTCTGACCTGTGCTATGCAGCAACACAACTACGCCAGGCCATCATGACCCCCCCGCCCCAAACCCACCCCAACCCACCCTCTCCACGACCCCCCCCCCCCCCCCCACCCACCCAATTTGCCCTCGGAAATAAAGTCCCACCCTTCCCCTCATTCTTCTAAAGGGTCATCCTTACAGTCCCAAGAATTTATTTCCATCATGACCGCATGAGAGGTGGAAGTGACAAAAAGTGGGAGCTTCACGCCGTCAAAGGCGAGCTGGAGTGGGAAGCGTGTCGTGGTGCCGCTGCGTGAGATGAGCTGCCGTAGTCGCGGCGTTCCTGCTTTTATTAGACGGAGAAAAAACGCATTCGACATCATAAAACGAGGCAAAGTCAGCGAGCCAAAGATGGCAAAAATCTACATATCTTTAAGAAGATGTTAGATTTTTATGTCACTTTTTTTATTTCTATTCGAATAGTGAACTATAATCTACTGACAGGTAGCTTGAAGAATCCCTTTCGTTCCGTAACTCCAGCTCAGGCCGATTTCAAACATTCAGCTCGCTTGAAGCCGAGTCGCTTCTTTATTTAACCTCGTCATCTTCTGACCTCCATCTCTCATGACTCCCCACAAACCCCTGCTCCCCCCCCCCCCCCAATTGCTGCATGCTCCAATCAGACTAAACAAGTCGTTAGCACCCCAAGTACCTCTGTAGTGTCTCTGTACGTGAGCTCAGTCTCAACGTGGTTCTATTTTGTGGAAGTGAATGTCTCAGTGGGCTCCACTCAAGTGTTTTCTGTTTTAACTCCCCCTATTTTTTTTTTCTTCTTTGTTTTTTCGTTACTTTTTTGTCTCTCTGATCATTCTCCTTCTTTTCTTCCTCCCCCCTTTTTTTTTGTCGTTCTACGCTGTGATGTGACGGGCCGTCCTGGACGTTTCGGGGTCCTCGGGTGTTCTCGGATGTGCCCGCGTCGACTCACCGGGTCGACTTTGAGCAGTGGACAAACAGTGCTGAGATGCAGTCACGCAGCACGAGCACCAGGCCGTGAGAGCGGCCCTGTATTGCAGACATGACTGAGGCGCTCCAAAGCCCGACGGCACGATGAAAACCCTGTGGACCCTGACGCCAGCTGTGCCCTTTATTCCTAGAGTTAGAAGGATCACCGAATCCTTTTGTCTGTACTTTATTTTGAAACTGGTGTTAATCTGGTGTCAAATGAATTCCACTTAAGTGATGGCTGCTCATATGCACAATATAAGCTGCTGTCCAGTCACAGCGTAACATAAGAGTGACCTAGTGAGTAGTGGAGATTGTCCCTCATGCTTACACTTTGTGTGTTGGGAAAAGATTCGTTCAGTCAAGCTTTTCCATGAGCCAAGAATCAAACCAGAGTAAAGCCAAACGTGAAGACGTGAGTGATGGAAGCCTCTCCGTGCGTTCACCTCCTCCTCATTTCTCCCCTTCTCCCCCCTTCCTCTCTTCTGCATCTCACCAGCCATCAAGGGTTTCTCGCCCCAGCACAAGATCACTAGCTTCGAGGAGGCCAAGGGCCTGGACCGCATCAACGAGCGGATGCCGCCGCGGCGGGACGCGCTGCCCTCCGACGCCAGCCTCAACTCGCTCAACAAGGCGCTGTCCTCGGAGACCAACGGCACGGACGCCAAGGGGAGCACCAGCGGCGGCAGCAACATCCAGTGAGGAGGCGAGGGAGGGGCCAGCCCCCC
>JASSRZ010000060.1:6128126-6138942 GCA_032164315.1 Malacoctenus gilli
AACGGCACGGACGCCAAGGGGAGCACCAGCGGCGGCAGCAACATCCAGTGAGGAGGCGAGGGAGGGGCCAGCCCCCCACCCCACCCCCACCCCTATCCCCCTTCTCGGGGCAGCCGCTATCCCCCGCTCTGCCATCTTTGCGTTGGCATCATCTCGGCCTGCGAGGCGTAAAAAAAAGAAAGAAAGAAAGAAAGGGGGCGTGGGGGTGGAGGAGTGGCAAGGAAGGGGGTCGGTGGAGGGGGGTGGGAGACATCACTTGGGGCGGACGTCTCGCTCGCTCGCTCGTCATTGGGTTTGCCTTCAAAATATTAGTTCATAGTCAAATCTGCTAAGTTATTGCCACGATTTTGAAGAGGGGAGGGGGGGGCTTACATGTGCCCGACTCCACTCCACACAGCAGGAGAGAGAGAGAAAGAGATAGATTGAAAGAAAGAAAGAAAGAGGGGAGAGAAGATCTTAAAAGCGATTCATTTTTCCTTCCTTTATTTGTTCCTTGAAAGACCCTTGCTCATCTACGCCGAAACGGAAAAGTCGTGTAACTTCTTACTAACTATCGTACGTTTACAAAAATACAGCACTAAAAAAAAAAGAGGACAGGACATGAGATCATGTTTTTAACATATAAGGGTGTACAAACTAAATAAGGACTATTTATTGATAACTTTTTTTTGCTACTCTTATAAAATAGCTCTGAATTTAATTAGGCAGTCTTAAAAAGAATGTTGCAATGTTGTCGAAATGCCAAATAATGGAACGTTTTATGGTTTTGTACATATTCTGCTTACCTCAGGTTCTTTTGGTGTGTGCTTTGACCTGATTTTTCTGTATAATGGCTAAATAACTCGGTAATGAATACCTATTTTCTTGAGTTTCATAACTGGAATTTACACTTAACCTATCTATCATTTGCAAATATGTTTATTTTTTGTCTCTTTTGGAGAGGGTGGGCGGGCGGGGAGGGTGGGACGCGGGCAGGGTGGGGCCAGGCTGGGGTTAGATTTATCGTGGCTTGCTGGAATTGAGTGTTAATTTTTTTTTTCCTCTTTTTAAGTATTGCGAACAAAGTAAAAATAGAGAAACCTATATTGTGTATAAAAAAAAGAATACAATAAACTTAAAGTGTCTGCCTATGCATGTTTTATAAAAATCAAAGAAAGGAACTAGAACATCTGAATACCTTGGCTGTGGAGGCCTGTTTTGAAATATATTGCGCTTTAGTGAACATATACTGGAACTGTATACCTGCATACTTTCAATTACCACCATGATGCTCTATGCCTTCAACTTCTTTTGTAATTGAAGCATTTAATGATCTAAGATGGATGAGAAAAATCATATTTTTAACCCGCGCTTGTAAGTGCACACAGTCCAACTAAGCATGTTTGACAATTCTTGTGAGGTGTGTGGTTACATGTGGATCTCCCAAAATGCATGATTAGCTGTTTGTGTCATATTACCCGGTGAATCGGTTTTGTTTTGTAAATGTGCCACAGAACGTGTTCTTTGATTCTTCTCCTTCTTATTTGGAACTCTGCTTTGTATATCAGTTACAGGTTTGATACTGCTCAATACTTTAAGATGAAAACGAGTGAGAAAAAGAAAATACTTAGATCTTTTTTAAAGAACTGCTTAAGTGCCCAAGTAATTCACTACACGACATGAAGCCTTGCTTTTTGTAATTTAACTTCAAAACTGTTGGCAGATGAGGCATGCACTTGCAACTATGAAAAGTATTTTATATAACTGTTCAATAAAAATGTGCATGAATTTCAACTTGGAAAAACAACCGTTGTCCCTCGTGTGTGAGTGTCAACGTTCCTGCTCGTGTTCGAACTGCAGCTGCAGCTCACGAGTGGACGCGAGCTGCAGCGGCAAAAACAGAGGCGTTCCTTAGGAAACGAGGTTGTGCCAGTCGTACTTATGGCAGAGGTAAAGCCGGTCTGCAGGGGATGAATACAAGTCAAAGTATCGCCCCCATCAAGCGGCGGTAAGTAAGTGTTTCTTCAAGCAACTTCCCATCGACTCCCATACAATACAGCCTCTTTTTTCCCCCTGTCAGGTTGCAGGAAGTAAACACCTCATAACTCAAAGCTCGGAGGAACCCAAAGACGTGAACAATGAAGACAGCAGAGACACAATATCCCGCTCGCACCTCAGAGTCCAGAGCTTAAAGGCTGGAAAACACACAAAGAGGACTTCTCCCCGTCTCTTACGCCGCTTTCTTCCAATCTGAAATCTTGGCACCGACTGCTCGGAGCGCGAGTGGGGAAATTGCTCCTCGGCTAAGGTGTTTCCTCTTTATCGGCTGAAATGACCTGGTTGATTAGGCTCGAGGGGAGCCAAGGACAACATACCTGTAGCCACCGAAACTCTGCCTCACCAGCGAACTCGACTCAGTCTCGCAAAAAGAAATTTTGCAGCTGTTTGTTAAAGAAAACACAGCTGCCGTGTTTAGAAGTTTGCAGGAATCAAACCACCACTTGTTGAATTCTGATTCGAGCAAACTTAAAATTAAGTTGAAAATCTAATTAAATAATTGAACCTTTTTGACACTTTATTCCCAGCTAAACTAATGAGCTGTGATTTAAAGGGTCTAACGGGTGTCAGCTCGAGTAAGAGGCTGACTCTTGTTTTCTCGTCCTTGGTCTCGACCGTGTCTTTTCTCGCTGGGCTGGAATCAAACACAATGCTCCAATGAGAGGAAGTAAACGCTGACATCCTGTTTTTTGGGAGGGTCGGAAAAACAGCGGCGAGGTTTCGGAGCTTCTCGGGAAGAATCTAAAGAGAGTTTTCGGATGAGTTGGGAAAGCTTAACTTCACCGTGAGAGACGCTCTGCGGAGATTAGATGCTGGCAAACCCTCCGCGACACAATGGTAGTTTTATTAATCAAGGATGCGTTGCTTTGTCAGACTCTCCTCCTCAAGTCCTGATGAGTCACAGAAACAAGCAGGTTGCTCCACCAGAAACTTTGTGACGCCCAAGGAGCACAAACGGCGCAGAAATGCGAGACGTCACTGCTGGTATTTGAGCGGCTCCCTCGGGGGGCTGTCAGCTCTTTGTCATCAGTTCCAGTCATTATTTAGCAAAAACAAACCGCCATCCTCTGATTGGATCTCTGACTCCGTATGTGCGTGTTTGTGTGTGCTTCTTTCTGAGCGTGTTTTTCACTGGGTGAGGCTACTCAACAGCCTCTATCACTCATCTCAATGAACTTGTTTAGGTTATATAATCACTTTTGAGTAGATTTGTCCACGATTTAACCCTTTTTAGGCCTCTCCTTTAAACACTTAATGTTTAGAGGGTGTTTAAATACTTTTTCAAAATAGAAGCAAAACTTTCCTGATTATGACAAACAAGCTGCACAACGTTCAAACAGTAGAAACACTACTAATTGCACTACTTTAAATTGCACTCTGCATTTTCAGGTGTGGGTTTGATGTGTGTGCAGAAGAAGCAGAAAGAAATCGAGGAATGGCCGAAGGTGGCTGCTATCTAATGGAAGGTTGCATATTTGAGTGGTGAAGCCGCGGTCTGCTTCCAAGAGGTGTCAAAGAAAATAAAACATTAGGTGTTAAAGACATTGCTGCCACGTAGAAATGGACTCGGGTTTGTACCAGCGTGCCGCCTCGTGTTAGTCTCCACATCCACCCACTTTACGTCAGGAAGGGAAGCCAATGTATCCCCACCTCCTCCTCCTCCTCCCCCTCCTCCTCCATCCTTTATCCAAAGGAAGTGCCAAAATAAGCACGAGCGGCCGGAGCTGCCCAAAGCTCGGACACCTTTTTAACGCCGGCCACTCGTTTCTGGGACTGAGGGAGAAGCCAGAGGGTCCGCGGCCCCACCGTCAACCATGAAGACTGTCAGGGTTTTCCTCCTCCTCCTGCTCGCACCTGTCCACGTCTTCACAGGTAGGGAAAACGCCGTCCAGGCTGCTGAACTCCACTCATTCAGGATCGTTTGACTCTTTTGTTTCGTCCCGTCTGATTCTTTGCAGCTGAATGAATTTTAAGAGATCTTCACTCATCTGAAACTGCGTCTCACGTTCACAGAGCTGCTTCCATACGTTGTTGTTGTCCTCTTTGCGCTGATTATGGTTTTCCTGCATGTAATTTGGTTTGGATTCGGTATGTGCGAAGATTAGGATCACTGTGTGCTTCAAAAGACGCTCACACTTTGAACGTTACCTCGGAGACAAAGTGTTTCCGTTCATCCGGGCTGAGATAAGCATGTAAACGTTTGCTGTCCTGCTCACAAGAAAAAAAAAACATTTGTTTCTTCCTTTTCACAAACATGAGTGGCAGGACTTCATTATTTAACTAAATAACGTTAGATCTTTTTTTTTTGGCGCCTCAACAAAATAAGGGGGGAAAAGCAGGTTTCTTTGTGATTTGTTTGTTTGTCCTCACGCAAAGTGAACAGAACTGGTCAGTGACCTGTGGTGGGCAGATAGGTGATCTGACAGCAGATAGCCAGTGGGAACCAGACGACCCCCCCCCCCTTCCCCCCTCCACTCCCCCCTCACAGGGACAACAGATTATTGTCTCGGGGCAACAAAATGTCCCAGCTGGCAACAAAAGTGCTTCCAGTGTTAAGCAGTAAACATCTGGAGGAAACCAGCCTCTCCCAGGCTGTGTTTTCATACCACCTCGAATGAGGTCGTAAAACACCCCAAGTGGTGACCTGGTGAAAGAAACTTGTGTGATTTGTACACAAATATTTAGAGTTGTGTGCCTAATATTTAATTTCAACTTGTCACGTACTTTGGTTGTCCTTTATCTTAACCATCTTAATAGAGTCCAATCTGTCCTGTTTGCTTCCTGATGTGGGGTCAAACTTGCCATGATAATGAGCTAATGCACCATCTTGTGGCACCAAGTGGTAATACAAGAAAATGATGCTATTTTAAGTTACCCTCAGTATGACTTTACCTTTTTTACCTTTTGTTTGTTCCTTTAAAATGCATTAAATCAAAGGTGCTTGAAAGCTAATCAGAGATTTGTTCTAAAACATGACAAAAAGGGGCTAATCAAGTCCCCCCTCAGAGAGAGGAGTCACCCGGCCTTCCTTAGGAGACTCATAAATCCGGACGAGGCTGAAACCTCCAGCAGGAATCGTACTGGATAGAATGACAGCAGTGAAGACAGGAAACCTGGCGTGGGTCAGGGGACAACAGTTGTTTGTCTGGGACAGGATGCAGCTTCACACTCCAAGCAGAGGAAATCCACTCTTACATGCCACAACCTCCACCTCAGACTTTTTCTGCCTCCGTCTGACATTCGTCTTTGTCTGGGTCGCGGGCCTTTAAAGCTGTGCCAGACAGGAACGTGGGACTGATGCAAACACGGGCCGAAAATAGAGAAATGCTTCACAAAAGACAGACTGTTGTTTGTGGATTTCAGGGTGAGAATATTTAGGTTTCCCAGACCCGGTTTGAAGCATTCTGCGATCACCTCGGACACCGGAGACCGGATGGGTTCGGTGGGGGGGCGGGGGGGGGGGGCGCTTGGTGCAACACGCAGCAAGCTTCAAGTTTCTCTGGGGGTTTTTTTCAGTGAGGTCTCATTTGTGTTTTTGCTCACTTCTCTTCAGATGAATCCATCACTGAAGCTACAAAATCACCAGTGCAAACCACAGTGAAAACAAAGGTGACAGAAGGTGAGCACAAAAGAGGAGACTTCAGTGAAACACTTCAAGTAGAGTTTTCTTTTGTCCTCCTTCTTCTGTTTCAATTATAAGCAGTGGGTGTCTTTTTTTTTTTTTTTTAACTTTACAGCTGCACGGACAGCAAATGCACCAACCATGACATCAGCCGCAAACACAGGACCACCCACAGCAGTGCCCGCAGTACCAACCAAAACCTTCGTACCACTTACTCCTGGTGTCACACCTCCTGATGACAGTGAGTGTGAATCAATCAGCCCCGCTCCACTTTGCCTCCACTTTCTTCGTCTTTTCCTCTCATACTGATGCTCATGCACAGTTTGACACTCTGAAAAGAAATGCTCTCAATGGAGAAATGGTTTACTGAGCTCACTTTAAAGCTCACTCTGGGATGCGCGAATGATGCTTGGTGAATGACTTCTGTCTTGGTGGCCAATGAAAGCTCAAACGTCCATTTCTTCCAGAAAAAGCGGACCTTCCAGTCACGCCTCCAGTGACTCTTACACCTCCAAACATAACTAAAGAGCAGCAGAATGACAGCTCCACTTCTCCAGCTTCTACAAACATAACCAGTTCAAGTGAGACCTTTGGTTTATTTTTTTCACAGCATAATGTTGAAGATTTTCGACAAGCTCCTTGATAAATTGAATGCTGCTTGACTTTGGTTTCTCACTTTTTCTTTATTTTGTCTCACTTTGGAGGAACACCCACTGTGCAACCGAGAGGTCACCGTGACCCTGAGGTCCTGAACAAGCCAGAGGGAACCACAGGTAAAACAAGGTTCCGTTGTTGTCGAGTTTCATTGACAATGATGTCCCTTTAACACCGTACACATTCACAGTTGGCCCGATAGACAAGTTGTTGTCAGAGATTAGGAAAGCCTTCCCTCCGGGGGACAGTAGAGAGCTTCAGGAGAGATGGAGCAGCAGTAAAGCTCTGTGGGTCAGGGGAAGGCCTTTTACCTTACCAGGTATGGCAGTTGCAGACTATACATCAACACTTTTGAATTGTATTGCCTGTAGATCCAAGCAGTTAACATTTCTGCCACTTTTTCTCTCAGAACACTTGTTCTGGATCTGATTTGATTCCGTTAGTTACTGAACGCAGAGTAACTTAGAGTAACTTGCAGTGTGTCTATGTGTGTGTGTGCGTGTTGACACTGCACCTCAATCTGAACTCGTCTTCTTCTTTTAGGACCCAGCGGAAACACAGAAAAGCCCAAAGGAGGTACGTAGAGGTGCATGAAACTCTCTTCATGTTCATTCATTTAGCAATTGATGTTAAACAAAGACGGCCCTTTATTCTCCACAGACGCAGGCGTTCCTGGTCCAGGTACAAGTTCATCAACCCTGAGTTTTGTCTCGAATTTGTCTCTGTACGTTTTCAGTGTAATTCTAACAGTGAATTGCTTCCTTTCAATCTGACAGCGGCGCATGCCACACCCCCACCTCCAGTGAAGACGCAACCGAACGGAGATGCGGCTACAGATAGTGCTAGTAAGTAGTGCTGAGCTGCAACATAAGAGACACGAAGCTGATGTGTTGCTTTGAAAGAAACAGAAGTACTGCATGGCAACAAATGATTGTGCTGTTGTGTTCGAAGGTCCAAAGTCTGAGGGTGAGGAAAAGGTACCCTCCAAATCAGGTAGGGTGCTCCACCTTTTCTGTCTCGCTCACAGCAATACGGGACTGATCAGAGGGGTGTGAGGTTGATTATGAATTGATCTCGAATAGCTGGAGGGATGTTTATTGCTGTGGCTTCGTCCTTGTAGCCTCGGACAAAAGGCTGTGGTGGATTCTGCTGCCCATCCTCCTGGTGGGAGCTGCCGCCGCCATCGTCTGCAAGTTCAAATCCAAGAAAGTCCACGACCACACAGGTAGGAACCAGCAGGGACGCCCCCCCCCCCACGCACTCCACCCATAGCACATCATTTCCGTTGTCCAACCTTCTCCCGTCTTCTCTCCAACAGAAACCATCGACACTGGAACCGAGAAGTGAGTCCGACGCGCGAAACGCTGGACTGCGTCCCCTCGAGGTGCCTCGCAGAGCGACTCATGTTCTCCTTTGCCTCCCCAGCGCGTCGTTCCAGAGCCGACCCGAAAGCACCAAAGACGGTGTCATGCTCCTGGGGGTGAAATCATCGGGCGCAGAGGAAAATGGTGAGCTGCCTTCTCTTCTATTTCCTGCGCCACTTCCTTCCAAACTCCTTCTGTTTGTGCGATCTTGCGTTGACTGGTGAAGCCGCTTTCTCCAGAAACACACGCACACACACACACACACACTGCTTTTAATATCTCATTGTACTGTATGAGGCTTCGCGGGGCTTTGCCGAGCAACTGAAGGTGTTTCCTGTGATTTGGCGCCCCCCGCCCTCACGCAAGCAGCCGGGCCTGAAAGATAGGGACTTCCTAACATAAACACAGATTATTTTGGACAGGGGCTATTGTGCAGCCCCCCCCCCCCCCCCGTAAATGTCAGTGCTGCCTAGACGCTGGAGGCGGTGGCGTGGACGCATGTGCACATCCACGGCCGCGCATGCGTCACGCACAGTTTCGTACACACACTCAGGAGCAGGTCACCCCCCCCCCCCACACACACACACACACCTATGTGGGCACCGCATGTCCTGCCTTCCTTCCCTTATACAATCAGGCCCGATGTCTTGGCGGCGGGGTTGGTGGGGAAATGGCGTCATGCTCCAGGAATCTCGCCGAGGAAGAGCGTGTTTATGTTGTCACAGACGACTGGATTTTCTTTGCATCGCGGCTATAAAATGTCTTATCTGACGGGGAAATTCGTCACTCATACACACCGCGCACTGTTTGGATGGAACGTTCCGTCATGTCACTCACCAGCTGCCTCCAGATCGGGCTATTAATTTTCTCCAGGGGGACAAACAAGGGCGTCTGTGGAGGTCTGATTTATAGGTGGAAATGCTCCTTTCTGTTTCACAGGAAATATTAAAGAGAAAAGCAAATAGACAGAAAGACAAAGTTTCCACAAAACTTGAAGAAGTAAGAGTGTGTTAGCGCAAGAGTTGGTTGGTCCTTGTCAAACGGATCATGGTCTGTTTCTTTGGACCAGATTGATGAAGCCCACCCGATTCCTGGTCAGATTTTCTCCTCAGTCATGGTTTCAGGCTACAGCACCCCAAATGTGCAGCAAGTTATTTTTATCAACCATTAATATTGGGTTTGACGTAAAAAAACAGGCAGTGAAGTTTTCGTCACTGGCATGATGCAAAGTCAGTGGAAAAAAAATAAGTTTTCTGTGGTGTAAGTTGTGCCTCTAAGAGCCTCTGTTCTTCTCTCAGCCGCTGCAAGATAAAAGCGCAGTCGCTTCAAGACCTGCGAGTGGATGAGTCACAGCCGCCGCGCCCACACATCGGATCGTTAAAGCTACCTTGTTTTTTAAAGTATTTTTAAATTGTGTATTGTTTTGCGGAACAGGAAAGTGTTGGACTGCTGCCACATAAATTCTGATTCTGAGAGCCATTTCTAAAGGAGGGGGGGAGCCATCATACTCAGTCTTAGCAAACCTAATGACAACTGTGAAAGCTTCCACGCTTCGAACACCCAGCCTTCTGAAAGAGTGTCCATGCTCTCAACTCCTGCAGACTTTAGACACTGGCCATGTTAACGTTGAATTTTCTTTTGGGAAACCGACTTCAATTATAAAAGACAAATAATTGGAATGTGAAAATGCTCCACTCAGTTAAAAATCAATCGACCTTAAGACACAAGATGAAAGTTGTGCAATCGATGCTCCACATGAATATGTAACGCGTGCACGGTTTGCAGCAATGTACAACGTTCCAACATTATTTTGGAAGTTCGGTTGTTTCAAGCTTTCCTTTCAGAAGATTTGTGTCTCCGTGTGTGGAACAGAGTCGCAACGAAGCTTCTGTCTCCCTGCTGGACCTCAAACACTTTCCCTGTGTGGTGCACTGACCTCAGATCACCCATATGATGCTGTCAGTTCTTTGCATTGATTGTTGTTTATAAATGTTTCATTTTTTTTCTGTGTGTTGCTCCAACAATTGCACTCCACTTTGCTGTTTGTGTGTCACAGTAAAGTGTTTTGAAGGGACGTTTTTCCCCATCAGGTGTCACTTTACAGTCTCGTCTCATACCACTGGAATGTTCCTAATTTGTATTTTGCTCCTAAAATGTAATGTCCAGGCACAACAAAGATAAAAAAAGAAAAAAAAAACAC
The DNA here is from genome assembly GCA_032164315.1 of Malacoctenus gilli. NCBI lineage: Eukaryota > Metazoa > Chordata > Actinopteri > Blenniiformes > Labrisomidae > Malacoctenus > Malacoctenus gilli. The sequence continues at coordinate 6,138,004 of JASSRZ010000060.1, forward strand.
TTGATGATGATGATGATGTTTCAGGCCACTGCTATGTGGCTGGTATTTGTGACTGTCGACCTCAGTTTCTGCAATAAATCACGACACAACTGTTTTGTTTCGAGAGATTCTTGTTCATCAAACCTGACCATGGACGGTGCAGGAAACTGCAGCGGTCCACCACTGGAGGGCGCAAACACACAGCACAGAGCTCCAAGAGCAGTAGGGTTTGCTCCCACTTGGTGGGCTGCTGTTTATTGGAGAGGGGTTTCATGAGGTTGTCGACAGACGAGTGAGATATTAGCCACCAGAGTAAAAAGTGTCACTTGCTGGAGCTCCATAACACAATGTTCCCACAGAGCACAACAAATAAATCTGCAACAGAAACAGCACAATGCAGGTCGTTAGTAGAAATTTCACCCTGCTCCAAAGGAGTGTCCTCAGTGGATCTTCTGATGGGGGCAGAAGGGCAAGAGGTTGGGGGGGGGGGGGGGTCAAAGACACAAATCAAAGGTTGCGTGGAGGATAAGCCAATATAATGACAGCAAACTTTTTTGCAGACTAAGAATTACTTAATGTTCAGCTCCTACATTTGCTCATTTTGAACACAGTTAACTGCACATCAGCATTTGTATCTAAGGCAAGAAAACAGGAAAAAAAATACATTATTCTGCAACTGCAATTCTATGATTTACAATTGAGTTTCTCCAGTTAACCCACTCTTAAAATGTGTTTAATGCCTTCATATATTTAACTCATCTGGCTTCAGTGATTTTACCGCACGCTGACTGTAATTCCAGCAAGGTTCAGATACACTATATTGCATGTGCACACATTCCTGCCCATGCAGACAGCACCGTCCTGCAGTCATAAAATCTCCAGTGACCAAGCAGCCTGAGCCGCACGTTTCCCCTGCCAGCCTGGACGAGCAGGTGCTGGGGGGGGGGGGGGGGGGGGGAA
>JASSRZ010000060.1:6138952-6167178 GCA_032164315.1 Malacoctenus gilli
CCCCCCCCCCCCCCCCCCCCCCCCCCCCCCCCCCCCCCCCCCCCCCCCCCAAGCACAGACGGCCCATCTGAACGGTGCTGGATTAGTAACCTGAAACACGACGTGTTTTATCCACTGCCCCCTTCAGAGAAATGGGAGTTGGAGCACATTATCAAGCAGATATTTGGCTGACTCGGCTTCGCCGGCGAGGAGTGAAGGTTGCTTTATTGTCCGGTCCGACCTTGGCACAGCAGATGTTTGATACACGGCTGATATGTGGGGTCCAGATAGTGTTTCAAGCTGTTACTATGGCAGATCAAACCACAATCGAGGGACTCACATAGAGCAGAATGTGGCACAGAGGACTCCGACATGCTGACTCCCAAGAAAGCGACAGAAATTGCAGCACCAAGCGGAATCAGATCTACTGAGATTGTGTCTGCTTCTGCCGACTCTTCAGAGACGATTGGAACGGTTATCTGTCGCCACAATTCTGTTTCTGCTACCAAAATGTTTGTTGGCACGTTTGCTTACCAGGAATTTCATTTATGGACCAAGTAAAAATCAGTTTCAGTGCATTTTCTGTTAAATGCCTTTGAATTACCCGTCAGACGTCTGTCTCTCATTAAAATGATGATGCAAGGAGAAACTTAGTCTCATAGGTGCTACTTGAGATTAACAGCAGTCAAAGTCCTTCTGCTCAGTCACCCATTCAGCTGAAGTCTTGCACCAAATAGGAACTTAAGGCTGCACAAAGATTGCACCTGCTGGTACAGCCTTTACAGTAAAAGATCTTCTGAGTAGAATTGAAAGGCTTCAGTGGAACTCTCCAGCAATGCGTGTTTCACCGCTCGTAAAGTCTTGTGATTGTGACGATAAACACTTGACAAATCTCTCACTGCTCGTAATGAGCGATTTACGAGATGGTGTAAAATGTTGACTGGGGGGGTCAACCTCGTTAGAACCTGCTGACCTGAACCGGCATCGATTCAGGTCAAAAGCTCATCACCGGCAGGTCTGCGTAAGGTTGCACATGCAGAGCTTTTTGTGTTTAACATGCTTACATTGCAAGTGATGAAATGAGTCTTGTTATTGATGTTTCTATTAAATAAATTACCTTTTGAGGGCATGGCACGATGAAAACCTTTTGCCTGTGAGTGTTTTTTGCCATTTGAACGTGCACGTGACTGGAACGAGGCCCCTGCACACCCGTGAGTTGACAAAGTGTCTGCCTGGATCCACAAAGGCAGCAGCAGCACCATCTCAAGAATGTGATTTTCTTCTGAGGGATATCCAGTTCTCGTCCATGTGACATCTCTCTCTCTCTCTCTCTCTCTCTCTTCCTCCCTCTCTCACTCGCTAGATTTCATTACCCTTTGGCCAGCAGAGCTGCTGGGGGTAAGAGGGCCAGCTCCAGTTTCAGGGAGACATTTTTTGTGGAGACAGAGCGTGTGCGTGTGCGTGTGCATGTGTGTGTGAGAGAGATCAGAGATAATCCTATGATGAGCTGAACAACTGGGCTCCATTTTTTCACCTGCCAAGTGTCCCCAGAAATACAGTAAGTTGAGACATTTTGGCTCAGTGAAGCTGGTCAGAGGGCTTCCTCCTTCCTCCCACGCCACCAATCTATGTTGCTATTAAGTTTAAGCCTTACATCTGGTGAAACATTTGGCTTATATATCTCACAAATGCTGTCTTCTTCTTTTATACAGTAACTGATATTATTGCTCAGCTTTGTATCAGGCTCCCCTCGATCCTCCTTCATTTTTCTTTGTAGCTTTTCTCATTTGAATTAAGATGTAGAATTAAACTCATTTCGAGTGGGATTCAAACCAGCGACCCTCCCCTGCATGGATCACTCCAACAACTGAGCTTAATCCACAGATTTCTACTTACTTGATGCTTTGACTTCAGTCCAGCTGGCTCAGACTGCAGGTGTAATAAGGAGTCACTACATTAAAATCTCTTTTCTGAAGCCGATGGCGAAACATTCCGCACTAAGCAATGCAATTATATACTGTTTAAATCCCGCACAGTTATTGGTGAGCGATTCAATTTAAAGCCCCTCGCAGTAGCCAATCAGGTGAGCGACACCGACTCGTCCGTGGGTGCGCTCTGATTGGTCAAGCCTCTGGAGTCAGCTGAGATACAGAAGATATAAATACAGCTCAGAAGTTTGAGCCCGACGTGTTTCTGCGCGTCTGTGAGAATAGAAAGTATCGTGTGGATGTTTTAAAAGAGAAACCGTCTGAATTAAAAGCGTATTCTGCACCTATAAATAAGGTGAGTAATTCACTATTGGATTAACGCTTCAGAACTGTTTTGATCCTTCATATTTTCTGGTTAATCGCATGAGCGGTTCATAAAGTTTGCGGGTGAATATTTGCAGGGTTTCACTGATCTGAGCTGCCTCGGTCTCTGCGGTTTTTTAAGGGAGCCCCCCTCAGCCAAAGGGAAGCGGTCCACCTCAGGACGAGACTGTCACCATGGTTGCTACAAGCACGTTAAAGACCAAAAACGGCGACTGTAACTCGGAATGGGTCGAGAGGAGACACGAGCAGGTTTACATCGACCGGGGTGAGCGTGCTCTGTCGTTTCTCGTCATCCTGCGGGTTGCGAGATACTTCCAGTTGCCTGCTTGTTTATCTGTGTGTGGTGCATGGCTGCAGCAGTGGAGGGGAGGGAGGGAGGGAGGAGGGGAGGAGGAGGAGGAGGGTGGGGGAATGAAGTCATCCCATCAGCCGCTCTGCACAACAACAGCCTGCTGCTGATGGTGAATCCAACACCAGCCTCTTTATTTTGTTGCCACTTGGCAACATTATCTCTCACAGATCTCCATTGTGATCAGCTGCGATTTGTCTCACAGGCGTCTGAGCGGGTCCCAGAGTGATGACTTCTTTATTACACTACTGCCACAAGGCAGCCAGATTCCCTGAATCAGAGGAGCACTTTAGTTTAAAACTCCTGCTTTGCTTCTGCTGGGATGATGAAATAACCAGTCTGTCATTTGGTGTGTGTCCTAAATTAAAAATGCAGTATTTAGACAAAATAAGCAAACAAACTTGTAAGATTTTTTTTCAGTTTGGATGGGACTGTGGAAAATAGGAGTCTCATCTGACAGCCTCATTCATTATCTTCCGACTTGTTTTCCCCAGAGTTGGATTCCTGGGATTACTCCTCGTCTGAGCCTCAGAGGAATGCCGATGCCACCGAGGACCGGGCCTGTCAACAGCTGGCCAAGCTGTTTGAAAACTGCCTGTCACGTGCGAAGAAGACGACGCTGCACTGCTCCTCCGTGCTGGTCCCGGAGAAGCTCACGCGGAGGATAGCCCGCGAGGTCCTGCGGCTGGCGTCTGGCGAGCCCTGCGGCCTGCGGGGCTGCGTCCTCTACGTCAGCCTGGAGCTGGAAAAGGGCTGCAAGCTGCTGGAGCGCATCGCCTACGACGCCACCGTGGTGCCCACCTTTGAACTCTCGCTGGTCTTCAAGCAGGACGGCACCGCCTGGCCCAGCCTGAGGGACTTCTTCTTCATGGGAACCTGCTTCGCTCCCACCTTCCGACACGCCGTCAAACTGAGTCCCAGTTTCCGGCTGGTCAAAAGAAAACTGTACTCCTCCTCGGCCGGCACCGTGGTCGAGGAGTGTTGAGCGGCGATCGGGCCCCGGGGTGTCGGGTGTCCCGTGGGGTCAGTGCACTTCTGCCCAAAATGTAAATGACACTCCAGCGGTGTCATGTTTTCTACAGTGTTTTTGTACGACGCTTCGCTTGGGTAAACTGTCAGCCGTTTAGCTTGGGGGATGTCAAGTGAAAGATTGTTCTGGATTTGGGTTCAGTTTTTCCTTTTTTTCTCCAGGTAGAATTGTTGTGCGTTTAGGTGCATCTCCTCCATGAGAGCATTCGCTGCTCCGACACAACTTTCGCTCGTCCTCACCGCAAATGAATGTAAACCGATGTTCACATCGATGAAAAGAGGAACATGCTGTGGGTACACTTGTGTTTTTTAAAAATGTTACACTTTCCTGACACATGGGGGTGAGCAGTAAACAGACTGGAATGTAGTCTTGGGGGGGGGGGGCACATGTAGCTGGTTGTGCAATGCTGTTATTGGAGTGGACGTCTCTCAGACCTGTCTCGTCCTGATGCTGCTGTCAACGTGTGGGTCTCACACTTGGAATGTGGGTGCCTTAAAAGTCCTGGAAAAAAAGGAAGTTTTTTTCACTGCTAAGATGATTGTGTCAATGTTTTTTTTTATACTTTCCTTTCTTCCTCCTGTCCCTCCATTTGCAGCTTGTCTGTGTGCTTGACTGAAAAGTTGCTTCACCAAATGTGGAATCCTAATTTAATTGTTTTTATCAATCTGGACTTGCAAAGTATGGCGGCCCAGCTTTTATACGAAGTGTCCTTTTTTTAATTATTCATGTTGAAGGCAACTCCAGTTTGTCTGAGGCAATAAACTATTTAAAACATTTACACTTGCTGAGTGGATGATTGTGTCTCGTCACCCGGAACATGACTGGGCGCATCCTGCAGGAGCCTGCTGAAGGCAGACAAAGGCAGAGCAGGCTTTTGTTTGGGTTTTAATCAATCGGCTAGTTAAAAAAAAGTACCGTACCAATCGGATGCGCGCTGCGCCGGCACTTTACGCAGCCAATGACAGCCTGCCTGTGCGTAAGAAGCGAAACTTGGTGCGTCCGGGAAAAAAAAAAACAGCGACAAAACAAAGTGAGAAGGGAGGAGAAAGAGCGGGTGAATCGTGGCATAACAGAACAATACGGAGGAGAAGGAGCGAGGCAGCGGGAGGCCGGCAGGAACGACGGAGAGGTGAGCTGCCATGTCAATACATGCTGGAGGACGCGCACAATATTTGGCTGAAATCGCCGCCTGCTTTTAGTCTGATCAGCAATGAAAGCCCCCCTCCCTTAAGGCACTAAAGTCGCAACATTGTGACAGACAGGTTGCTTGGGGCCTCTCTGTGCACCGTTTGCAAGTTGTTCCAGTGTGTGCACAGGGTTTTTTTCTTGGTCCACCCAAAAGCAAACGTGCATTTGTGCGGAAAGAAGCCATGCTGTTAAAAACACAATTTGTATGCCCTTTTGGAGTTCTACAACATATTTAAAGTTTTTTTTTCTTCTTATTGTTACCTGCTGATTTTTCTTTAATTCTGGAAGCAGCAACAGAAACGTTACTCAGTTTGTGTGTCAGGAAGCCTTTGTGTACACGTCTGAGGATCTGCTGGCATCAGCTCATGAGCTGCATGCTGTGTGAACCTGCAGGCTTTGTGTGACATGTCTCTTGCTGCATTTAATGGAGGTCCTTCTGAGAAACTCCAGTGACACTCCAGGATCAGCTGAATCAAAGGTTTTGGGGTTTTTGTCACTCTCGTGGGACATTCGCAGAGAGACATTGATCATCGGAGCTCTTTTTTTTTACCTTTCCAGGTCAGTCTTTGTGGCTGCCCAGTGAGAGCTGGGAAGAAGTAGGCCACCGGCGTCACGGTTTAGGCCTTTTATGTCGTGTGTGTGTAAAAGTTTCACCTGAGTCACGCGGAGACACCTGATACTTTGCAGGATGCACTGCTGTCACTGCACAGGACAAAAGAAGGGCTGATCATTCAGCCTGTTGCATGCAATGACCTCTGATCCCTTCGTCTGCTACATACACATGTAGCTCTCTCTGTCAATTGCTATTTTTGTCCTTCCTATTAATTCTAAAGGACCTCTAATGTGATATTCACTGTATCTTGCGTTCTGGAATGATTGTTTATGTGAAGTCAAAGGCCCGAGGTGGGGTTCTCTGCAGCCCAGGGCGTCATTCATGAAGCTTCTCTCCTCATGGAAAAGTACCAGGGAGGCCTTTCACACTGCGGCAGCTGCAGCCATCAGAGCCGCACTGTGCTGCCCTGGCACCTCATTCGCTGGAGCTCGTGAGTCGATCGCCGGCACTTGAGCTCCTCACTGTCAACGTGATTCATCCCGGCCGGGCCGCACGGCGGGCTTACAGTGACGGCTCTGTGTTTGCAGCTGCAGAGTCGATCACGGCGATCACACTGCTCTCATACACACACACACACACACACCTTCTCCCACCCCCTGCAGGGCACCTATAGCCACGGCAACCGACAGATGTTTACCAGCGTTTGAGCCCCCTCCTGCCACCCCACCCCCAACACCCATCCCCTCGGGGCTCCTCGGTCACAGGATAGCTCTGTTTGTTCCCCACTCCTGAGACATGAGCTGGGCTTGATTCCATCTTTCCTCCTGGCTTGTAGGACGAGTTGTTTCTGCGAAGATGGAAATCCGATGAACCTGCATGCATGTCACACTGGGACCGAGGCCGTTTGATGGAACAGATATGTTTATTTGTGTTCAGTGTGCTTGCATATTTTCGTTATAAACAACTGTTTTTTTTTTTCTCATCTCTTTGCCTTCTCATCTTCTTTTTTGGATCATTTTATACATGCGTACGTATTGACGAGGTAATCCAAAAGGACAGCACTCAGATCGGCATGTTTATGGTGGATCACGTGAACAAAGTCAGCCGTCACCTCAACACTTGTGATGCTTCCCCGAGCTGCAAAACAACCTAATATGTAAAAGAGCATCCGCCTTCTAAATATAGAGTTGGGCAATTTGCGAGCATGTGATGTAAACCGAATCACTGCGTGTGGTCATTGGTCACAGACACCTTCACATGAGACAGTGGCTGTCACAAGCACAGGTAGTTCCAACCAAATGTTTATTTTAGAGACCCAAGTTGATCTGAGACGCCAGAATTCTGTTGACTTTTGAAGATCATGTTTACTCTGGAGGGACAAGTCAAGACTTTACATAAGGCATCACGAGCGCTGTTCACTGACACATGATAAATCCAAGAGGCACATGATGAACATGTTTACCAGAGGTCTGTAGCTAAGGAGTAAAAATTTTTAAAAAAAAGCAGATATTTTGAGATGTTGCTATGCTATTTGCAGCACCGTGGATGAAGTGTTATTGAAGTGTCACTCCAGTGTTTATCTGGCTGCTGCGTGACCTCCGCGGGACACTGCCTGACAACTCGTCCCAAAACTAATCAACTCCTGGCTTCGGACGCGGGTTTCTCTGGCATGTGACGGGTGGGCGTCGTCTCACTTTTGACCTTTTATGGCGAGCCCCCTGGAAGTAGGTCGTTGCCCCAGTGAGAGCCGGCGTGTGCCAGCGGCCGAATGCTTTGGCACAACAGCCCCGGACGATCCTGTCTCACCGTGGCTCGTGTGGATCTCCAGATTCCTCATAAAAGCAGTATTTCAATGAAAGCATCACTCGCAGGCTTTCTCGAACATCAGCTCTAATGTACCAAACTCAACAAATCAAACACTTTAGGAATCACAGACAGCATTTACCTTCTATTCCTCTCATGCATTAAAGAAAGGTTTCTTCTAAAGCATCACACATCTGAACATAAGAGAAGTGATTTATCTTACTCCTATTGTGGACCAACTTAAAATAAACTGTCATTCTGTCCTCTGCTGTTGATGATTTGATTGTTCTCCGAGCGTGCGGGGGCTGTGAAGTGCCTCCAACCTTCCTCACAGCTCACTCCTCATTTGCATTAGCATGAGCTATTTTATATTTATAATGCCTGAATATTCACCTCACTGTCTTAACTCTCTTCTTGGCCAAGGATCAATCCTTGAAGCTACATCGCCTGCATCGCCATGATTTAAATTGATCCATACGCTGAATAATCCATTGATGCGGCGTTGAAGACTGTGTATTGGCACCGCAGTGAATGAGTCCTCTCGTGCTCAGTGGGTCATCAAGTAGTACAACTCTTCCCCCATTCATCGTTCAAGCATAATGATATTAAAGTGCATGAGATGTGAATGCCTGAGAGTCAGATATCACACAAGTTGCAACCAGAATCAGTATTTATAACTTGGAGCAATGACTGTAGCTCAGCCCCATCCTGCCACCCTGTGGTGAGAATCTTATAACCACTTTAACTGCGCTCCTGCACACAAATGAGGTTGGTGTCGTTCATTTGTAACATTTTCTTTAATTATTTCAGATTTCAAGAAAAGGTGCTAGAGAACAGAATGAAATTACATTCTTTGATTCATTAATTGATGAACTTTGCTTTTAGTTTGAAGGTTTCAGAGGAAGTGTCGCTGTGGGAACTTGACGATGCGTTTTGCGTTGCTCGGGGCAACGAGCGCACCAGGCGACGGGCAACACGGAGTCTCCTCGTTGACAGCTTGTTTTAGTCTTTTCAGTTTCTACAGTTGTTTTGATCCGCGATGCAATATGCCACCGAAGGCAGGCAAAAAAGGTTCTGCTCAAAGACGCAACACCTCCGCTGGAGCCGCAGTAGTGAACAAGAATTGGGAGGCTGGTCTCATCAAAGCCCCATTTGAAGAGGTTTGTCGTCCCTCTGTCCCCTTTACTAAGTGATATCCAAACCAAAACGTATGTATTCGGTCACATATTTTTGATATACAGTTGTTACCCAGCCTTTTCCCGCAGCTGTTGTTACAGTATCAATTAGGTGTACCTGTTATTTCCTCATCGACACCTCTGAGTATTTCTTTCGAGTTGTTCCCAGTGCGTCTATGGGTTCATTGGCTTATTCCAAGATGTAATTTTCTAAAACGTTCCTTGTCAGGTTTGCTCCGACTCGGGAATCACAATTGGTAGTTTAGTTAACGTTGTTATATCTTGAAGTAAGTTGCTGCCCCTCCAGGACTCATGGGGGGCCTCTGTGAGTATGGTGGTCGGGAGGAGCCCGCTGGAAGAGGAGCTGCTCCAAGCTCTGCTTTTGGCCACGCCGCAGCGCAAGCTTTTCTCCTCCCTCACCAGAGACAGCATCCACGCCAAGGTATTGCCCACCCAAATATAACATACCCGAAATCTTGACTGACGTCTCAGCATACCCGCAGTAACCATGAGAATCCACCAGAGGGGAGCAGCACTTTGGTTTACTCCGTCCAATGTGCATGACATGACTAATATCGATGGTCATTGGTAGATAAAGATTGCTGACTGTTAGGATGTTTATCTTCTTAAATTAAACCCTTCTTTTTGCAGATCTGTGAGCTGGGGAATCCCAAAGGGAGGAAATCAGATGAGCCTCCCATGTTCAATGAGGTGACCGTGCTTGCTTTTCTAATAAGAAGGAAACTCATCTCTTGGTTTGAAGAAAACTTCAAGTTCAAAGTTCTTCGAGTGTTTAAAGACACTTCTGTGTAATTGTGTTTATCCACCCGTCTTGTGCAGGTTATGGAGGCTGCGAAGGGGCTGCTGGATGCTGGACAGGAGATTTCATTGGATCTGATGGCAAAAATACTCAAGTTCCTGCTGCTGCAGATCAAAGCTGATGATCAGCAGAGGAGGGAGGCTGAGAAAGTGTGTGGCTTCATATCTGCTACAGCAAAATTTGGATCGATGCTCATCAGCATGGCTGTAACTTAACCCTTAATGTGACTTGGGTTTGATGGTCTCGTGCCAACGCCTCTTCACAAATATAGGAGGAGAAAGCAGAAGCTGTCTGTTCCTCTGAGCGGGACAAAGTTGTTGCAAAGGGCTCAGACAAAAGAGGAAAGGGCGCCGCTTCCCCCGCGGCACCATCGAAAGAGAAGAAGACCAAGCTCAAGCGCAGAGACGATGTCGAACCACCGACATTCAAAGGTCACTGGAATAGAACCAGAGTTATTTACAGATTTATGCATTTGGTCTAAATCGTGTATTTCTGGTGTGTACAGACGATGAGCCGGACGATGGACCTCAGCATTATGTTTTGCTGCTGGGCTTCTGTCAGCCGCACCTGATCGAGCTGCTGGATGCCGTGGGCGTGCATGTGGCTAATGTCATCGAGTTGTGCTCTGAACAAATTCAGACCTTTGAGGGGCAGCAGGAGGAGCAAGAAGGCAGCGAGAGCCACCGACAGAGTCTGGAAGGTTCAACAGTCGTGGACGCAGGTAACGTTCTTTCATCATGCACTTGTATCGGCCTCAGATCAACACATCTCAGTTATAAATCAAGGAATATCATCCTAATTTTGTAGAAGACAAACAGCATGTTGGTGAACAACTTGCTGCGCGGGCCAGAAGCTTGGATCAGTTCTGGTCTCTGCTGAGGCCCCTGCTGGACAGCGCTCCACTGGACTCCAGGCTCCATGACGTGGTGCAGCTCAGCTACACTGTGTCGGACACCCTGCTGCCCTTCCACACGCAGGACCCCGAGGTGAGGGTGGGTGCAGCATGGTGCACATACTGTCTCAGTTTAACCTGCTGTCATTAAAATGTGCCATTGTCCTTTTTTTTTTTCTAGCTTACGTTGGGAAGCAGCATCTTCGACGGTGTGGCCAATCTCATCTATGACAGTTTGAGCTGGCGCAGGCAGCATCGGCACTATCAAGGCCACGTTAGACTAGTGAATGTGCCTACTGTTGTTCAGATGGATTCACAGCCTGTGGAGGTAGATACAAACTTGTGTCGGTGTGTACAAGTACATGTACTCTGATGGCAATATTAGTTTTGGGGAGAAAACTGCTCATTTTCATGTATTTTTCTATCAGGCTGTGTCTGACCCGAGTCCACGCTTCAAGAAGTCGGTTCGGGATGAAAGCTTGTTGGATGAAGGTTACCTCGACCTTTTACACCCTATCTGGCATTCTAATGAAAATGTGAGGGGATGTAATCATCACCATCATCTTTGTCCTCACCTGTTCTCCCTCTTTTTATGGGGCAGAGGCCAAACTGTCCGTTCTCTCTGTGGAAGCGGACACGGGTTACTATAGCAACCTCCTGGACCTGGTCCCACCTGAAGCATGCTCTGTGCCCTTGATCCTGCACTGCATGCTGGAGCAGGTACATGTGCATGTTGTGGTCCCTCTCTCTCTGTGAAATCCGGTTTTACAGCTGTGAGTAATTAATCTAAGGAAAGAATCAAGTGGCACAAAAAGATCATTTTTCTCTTATACTCAATAATTCGGTGTGTCCAGGTGGTGATTTCCAGCGAGCACTCCTTGCCCAACGGACCCCTAAAGGCTGCGGATCCAAGCCCCCCGGAGGGTCCTGGGTTGGACCCCCAGCTGGTCACCTTCATGCTGCAAAGCTTCCTGCCACTGATACACACAGAGGAGGAGAGAAGCGGCCTGTTGGATAACCTTCTATCGTCGGTGCACAGAGACGAAGACAAGAAGGTATAATGGGCACAACAGCGTGCGTCGAATGAGTGGTGTTGCTGCTTCTGTGGGCACATTCTCACCTGCCACACAGGGTGCCCGTGCGTATCATGATTTCAGGCGGGGGGGGGGGGGCTCTGAGAAGTTGCTGGCACTTGAGGCAGGTCAGCCAGTCCCTGCCAGCTCCTGTGTCATCATATTAGGTCTGACGCAGCACCAGCAGCATGCGCAGGGTGGGGGGCTACATGGTGACCTAGGGCCTAGTTATAGAAACAGAACATGTGAGACGAAATATTTTCTTTTATTAGTTGTTTTGCATTCTCAAATAAATGTCTGTGTAAGGTAAGGTGCCATCAAATTGCAAATCAACCTCTATGTTTTAGGAAAATGATGAAAACTTTAATCTTTTATCACTATCCTCCTTTTGTCCGTCTAACTGACACACGAGGACAATGTCGGATTTAATGTGTATCACCTCAGTGATTTCAGGTACTGCAGAGTACCTGCAATGCAAACAGACGCCCGTGTATACCCAGCAGAGGGTGCTGTCGTCCAGGCAGAGAACGCACGTTATCAGTTGCTGTGTTTTTGTTTTCTTTCCATTTAGATTCTGTTGGAGAGATTTGCAGCCAAAAAAGCTGAAAAGAAGTGTGAGCAGCCTCTGATCATCAGGCACCATGATGAGAGGTCCCTACGCTTTAGAGACATCGATGTAAGTTCAACTCTTGTGTTCTTTTCCCATCTTTGATCAGAACTTTCTGTTGTCAAAGTGTGAAGTGTTTATTTGCATGTGTCCTTTCAGGTGGTTCAGGGATTCGATCCTGCAGAGGTTGAACTGTCCATGATGACGTTGACACCGGTCTGGCAGCTCCTTCAGTCTGTGGCTCAGCAGAGAAACGGCAGCTCCTGCTGGAGGCCGATCAAACAGCAGCTGCAGCACTACTGCACCGACGGTGAGAGCCGCTGCCCAGTGGTGGTCACGTTTCAGAGCTCCTTCACATCAAGATTCCGAGCACACCAACACTCAAATCATCCATTTCCTGCAGACGGCGTTTCGTGGCCAGAGGTGGAGCGGCTGCTTCATCAGAGCGTGTTTGAAGCGATGCCGCTGACCAGACTGCAGCAGGGGGAACTGTTACCAGAAGCTGCCAGGCCACTGGGAGCACTGGAACCAGTAAGGCAGCACACACAGACAGCAATCCCCTGGGACGACCCACTGAGCTACGCTAAACAGCAGCTTCACGATCTGCAGACTGAAGGTCCAGTTCCACATTGTTGACCCTCAGTCCCAACAATATCTGACACTTTGCTTTACATCCTCAACATGAGTGCCCAGCCTCACATTTTACTGTCACAACAGGCCCAGCGTTTCTGACTGAACACACTGACAACACAGAGGTAATATGTTCACACTTTTCTTCAATTTTTTAGAGAGTTTTTGTTTGTTTTTCTGGTGCATTTTGCTGCACTTTGTTTCTCCCTTCCAGCCATTCAGTGCACAATTGCGTACCCGACTGGATTTATCTGACATGCAGAGATGCCGACAGAGATCCCTCTTTGACTGGCACTACTCTGAGCACCACGATGCCAAAATCTTCCCACAGGTGACTCTTTTTAAATACGGTTCGTCTGTTTCACCTGATGCCGACGTAGCTGAGAGAATCCACCACCTCCAACACAGCAGGACAGCACAATAAATCATGCCATAAACATGTGTAATTTCTGTGCTTGTAATGCAGGTGCTCCAGAAGGCTTCAGAGGAGTATCTCTGCGTGGACACCTTTAGAGGAAGTCTGAATAACATCTTGTACATTTTTTGCCACCATCCAATGAGTGCCCGCCGCCAGGCGAGAGAGTCCTGGGATGTGGCCCTTCACTCGGACGTCAAGTTCAGGTCAGAATTAGAGCTTTTCCTTCCAAGTTCCTGCTTTCCACAATAGGCCTTCAAGTATCCACCAGCACGTCTTTCTCCCTCGCTCTGATTTTTGGCAGAAAGTACCTGGAGCATGTAGCAGGAACCGTCTCAGATTGGACAAGAGAGGAGGAGTTGAAGAGGGATGCAATGAGGATCAAAAACAGCAAATCTGTTGAATCTCCAATTGGTATTTTACCACTGCATACATATGTTAGAATGCAGCTGTGGTCACACTGCAAATTGTAACACTGTATTCTTCAATTTTAGCCACTGAACTAGATGAAAGGACTGATTGTGCTGGGGAGGACGACACTCTGGATCCAGTGATCAGAAAAGACTCCCTCAAAGTAAGAACTTGGAAAAAAGATGGAAGAATTGTTGATATATTCTGTTGCAATTCTTTGATATCCTCTTTTCAGCATTTACTGGAGTTCATGTTTTTATGGTGTTGCAGGCCTGGAAGTTAGAGCAGGACCGGATGATGGAGGAGCAGATGGCCAAAAAATCAAAGAAAGAGAATCCAGTGAAAAGCCGGCAGCAGAAGGAGGACGGCAGGCCTGAATCGAACTGGAGAAGTAAACCTCTGTCTGGGGGCAAGAAGAGTGGGCTGGAAACGGCCGGCAGCAGAGTCAACACTCCCCCAGGGTCAGCTCTCACCACATCGGCTCCTGCAGATGGACACAAAGAGCCGCACGTGACAGAGGAACCTTCAAAGGTGTGATTTCAATCAGATCTGTCCATATAAAACTGATGTTTAATTTTGTGTGAGTGACTGAGTGTTGTGGTGTGCGTAGGTATTCACAGGATACAGCATGGATGGACAGTTGGTCCACGTGTCAGGAAGTGTTCAGCACCTCTTCCCTTCAGATGGAGGCCAAATCACTGTGGAGAACATCAGCTTTGTTGAAGGTACAGCTCCTCTCCCAAGGACTCCTGATTTGACTGCCTTCATGCTTTGAGTTTCATTTTTTACTCCAGGTTCCAGCCAGATGAAGGTGGCAATAAAGAAGGATGGACATCATTTCTACACGCACATCAATCATGTTGTTGTCAATCCTGTCAAACCTCATCAACCGGCGGACGGAAAATGTGCTGACACAAAGGACGACTCCAGAGGTCAAGATGCAGCTCATCTTCATGCCAACATCAAAGCAGAACACGCTGAACTTCCGTGACCTTTCAAACAAATGTGAGGTTTTTGTGTGGTTTGCAGGTTTCGAAGCTGCGGAGATAAAACGAATCAAGCAGAGCTCCTTCACAGCAGTGCTCGACAACGGAATCCATCTCTCATACAGTTTCTATGGTCCCACAGGAGAATACACAGGTCTCACACTTACTGTTGATTCATAGTGACATATAGATGTTTCCATTATGTTATGAAGCAAGTCGATAGCAAATAAACTTCTTAACATTGACATTGTTGTCTGTAATGGTTCAGTGACGTCTCAGGAAAAAGCAGAAGGCGTCAGAGCAAGCTCTCCCCTTGAACCCACCTCGCTCTCCACAGCAAATGATCCCTCCAAGACAGCAGACAATCAGACTCAGTCCAGCATCTCCAGACCTCCGGAGTCCCAGGTTTTTGCATTCACACAGATACATTTGAGACAACACAAAAAAAGGACTTTCCCTCAAACTTCCCTCTCTACTGTTTCTGTAAGGTGCCTGAGACCAAACCAGCTTCACCCTCAAGCCCTTTCAGGAGTCTCAACATATCTGTTCCTAACGGCCTTGTGCTGCAATTTATCCTGGACGACACACGAGGTGTTTGTTTGTCAACATACACCAACACACACTCGTACACTGTTGTCGTTTCTCTTTCTGCGTGAGCCCAGATATCCTTTACATTCTTTCGGCGTGTTTCTGTCTTCAGGAGTCTCTCCAGACGAGAAGGGGATCCTGGTGAGACAGAGCTTCCCGCTGCACGGCGGAGGAGATTTAAAGCATCATCGGGACCCATCGCTCTGCAGAGAACTGTCTCGTGTAATCACCGGCCAGGGAGCTGTGATACGTTCCCTGAAAGACGGAGCCACAGAGGTACAGACACGCATATATTCACGCGCACACTCATAAATGTCAGCCTAGAAAAGGCTCAGTAGAATAGGTTTTCGACCAAATAATCGCAAAAAAGCAGCGACTGCTCACCGAACACAGGAGTCGTTATCAGTTCTGCGTGTGCTGCAGGTGCTGTTTGCAGATGGCTCTATCAGCTTCAGCCAGGACTCTGGTCCAGTGTGGGTGCCTGACTCTGAGGTTCAGGAGGAAAACTCTAATGAGGAAGCCAAGGACACAAAAGGTCAGACTGCAGAGCAGCAGATACACACCAGCGTTTGCTCATCGCTATGGTAAACATGATGAGGCACTTGCTGGGAGGATAATTAAGCGTCGTGATCAGAGATACTTTGTCATACTGTCCTTGTGTGGTTTTTGTGTCTGCACAGAGCACGGCTCAAAGACAGACGCCGGGGCTCCGAGGGGGTGCTGGCTGACCACAACTCCATCTGGCGACCGCATCTGCACTGCAGGGACCACACACAGACGCATACCCACCGCTTCTCTGCGCACGTTTAAGGCTACAGATCCCATCACCCATCAGGCATGAACATTGAGTTCCCTTGAGTTTATGTGTCTGCTTGGTTTGGGTCTGGTTTAGTGTTGCCTTGTTTCCATGTTTCTCTTGTCTCTTCCAGTCAGGGAACTTCCTTTTCCTGTCTCATGAATGATTGATTAACCCCAACAGCTGTGAATTTGCTTGCATTCTGCACTCGCCGAATGTTTTTAATGTTCACTGGTTTGATCTGTGATGCATTGCATTAGGTGATGCTGAGCCGTGAGGATCTTGTGGTCTCCATTAAGAACCCGGACGGATCTCAAACTGTTGAACACGCAGACGGAACCAGGATCACTACATTGCTGCAAGACAAGCCCCCGAATGCATCGCTGCACCATCTGCTGGACACAGGTGACCAGGAGTGCAGAGACACAGCAGGGAGCCATCTAATAAACCACAGCATCAGTGCACGCAAACACAAAGAACCTCATGTGAAGGTTCCAGCTGATACTCTTTTGTTTGACAGATGCCCTCATGTTTGGGACCCCTCCAGGAGAGAGGCCAGAGAGCACAGCCCTTCAATCAGCTTCTCAATGTGCAGGCAGCGGATACGTCACTCGCTGTATGGACAGCATTGACGACAACATGCAGGTCCAGCGTGACTCTGCAGTGGAGATGATCAGCAACAGTGCAGGGAACCCACCTGACAAGGAAGGCTCCTTGCATGCGCGTCCAAAGCTGAGCGCGTCCGCACACGTGCGCAACAAAACGGGAAGTGGTTTGTGCAAGAATGACGAGCCGAGCGTGTGTGCTGAGGAAACCGCGACTGAGAACGGCAAGTCGAGCGTGTACGGGAGCGGTCAGGGGAGCACGTGTGCCAAAGAGCAGGTGGTGCTGGTGGAGAAGGAGGGCTGCGCCACTGTGGTGATGTACCCCGAGCATCACGCCGCTCATGTGTTTTTCGCCGATGGAAGTGTCATCACCGGGAACAACCAGGGCGAATATCAGGTGACTGTGCAGCAAACACGACAGCTATATTTCCAAGGGAGTGTTTGCTTTTGTTGATGTTTGTGCCTTTGGGCCTCAGGTTTACCCATCAACCGCAGGGCTCCTGGACATCCAAAGTGACGGAAAGTGCGTGTATTCCTCTGACCAGCTTGTCACCCCCACCCCACGGGGAGGCACGCCCACGAGCCAAGCGGGGGCTTACACCATGAGCCACGCAGAAAAGGTGGCGTGTGACGTGACAGATCTCGACGGGAACCACTTCCAGGTCAGTCGGTGACGAGAGGTCGCGAGACCCCTTTATGTTCCCTTTGGAAAAGCGAAGGAATAACAGCATTTACCGTGTTGTGTTAGAAAGCATTGACATACTGTGTTGTAGGTGATGGAGGATGGACAAGTCTGTGCACTGAGCTTGAGCCCTGCTCCAAGCACGCTCAAACATGATGAGGAAGTACAAGAGGAGGAAGAGGACGGAGAAAGGCTTTGCGAGAGTTTCTCAACACATTGTCCAAGGTAGGTTTCAGTGCATTCTCCATGTGCAGTTTTTTAAGTGCAACTTCAAAGCAAACGGTGTATTTTAGGTAAATAACAACAGGAAGACAACATTGTCGGATTGCAAATAGCCGGACTGCTTTCAGCGAGTGGATGATGGCGCTGTGACTCTCAGTTTCTCAAAATATATCCCGTCTTCCAGGCTATTTCTGGTGCACGAGGACGGCTCAGGCACTGAACTGCTGAGCTCTC
Organism: Malacoctenus gilli; assembly: GCA_032164315.1. Taxonomy (NCBI): domain Eukaryota; kingdom Metazoa; phylum Chordata; class Actinopteri; order Blenniiformes; family Labrisomidae; genus Malacoctenus; species Malacoctenus gilli. The sequence goes on from JASSRZ010000060.1 coordinate 6,156,303, forward strand.
ACACTGTGGAGGAGCTGCTCTACCAGGCGTACTCGGATCCCACTGTGGCGCTGCTGAAGGAGCCGGTGCCAGACACACAAGGTCAACATGAAATAGGTTACATCAGAGCCAGCGTCACTACTGTTTGTGAGGAATTTTCGAGCCGATATCACGAGTGCTTTTTATTCTCCTATTGATCGGAAGAGCATCGGTCTCGGTTTTTAGATAGAAAGCTGTATGTGTCTGTTTCAGATGAGTTTGGCATTAGTATCCTGCAGCCCAGCCACCAGAGCGTGTGGTCCCAGTGGGTGCTTGACAAACAGAATCCCGACATCACTCCTCCCAACCTCAGAAACCGCAGCTGGCACGATTTCCCCAGAGTGGAGGTACAAGCCTCCGCAGACACTTTGTACTCAAGAGTGAACCACACATCCAGAGCCGAATACTGACGTTTCTTTTCCACTGATCTTTCAGAAGAAGAGTCCCGGTCCTCCTTTTGGTACTAATATCGGGCGCAGTTTGACCTTGAGTGTGAAGTCTGCAGGTTCTGAAACTCGGCCTCAGTCCGTCAAGAGCTGCCCCGAAGTCCTGGAGATAAGGGAACTTTACCAGCACCGCCCCTTCACCACGCCGCTCAAAAACACCATCGACTCACGCCTGAGGGTAAAACATGTTTGCTGTCATATTTATCAAGTTATTTTTTCAACTTCTTGGTTGCTGAAAACAGTTCCTGATCGATCCCTCAGTGGAAAAACGTTCATGTGTTTGTCTTTAAATGACTAATACAGGAGTACATCCAGAGTGTGATGGAAAAAGAACAGCAGCGGGGGGAGATGAAAGTCAAAGACCCCCGACCTGAGGAGGAGGGTGCCAACGCGCAGGACCTCCTCAATCTGATTCTGGTGAACACACACATTCTCTATATATGATGCTTTTAAGATATTGTCAGTGCAGTGACTTTATTTGGATTACGTTTTAGTCCTTTTCAGAGGACGGTTCGAGCCACAGGACTCACAAAAGAACGCCAGGTGGGTGAGAGTGACCCAGAGAATAATAGCTGCTTACTTTTATTTCTTCTTTTGACTAAAGTGAGTAAAAGAAGCTTGCATAGAAACATGTGTCCCCACTTGTGTGTGTGTGTGTGTGTGTGTGTGAACCCACAGAGGACATTGGCAGCCTGTACAGTCAGGGAGTCGGAGCCCTGACGGAGCAGTCAGAAGTTTCAGGAGAAACTGCAGCAAGCGGCAGTTTGGAGACATTCAAGTGGTTCGTACAGTCTAATCGTCTGTAGCTAAGATGACAGCTGCAGACGTTATTATTGTATTCATTTGCTCTTCTCCACAGTTTTACCGATGGAAAGGAATCAAGATGGACAGAGAGACTTGCAGATCACAGGTTAACTTCTGTGTGCTTGTAGTGCTTCATCTTTGAAGTAATTTACTGGATTAAAGTGCTTCAACGTGCTTTGGCTCACTGATCGCAAAAACATCCGCCCTCAGCTGCATGATAGAGCTGAAGGCAAACTGACACACGTTGATAGTCTTATATTACATTTGCATCCAAAGCCATGAAATGATGTTTCATTTTTTCTGCATGCATCTGTATTTCAGACACGACATACACGAGGAAAAGACATTCAGAGAGGCAATGAGGAAGAAAGATGTTGTTCCCTATTTTCACCCAGAAAATCTCGACTTATACCAGGTACTGTGTATTTTTACTTCAATATCTTGATGGCTGCGGTGGCTTTACCACATCAAGATATGCAGTTTTGTCCTGTTGACAGTACAGAAAGAGCTCGGCTTGCTTGCTCTTTCAGACGCTGCTGCAGCCTCAGATCCCCAACATGAGGAGTCTGTCAATGAATCTGCCACCGTTCCCCAAATCAGACAGCGCCGAGTCTGTCCTGAAAGATGCTCCACAAGAGAGCAGTGAGTGATTACCGAGTCGGTGTTCATTTAAAGGTGCTGAAATGAAAAACTCGACGATGTGCTGTGTGTTGTTTATTACAGCCCCTCGGCCCTTAAACCCCACCCCCTCTCAGTCAGCCAGGTAATGATCAAACTCGTCTTTTCTGTGTTCTTTTCACTCTGAAGTATAAAGAATGAGGGAATTGCTACTTATTTTTTGCACTTCTTCACTTGTGGTCATTTGCTTTCTTCCCCTCACAGTCGCACAGCCACAAGCAGCAGGACTCCTGAAAAGAGACCCACCAACCCCACACCTCACAGCGCCGGTTCGTTCCACATCCATCGTCTCTCATTCATATTCTGAGAACCAGCGATCCCCTGAATCATAATAAAGGCTGGTTCAGGGCAGAACTGGCCTCATACTGCTTTCATTAAACGAGAAGTAATCAGGAACAAAACTGTTCACTGCAGACACATTCTCAGAACAGTGTGAGAATTTTAGCTTAATAATAATAATCAGGGGGTGCAAACGAATTCTATCATGTTTCTGAGGCACAATGAAAATGATATGTGCAGAGAAAAAAAGGGAAATGATTCACAGCTTGTGATTTCCAGCCTCCATATAATGCAGCCTGGACAGACTGAGCACCTAATATTGCATATAAATGGATGCATTATTGTGTATGGACGATGTGTGCTTGTGTGCATTCATGTGCAGGTGAACGCCGCCGGAGTGGTTCAGGCAGAGAGTGTAATTCCCTCCAGGTCGACGTGACTGGAAAGGCCAGGAAAGCCAAAGTCAGACTGCCGAGCTACATCCACAGCTCGAAGCCCAGCAGCATACCAAACCAGCAGGTGAGCACACACACACACACACACACACACACACACACACACACACACACACACACACACACACACACACCTTTGATCAGACAAGGAAAATTGAAGCAATCACGATTGTGTAATTTCAAAGATCCAAAGAGAAACATTGTTACAATCAAACCTCTGCATCTTTGTCCAAGAAATAGCGTTTGCTGTGTCAGTTTTCGCACCTCTTTTTCTCAGTCCAGAGATATTTATTTTTGCCATAACGGGGAGATAAAACAAACCTTGTATCATCTGTGAGCTTTGCTGGAACATTAGAAGTTTACTCAATCTGTCGGGGGTAATGAAAAGTATCCAACAGTGACATCTAGAGGAATCTTTATGAAACTGTAACAAACATTCAATAGCTTCTCTGCAGTGCAAATGATCGTCCACTTTTGCCCTTGACACAGCCAGGAACAAACAGTCATAGATGTTCCTGGACTGTGTCATACAGTATACACCATGCTGGCTTATCGTCTAACGCACCTACATGACTTTACATGCGTGTGTTTGTGTGTTCTGTCCCAGTTCTTGACAGTGGAGGAGCCAGTGAGGAGGAGGTGTCGGACAATCTCCCTCGCTGATCCCACAGCCGTCATTAGGGGCTTCCACCTCCTCCCACCCAGTGTTGACTTTGGCACAGTGCAGGAGGGCACCTCCTCTGCCGTCACCGTGGTGATGAGGAATGTGGGTGTCGATACATGCAGGTAAGAGTGACAGACATGCACGGGGGGAATAGCAGACGTGAAAGATGCTGTAAGAGATGGTTTGGCTGTGGGTTTGGAAGTGATTCTTTGAGTGCAACAGGAAGAAAACCGGAGTGGAGACGGTTTGTGGGTCACCTTCAAGGCTGAGGAGAAAAGAGATCTGTTACTATTTGTGGTTTATTTTTGTCCCTGTCAGATTCCATGTAAAACAGCCTCCTCTTGCGACAGGCCTTCGGGTCCTCTACAATCCTGGACCTGTAAGTGTTCAGCATGCGCAAGAAGTTCTGCTCATATTATCTGCAGTCAAGTTAGGATTTAACTTAGTTGTCGGTAAAACGTTTCAGACATCAGAGGGAGTAAATGAGTAAATGTGCCATGCTTTGTCTGCCCAGGTGGCTGCAGGTTTGCAGGTTGAGCTGCACGTTCACCTCTTTGCCATGTGTGCAGCCGAAGTGGGCGAAACAGAGCCGAGGAAGAGCATCTCCCAGGATATTACCATCAAGACTGAGACAGAGATCCTCTATCTGCCAGTCACTGCTAATATCCTTTGAGGAGGTCATAAATAATGAGATAAGGAGTCTTGTGTTACTGTCATCCCAGAATTGCACTTTTACATCTCCCACCTCCGAACTCACCATCAGGTTATGCATGAACCAAATCAACAATAATGAAGCAGGAGTTAATTGTAATGACATCACCGTGTATTTTGCTGAAGATGAGGCAGGTTTTGGTCCTTATACCTGCACCCATCCTTCCTGAGAGGTTGTATGTCGTTTGGCTGAAGGAACGCAGCCGCACACACCGAAAGAAAGCTCCCAGGCTCTTGCCGTCTTCCAGTTTGTCCAGAAAACCGGGGCAGGTTCTTCAGGCTTCCCCAGATAAGTCCCACAGTGAGCACAGGTCAGTTTTTCTATCGCAGCAGGCAACCTGGCCTCCTCACATTTCTATTCTGTAAACTAAAACTCAGCCTCATTCTGTTTCAGGAAATTTTAGTGACATCTTGAGGGGGATTTTACACTTGGATTTTATTATTCAAATAAAAACTGTCAACCAGAAAACGGTTGAAACAAGTGAAGCTTTGTTTTTTGTGTTTATTTATTTGGAGCGTCTTTTTTCCACCGCTTGATTAACTGCGCCGAATTGAATTTGGCCAATTTTGCATCGGTGCGTACGTGCGTGTGTGAGTGTGACTCTGCACACTGCGTGCGCTCAGGTGAATAGATGGGGGTGGGGATGTTTTTCAATGACGTCAACGGGGACCCTACGCTGAGTCCAACCTGCGGTTCAACCTGAAGTTACCGACCGACGGACAGACGGACGCCTCCGCCGTCATCCGTGCCACCTTCGCGGCTCGCACTGTTCCTCCACGCCGCGCTGTAACGTCGGAGCGCTCGTCGCTCCGGTTGGCTCCCCTGCGCTGTCGGACGCGCGCTCCCACGTGCACACACGCACGCTCGCCCAGCATCAGCACCAGAAGAGGCAGCGGCCACGGCGCTCCTCAGTGACGGCGACGGCGCTTTGACTTTGGATGCTGCTTAGTCACATTTCAGCTGGAGCCGGAGGATGGAGCGGACACCGGGTGGGCAGTGAGCCGCTCTGCGGGAGGGGAGACGCGGCGAAGGAGGCGAGCAAGCTGCCGCTGAATCTGGAGTGGATGATGCTTGTTTGCCGCAGGCCCCGCCATCGTGAAATCGGATACCGACTTGCGGCGGATGGGTTGACCGAGCTCGCTGCTCCGCCGGGGAGGTCCCTGCCGTCGGACGTTGCCGGGGTGGGAGCCGCCTGTGCCCGGTTCTAAGGGAAGGAAGGAGCGGCAAGAGGGAAGATGCAGACGGAGGAGGAGACGGCCACCGCAGAAGAGCCCATTTTGGAGGAAGGGTCGGGACGAGAGCAGGTAGGAAAGATCACTTTGGATTGATTTATTTTGCTCACCTTCCATTGGTTCATGTTTGTTTATGCATGGAATTAGTGGGGTGCAGTTGGGGGTGAAGTTGTTTAAATGTCACCCCTCTGAGGTCTGCCCTCTGTTATTGTGTCATTGCTGGTCGTTCCCAAACATCCCATCATATCCACTCCATCCTGTGTCACACGTCTGTGCGCGAGTTCCGCTCTCTGATTGAAGAAACATGTCTCTGCTGGCGCTGTGCCCCCCGAAGCCCCCCGTGCCTCACACACGGGGAAGGACACGGAGAAGGACCTTGGCTTGAGTGGGAGGGGGGAGGGGGGGGGACGCAGCCTGTGGTGAACGCAGAGGGGAGGGAACCCTAATTGAGGTGAAGCCACAGTGTGGACGCGAGACGTCTGGCGGCGCAGTGGGATGCGTGCGGCTCCTGGGAGCGGTGGTCTTTTCAGCATCGTGGAGCAAGTCCACCTGCCAGCTGTCAGCGCCGAGATCCACAAGAGGGTGACATCACAGCTTTAGCCACACACCCACCTCCCAGCCGAGCCCCCCCAGTGACACCTAATGTGTGGAGGAGAGGGTAACACCTCCTCAGCTGCAGCCGCTTTGCACATTTTATTGTTGCTAAACACTGTTTTAGGGACTCACCAAGTATGACTGGTCACAATATGTTTATTCAGCTGTGTTTTTTGTCGGATCCCATCTCACCAGCCTCCTTCTTCAGTGTTGGCCTTCATACACATTTGTTTCATCACATGTTTACTCACCAGATCAACCTCTGCAGCGTGGACCCTTAAATCTTTCTACGTCTCGAGCTCTCGAAACCACATCAAGTGCACGTTTCCTCTCTACGATTTGAGAACTGTAGAAATAGGCGTCAACACGAATGACTTGTCCTGTATTTGGAAATGTGCCTGTGTGTTACGTAAGTCAGCTGCCAGGAAAGAAACAATCACGGGCCATAACTGGGCATCCTGTGTCATCTCAGCCATCGTCCACAGATCATACCTCATTACAGGGACGTATTGTGATAAAACCTGAACTAATATGTGGTTTGCAGAAATGTCAACAACTCATGCAAGTTACACGTACAAAAAGCTGGTATCCAGAATTATAAGGTGATGGTGACAGTGTGTCTTTGATATTTGTTTCAACTCCATATAATGTGGGGATAGAAAAGTAGAATAACGAATAAAGGTGAGACCTCTCAAGCAATTTAGACTGGAGGTCATTTCCTTTGTTGTTCCATTGAGTAGTTGATTACTCTGCTAACTGTTTTAGCTCTAATAAGCTTTGAATATAAGCCTGAGAAGCAGCTTCAGGGCAAAATAACCCCTCTCACCATGTCTTGATTGTCCAAGCAAGTTGTTACAATTAAGCCTGACAATAATAGGCAGGATTGCTCATTTAGCAAGTCCTTTAAAGAGAAGGTGGGTAATATGTAGGAGTCATTAGGACGGTTAAATGACGCCTTTCACTTCATTCCGCGACGCTCCTCAGCGTTGGTCTGAGCCGACAGTGCAGACGGTGCCGCGTAATGCAATGATTTCAGCCCTGAATCTGTTCTCTGCCTCCATTACTCTCTCATCTTCCCCCTCTCCGTCTCCTTCCTGTTTTAGATTTGCCTCGTGGAGTTTGCAGCTCCGTCTCGCTCTCTCTCTCTCTCCCTCTTCCTCCCCTTCCACTCTCCACCCCCCCTCCACTCATGCACTTGCACGCTCATATCTCCCTGAACTTTAGTCACTGTCTGGCCCACATGGGTGTGCACGTACACAGCAACACAGACGACACTTACAGTCTTGAATTCATTTAGATCTTCATATTCATAGTCTTACACAGACCCCCAGTTTTATAAACAGGCATCAGCTTGATTCTGAGCTCGATATTCGACTGATGCGTTCCAATAAAAAGTGAGATGAAGGTATGTAGAGAAAGTATAAGAATAACTCCCAACAAAATCTGTTGACACTCATAAAACAATGTTCCTTTATGAATCATTGACAGGCAGAACGTATCAGCTTGTTAGAGTCCTGCAACTTTGCAAAAGTTTGCCCAAAGTTGGACTTGACTCCATGCTGTAATGACATGTAACTCTACTCATCACCAGCAGAACATCAGATCTCTGTACAAGCCCTCTGCATGCTGATTGGCTCGCCGACGCTGATGAGATTCACCCACATAATTTGCTTTCGAATGACAAGACACCTTTTAGGGCTCAACGATACTTTTGAGCATCAAAAAGGGAATTCAATTGATGTTCGTCAGCTGGGTTCAGTGCCCAGCTTTTGTCTGCAGGTTTAAACGAGATTACGAGAGAGTTTCGTTTTTCCTGCCGTGAATGGCGGTCGAGGAATCGCTCGTCGCGGCGCAGAATCGACTCCTGCTGTAGGGGTCTGGGCCTGCCCACCGCTCTCTACATTACTGTAACCGACATGAATACGAGCCGGTGTGTGGGCCAACTGCTGCTCTCTGCGATTTCTCATTTATGAATAGCAGCTTTACACCTAACCCGCTGGTAATTGTCACAGCTGGGTCCTAACTCCCCACTGAATACACTCTAAAACAACAGGAACCAAAGTGCGTAGCCTTGTGAGTGCATGATGAGGAAACATTGCTCCCCCCCTCCCTCCGTCAAGTGCCAAAGATGAATTTGTCATGGCAGCGCAGGTAGCAGCAACCCGGCTATCCCGGATGACTCACTGCCGTCGCCTCGGAAGGGCATCGGTTTTTAACAGTGTACTGCAGGCATCAACAGCACATTCTCCCTCCTCGACTTGCTCACTTCATTTGCCACCCACATGCGAGGTCTGCTAATTATAGCTGCTCCAGTCACACCTAACCAGCTGAATCAGTATGCGCTGAGACACAGAGGGAGAGACACCTTATTGCAGAAAGTGAGGTGAGAGGAATCCAGGGGGCACAAATTAGGCATTTTAAATCACATTTTTCATCTATTAAAGTCTGTGTGTGTAAAATGCATGGGAGGGGGGGTGTAAATAGGATGGCAGATTAAAAGAAATCAACCATTTAATGGTAGAAATTGCTTGGTATTGAATAGGGGATCTAAGAGAAGCAGGGACGGATTAAGAAGAGAGAGAAATTCACTCAGATATCTAACAAATGGAGAAATGTGTCACTGACAAGTGCGATAATCCCTCGATCCTCCGAAACAAACGAGCCGAGGTCAAAGTTTCCTGCTCACAGAATTCTCATGACTGTACATGTAGAGAATCCAGAGAGAATCTACCGTCATGTGAGCGTTCACAGCACAGCGTACCAGACGAACGTGTCTCTGATGCAAATTCGACACTGTGTTCGTGTCATTAATGAAGCGGGATTTGTCATGTAAGGACCTCCCTGTTTTCAGCTGCCTTCAAAGGGCTTATAGGGAACTTTTGGTTGGAAAGGAGAGGAAATGAAAGCTGACACCCTCCAGACGGCCCTGTATGGATTCCTTTTCATAATGATGTCGAGAAGACTCCGATTTGCCTTTGATCTGTTACCGGCTGACACACGAGCCAAAGCTCAGCTGAGGCAGCCGCTCTAACCGGATCATGACACCAGCTAAGAGCGCCACCGTTATTTACGGAATACTCCCCATAGAAAGGTCAAATGCATTTGTTATCAAGTGATTCCCAGCGTTGCTGTCTCAGACCTGGCTTTTCAACTCCAAGCCCGAACAGAAAGTTGATCCGTCGATCGTGCGATTTGTTTATTTTCCCACCTGTCGTCCTCTTCCTGCTCTGACCGCTGTGAGAGGGAGCTCATTAAGTTGTCTCCATGCTGCGTCACTCAGCGACAGCACTCTCTGGGTCTTATATTCACCTGTGGGAGACAGAAAAGTGCTCACCCCGACAGGAACTGATTGGCGCGAGTGCGCGTCGGGATAATTCGACTCCTGTCTTGGGGCTGACGTCCGGGTCGTGCCGGTCGTGCGCTGGCTGCAGTTGCGGGGCGAGGCGTCGGCCCGGAATCTGCCAAGTTCGTGATTTTACGGCTCGAATATTCTCTTGTGAAGAGTTTGGAAACGATGAAGAGAAAGTGAGACAGACAGGGAGGGACGGAGGAGGACGAAAAGCTTGGATTTGGAGCTGTGGAGTTCCCTGGAGAGAGGCGCCGTCTGCCTCTGCTTCCATCTCTTTAGTGTCTCATTTTTTGCCTCCTTTCATACTGGCATTCATGAAAAGTTCATGACCGTTTCTCTGTCTCACGCTCCTCACCTCCCCTCCCTCCCTCTCTCCCTCTCTCTCTCTCTCTTGCTCAAGCTGTACTCTACACTTTTAGCCCAATCAATCCACTTAGAGACACACTTTGAAAGAGGATGTAACGGAGGAGACGTTAGGGTGAGGACGGAGCGGGAGGAGAGACTGAGGTCGGGGCTGGAGAGTGAAAAGCTCGGGAGGTGGGAGGGGAGATTCGGGGAAGGATGGAGGGAGAGAAAGTGATTATGTAAGAACAGAGGGGAGGAGGCGTCATTTTCACGGCAGAAAAACTGAGACGAAACTGGTACCTCTGATGATTTCCCTGTCGCTTTCCCTTTTCTTTTTTCTTTTTTATAAACGCAGGAGCTATTTTCGGCTCCTGATGTCTGCAGCTTTTCGGGGGCTCTTTTCAGAGCGACGAGGGGAGTGTAGGTGCCCTTCACTCTGCCTCTCAACGCTCACCCTTGGCGTACAGTAGTAAAAGAAATTGATGGCGGCACAAGTTTGCGTTGCAGTCGGCCAAATATGCAAGTAGCCAAGCGGGCGCTGGGTCGTGCTGGCGAGGGGAGACAATGAAGGAGACGAGAGCGTGCGTGAGTCGAGGGAGAGGAGAGAGTGATAAAGCGGGAGGGGAGGGGAGGCGAGGGGAGGGGAGCGAGATAAATGAAGGGAGTGATGTGCTGACGGGACAGGCAGACTTAACCGAGAGGACTGAAGGACACTGGTGTCATCCAGACGGAGGTTTTTTTTTTTTTTTTGTCGCTCTTGTCGCATTCAGCACGCGGCGGAGGCTAAACACGAGGAGAGGGCGCGCACGAGTTTACACACACGCTGCGCGAGACACATGACACAGCACAGGTGCGCGTCCCCTCCTCTCGTGTTTCACTGCAGCGTGCACTCATAACATACATAATACACACGCAGCGCCCCCCCCCCCCCTTCCCCTTTTCCTCCTCCTCCTTTGGGCACAAGCCGTCCATCTCTCCCTGCTTCCACACACACACACTGCAGCAGCACGGAGTGGCTGCTGGTGTTGGAGTGGAGTCAGTTGGCTGGAGAACAGTCTAGAAGCATCGTTCTCATCTAAATTATTCACATACACTCCACTGGCTGCATTACAATGCTGAGAACGTGCGTGCTGGCGTTGGTGAGGATGGAGAGAGAGATGGCAGGAGAGACGAGCGAGAGCACATTAGAGCATCTATGTTGGTCTCTCTCTTTCTCTGAAGCATGTGTGTGTGTGTGTGTGTGTGTGTGTGTGTGTGTGTGTGTGTGTGTGTGTGTGTGTGTGTGTGTGCGCGCGCGCGC
>JASSRZ010000060.1:6168013-6191383 GCA_032164315.1 Malacoctenus gilli
TGTGTGTGTGTGTGTGTGTGTGTGTGTGTGTGTGTGTGTGTGTGTGTGTGTGTGTGTGTGTGTGCGCGCGCGCACGCTGTAATATGATGTCCTCACAGTGCAAGTGAGGCCGTGTGCACTCATAGGTTGGCGCACGCAGCATGTGCCTCTAATATGCAGCACTTATCGCATGCAGGCTGCAGGGCGCTGTAATGCATTCCTATGGTCGGGACCGGCGCTTACACACCGGCTCTGAAACCCGACACTGTTTACCAAACAGGAAGGTTGTGGTTTACGGAAGCATCGCCGAGAGTTCATCACGTACGCAAAAAGGAATCTTCGCTTCCTTCGACAAAATATTCAGTGTTTTTTTTCCGCCGTCGCCGCCATTATTTTCACCTGTCAGACGCGATCAAATATTCATCACGAGAAGCAGGGTTGTATTATTCATCACAAAGTTGACTGTGCAAGAGCATTTGTCAAGTCCTTTGTCTCAGCTACATTAAAATAGCTCCGACATATTGAAACATTGATCAGCGTTTGATCCATCGTGGCTGAAACAATTCGCTCTCCGTTAAGGGAACATTTCATTAAATCCGAGGCATGAATCTGCACAATTTCAAACGCTGACGTAAGAACAAGACAAATAATGTCAGTCCACTTGTTACGGCTTGAGAAAGGGACGTTTTGTCAGCCTCAGCAGTGGGTGTCTCTGCGTTTCCTTGCAGCAACGGCCGGTCCAGCAGTCTCTGGCCTCCTCGCTGTGTCGGGAGTCCCATTGGAAGTGCCTCCTCCTGACCCTCCTCATGTACGGCTGCTTCGCCACGCTGGCCTGGTGCGCCCTGTGCCGCGTGCCCGTCCTGGGCTCCGCCTCCATCCCGCTGGGGGGTGACGACGACGCCACCTCGGCGGCCTACTACAACGACATCCTGCACCTGGAGAGCCCGTGCTCCAGCGGCTACGTCTACATCCCCCTGGCCTTCCTGGCCATGCTGTACGTGGTCTACCTGGTGGAGTGCTGGCACTGCTTCTCCAAGACGGCCATGCTGGCTCACGCCGAGTTCCAGGTACCCGCCGGCGGCGTTTGAAGCTCAGAACAGAGCGATGGGATCATATAATATGACCCCCTGTTCGCCAGACTGATGTTTAAATCTGCTTTGGGTCATTTTATTAGGAGAGAGGTTAAATGGAAGATTCTGCTCACATACTGACTGTTTTATTATGTCTGTAAAAGCCTTTTAAATGAAACAGTTGAATTAATATGAAAAACCGTGTTAGGGAATTATGCACGTTAATCACTCCCCAAGTGTAATGCTTCCTGCTCCGACTTTTATCACTTCGTGAGGGAATATCGCCGATTTGAAAGCGTTCTTCTGAAGTGGGGAAATTTATGCACTGAATCGTGTGGAAGTAACCTTAGGACACCCGTCTGTTTCATTGTTGCGCTGTTTTTTTCGTCTGCCGCCCGAAAAAATTTCAGAAGCATATTGCTGCAAAGGAACAGCTGCTCATTTATTTCTGCCAGGAGCCCAACTCCATCCACACGGACCATGAAAGGGAAACGGTCTCACCTCACCCAAACCCTTTTCGCGGGACCTTTCTGAACCGCATTATACAAACGAGCCATCGCCTCTCCTCATCCGGCTTCGCTCGCGCCTCGTTAATTATGGGATCTCGCACACGGTGGAGGAGAAGCTACAGTGGCCACGGGGCGACCAGAAAAAAAAACACACAAGCCACCCCCCTCAACTAGAGTCGGTGTTCAAGCGCGACATATTGTGTTACCATAGCAACAGAGCAACACGGTAGATCCACGCTGATAAAAAAACAACAACATTGCAATCTGAAGTGCCAGATCTTTAAAAGTTCCCTCTTTTTCGTCGACAGGAGGTGTATGAACGTGTGCAGAGACTTCAGCAGGCCACGCCCTGTATTTGGTGGAAAGCCATCAGCTATCATTACGTGAGGAGGACCCGGCAGGTGACAAGGTACCGCAACGGAGACGCATATACGACCACACAGGTGAGGGCACAACAGAGACAAATTTTCAAACTGTTGCACGTGTCTCCAGATCGATTGGACGACTTGCCACCTTCTGCTCAGTTGTCCTTTCTTCCGTCCCGCCACTGTGTCCACCCCATCACCGCTTCCACTCCTCCCTTCTGCAGGTTTACCACGAGCGGGTCAACACTCACGCCTCCAGCTCCGAGTTCGACTACGCCCGCTACGGTGTCAAGGACGTATCCAAGGAGCTGCTGGACCTGCAGCTGCACCCTGCTGTTCGCCTCCGCTTCACCAAGTGTTTCAGGTAGCCGCAACACAAAAAATGGACTTTGATCCTCTGTGTTATGATAAACCCTCACTCCACATATTTTGTGTTTTCTTCAGCTTCTCCAGTGCTCGTGCTGAAGCTGCCTACCTCACCCAGGTAAGAAGCAGCTCAGTGACTCGGGTATTGAAACCTTTTGCTGATCTCGATCTGATCTTTGTCTTTAAAGACCCTTTTTTAGACAAAACTCTCAAGGTTTAAGCAACCCTGTTTGCAATCATGTATGAAACTATTCAAAGCTGTTGTAATTTATCAGCTGTGTTGTAGTTGGTAAACACAGTATCATGATTTTTGTTTACCAAGCGAGCTCGCTTCTTTGGGGAGAACGAGGGTCTTGATGACTACATGGAGGCCAGAGAGGGCATGCACCTGAAGAACGTGGATTTCCGCGAGCACATCCTGGCCTTCCCTGACCCCGCCCATCAGCCGTGGTTCTCCCGCCACAGGGTCTTTTGGCTCGCCTCGGCCTTCCTTCTGTCGTGGCCGCTGCGGGTCGTGTCGGAGTATCGCACGGCGTACGTCCACTACCACGTGGAGAAGCTGTTCGGGGAGGACGAGGACACCGGTGGGGGCGGAGGCGGCGGCGGGACCGGAGGGGGCGGTCGAGGGGACGGGGTCGAGGGAGGGACTGAGAACGGGATCCGTCCCGGCGGCATCGGGATCGGAATCGGCCTGAACGGGACGAGCTACAGAGCCATCTCTCGGGTCAACACGGTGGACATGACGGAATTGGAGTGGCACATTCGCTGTAACCAACAGATGGTCCCCAGCTACTCGGAAGCCCTCCTCATGGACTTGGACACAAGTGGGGGCACAAACCCCACCGTCTCCACGCCCATCTCCGGGCCTCCGGGCATCACTCCCAGCCAGGGGACGACGGCGCCTCCTCTGGCTCTGCCTGTGGTGTTTAACTCGGCTTACCTCCTACAGAGCTGCCCCCGATGCCGGAGGACCACATCCAGCGCCAGTCTTCCTTCCCGGCTACGGGCCCCCATGGGAACCACGGCCCTCCTGAACGCTACTGTGGCAGGGATCAGGGCGGCGGGGCAAGGAGGCGGAGGCATGGGAGGGAGGCTGGTGCTGAGTCGGAGCGGATTCTCTCTGGGGAGACTCGGAGGTGGGCGCCAGAACAGCCTCTTCCACTCGAGAAGCATGGGAGGAGGGCTGGGAGGCAGCAGGGAGGATGGAGGCGGGAGCGGAGGCGGAGGGGGAGGAGGAGGAGGAGGAGGAGGAGGGGGAGGAGGAGGAGGGGGCTTCCTGGGGCTAGGGTCAAGACAAGACAATGAGGAGACTCGAGGAGTGCTAGAAGGAGAGGGCGATGACGATGAGGAGGAGGAGGAGGAGGAGCAGGAGGAGGAGGCGAGGAGACGGGAAGAGGAGGGGAGAGGAGGGAGAGAGAGAGACGAGGAGGCAGAGCAAGACAGCGGCGCGGGAGGGGAGGAGCGGGAGGGCGAGAGGGATCGACCTCCGTCCTACCAGGACGCATTCTTCTTCCCTGTCCTCATTATACACGGGGAGGAGAGCTGCCACGCTGGAGACGACATGTGATAAACAAAAAAATAAACAGATTATGAAGGCGCAGGCAGAGGATGAGGGAGATGAAAGACCGCACTGAACGGAGGGAGGCGGGCGGACAGAGAACGAGAGAGCGAGAGGGAGGAAAAAGGAGCGCGGGATTCAGGGCGAACAAAGCGATAAGAATAGATCAGTGATGGGCAGATTTTGGAAGGAAACGGGCGAGAAGGTGGAGAGAATCAGACGATGCTGTCGGGGTTGCGAATAAACAGGAAGTAGCGATTGGAATAGATTTAAACACAATATGCACACTGGAAAAAAGTTCCACCAGCTCACAGAGGAGAAGTGAGCTGATCAGGGAGTGCAGATAAAGAGAGAGTGAAGGCAAGAGAACCCTGGCAATCGCACATCTTCCCGCACAGAGAGAGAGAGAGCGACAGAGAGACAGAGTGTGAGGGTGACAGATTGGATACTTGGGACGACTGAAAGAGTGGAGCATCATGGGTTTTTCTAGATATATCTATGCAGGTGTAGGAGGGGAAAACGGGTCTAAAGATAGGAGTTTGGAGAGCAGCGGGGAGACGCTGAACCAGCCGAGTGGCAGTGGAGACTTTTTTTTATTGTTTTGGGTTTTTTTCTACAATAAACAAAACTGGAGAAGGTGCAGTGAGGGAGAAGGAGAGGAGCGCGCGAGAAGATGAGAATATATAAATATTTAACATCCGGTCGGAAAGAGTGGATCCCCCGATGTAACGCAGGAAAACAGAGAGAGGAAAAGTTGTGAACAGAAGGCCAAAGGGATGGGAAACCAGGTTTTGTAGTCCATTCGTGAAAACAAAGACGTAACCAAAGTAGATGCATAACAGAAGAACAGATGTGTCACAGATCCTCGGAGCAGCAATTCCGTCTCTTCTAATCTGGTGGATCGAAAACATCCAAAATGTGTCACTGGGAACTCTCCAGTGCAGCTCCACACAGCACCTGACAGGCAAGAGAAGACACATCGATCCCCCTCCCTGCCATACGGCCCCTCCGCCTTACTTCACCATTAGCCTCCATACCACTCAATCCATTACTGTTATGGGAAGTACTCAAAGTAGAGCAATTGCTTCCTCTACTTCCCAGCTCTCCTCTCCTCCACTCCGATTTCATCACCCTCCCCTCGTTCTTGTCTTTCTCTTCACATGAGGTACATGTGTAACTCTCGGTAAAGCATCCACCGCTTTGTTAGTGTGTTTTTTTTGTAATTGGCTGCTCCTCGGCGAGGTGAGGGAGTTGGCTAAAAATAGACTTCAGTTCATCTTTCATTAACTTTCCCTCCCCCACTCCCTGGTTTTTTAAGCGGTGGTTATATAATCCACCTTCCCCGCTCACCGAGATCCTGAGATCGGGTTCCTTTCTCAGCGCTCCCCCACGTATCGCGTCTCCTCCAGGACGAGGCGTGTCGCCAGAGCATCCCGCCCTGCACACCGGATCCGTCCCACGTACGGGACGGAGATCCGGGCAAATCCTGTCTGAATTCAACCATGAGAACCACAAGAAAAAAAAAAAAACTACCAGAAGAACCTTTTTCAATATTCTATCTATGACTATGTTTAGGCATGTAAAGTCTTTGCCTCATTGACGTCCACAGTGTTGGACTGCATGGGATTCTTATCCAGAAACACGAGAAGAAACCATACTTGGATTGCTTTCTAGTGCGGCCAACCAAATTGCTGCTGCTGAGGATTTGCAACATCAATAATAAAACTCACTGTCCGACAAAAGTGACCGATCACTTCCTGCCCCCCCCTCCCGTTGTAGAGTAACTCTGCTGCCTCCTCAGTTCAACGAACCATCCGCTAAAACTAGGTAGTGACGCTCTCTGAAACTCAGTATAAAATGTCCAAGAGTTTGCTGGCATAGAGGTGCATGTAACTTAGTTACTGGTAGCTATGTAGCAAATACGGCCAAGGCAAAAAAAAACAGCAGAAATCAAAAATCAGAGAACTAAAAAAAATACACATGTAGTGGAGAACATGGACATGAATCCTGCGAGATTCCCTCTGTCCCATTTTTCGGTTGTTTTTCTTCGAGGGGCACACTCGACACAGCCACCAGTGCTCTGATGTATATTCTTACCGAAGCACACCGAACCTGCCGAAGTAGCAAGAAGCTGTTAGAGTAGTTAGATGATTATCTTCTCTTCGCCCTTCGCGGGCCGCTTTAGCTGCTTTCTGACATCAGAAGGGTCTCCCTCATTCTCCCTGCTTACCTTTGACATGAAAACAAACAACAACAAAAAAAGCACATCGTGGGAGAAACGTTTGAGCGAAACGAGTTGAAGAGCGATGCTGGATAGATGTTACTCGCAACCACACGGGGACTGTAACACCCCAACCTGCATCCGAGCAGGAGCGAGCGGCGACGCCGTCGTCTCAACTTTCAGGGGAGGAAAAAAACTAGAGCGCGACTGCTGACCTGGTTTGGTGTGGAAGGACACACACATGCACACACTCTCTCTGGCACACATTCACACACTAATTCTGGCTCTTCTGTAGCTTTCGGGTTGGGGGGTGGGGTGGGGTGGGGTGGGGGGGCATCGGACTGAACCGGGCTAAAGGAAAGTAACCGAGGAAATACTGAAGGAACGGACAGACCAAAAAAAAACCACATGGACAAGGACGCAAGTCTCTATGGGAGGGGCACCGGCAAAAAGACTGAAGATGTGGGACTGACAAAAGACAATTATTTTTACATAATTAATCTTTATCTCGGTCAGTTGACTTGTAGATAAAAGTGTCTCCATTGATGTTCCTCAACAAAAAGAAGCACTAAAAAGCACTGAACACACGTCCGCGTTGATTTGAAGCCGCGCCGCTTATATCGATCTCTGATCTCTGGAGTCGCTGTTTTTTTTTTTCTTCCGTTCGTCACACAGTTTGTCTTAATCTTTGTTCGACTGTTTCACGAGTCTGAGCGAGAACACATTTCACTCTGTAATTTGCTGCTTTTATACCATCTGCATACTTGAGTCGACGTTGTTTCAGGTTTTTAAGTGGTGTCTTAAATCGAACGGCCTTTGTTTGTCAGACTTTCTGTTGAAGGCTCTCATCTCACCTGGGCTCCTGAGCCTCCTCTGTCAAGCTGAGCATCTGAAGCAGCTGTATCTTGCTTACAAGTCCTGATTTATTTATGTTCAATGTATTACAGTACGATGTATTGTTGCTGGCTATTTATAAGCTGTTTTGTTATCTCAGTGTGTCAAATGTGTGTCAGCCGCTTCCAGTGTGCCAAGAGAACTTTGTGCCCATGATGTCTTACAGACACACACACATACACATGCACACACAAACACACACACACTCATGAGCGCGCATGCATGTTAAAGTCACAGCAGCGAAGCAGCCATTATAAAAACCGCTTGTTTTAGACTAGGAGCGACATGAATCCCAGAGCCCGCTCTCCCGCTCACACGTGCAGTCCTTGGAAAAACCCAACGCACACACCACAAGCATGGAAGTGTCCTGCTCCTGTTGCCTTCGTGTCCCGCGTTGCCAACTTTGTTTCGCTCAGGATTTCAGTTAGGATGCTGCATTCCTGTCAACACCCACCCATCGACATGCCAAAGCGAGAAGGAAAAACAAAACAAAACAAAAGGTCAATAAAACTGTAAAATGCTTGAGACATTTGAATCCGATCCAGGTGACTGCGCCGAGTCTGCACTGTGTGCAACTGTCTGATCTGCACTAGTGGATAAAAACAAAGTGGATTTTTTTCAACGTGATAGTACAAAGTAATAGAGTACTTTTTTCACAATCATGCAGAGGTTTTTTGTATACTTACTTGAATGGCTCGCGTGTAGTTCTGGCCTAGATCCACTGGGTTGTGCGTGTGCTGTGGCAGGCGAGCTTGAAACCTGACAGTGTGGACTTTTGTCCACCTGATGGCAGCAAAAGCTTTTTTTTGTATTCGTGACAAGGCCAGGCAGAGGAAATGCATTTCTGAGGGCATACCAACAGTGAAACAGACAGGGTAGAAAAAAATAACAGCTGCTGTCCCCTGGGTGGTGGGTGGTGCACATCTGCACACAGCAGCCAACAAAGTGATCACAGCAAAAGACGCACGTGCTGTGACACTACAGGCTGCGGTGTGGACAGAAGTCCAACCGAGCCCTCCGACACGACGGCAGTCTGATGCGATTGTGCTTTTATCTTCGAGTTCCCCGCCAGTGTTTTGTTTTGCTATCTCTCGACTGTGACTGAATGTGTTGCAAAGCAATATTTCCCATATCCCTGCTTCTGGCTGGACTCGTGTGCGTTTGCTCAGCAGCTTCCTGAAACCTATAACCACGAAGAAGCAAAAAGGGGGCGAAGCGTCGGTCACTGAGACGAAGGCGCCGGTAGCTACAACAGAAAAAAAAGCAAAAACAGATTCACATTTCAGTGACCGAGTCTTCATCTCCACGGCGTGACATTGACATTTTTCTATCACTCAGTGAGCGACGGAAGCTGCACTAATGTGTTTCTTTTATTGTGCGTGGACACTTAAGTCTGCTCTCTTTGTTTTTTTTCCACCTTGTGACCAACATAACTTGAATATCTTATAAAAATCCTACTATGACCGATGTATTGTTGTCAATACTGTTACTGTTTCTCTTGTGGGGTGAGTTGAGCAATCATTCCATCTTTGTCGAACACTGTAAAAAAAGCAAATCATTGGGTTTGACTCACAGTTGCATGAAAACCAGCTGCGTTTTTTCAAACACATCCGCTTTACGTTCGATGTGGGCTTCCCAGACAAGGAGGTGAAGGTTCGACACTTCCCTCTTTGTGACCCCATTAAGTCCAATATTTCAGACACAGCGGTTCGAAATTATCAAAAGAAGTGTCGAGGAACAATAATCAGGGCTTTTCTTTGACCTCCGATACTTCGTTGTGAGGTTTCCTGCAGTAATAAATCTTCCTCAGCAGCCAAGGTAACAGTTTTTCTGTGCGCAGACACTATTTCACAGCTCCTTTATTCACAAATAACGCCCCCCCACGTTAAAAAACAGTCGTACCTCCCTCGAGCCTCGTGTCTGTGCTGATTTAGTGTCTGTGCACTTTGTTTTGTTCGCTTCGCAGTAATGAGCAGCTGTGCGTTGTCACATGTAGTCGATGCAACATCAGGTCAGCACCTGAGAGCAGAGGTGTATTGTCCCGAGGAGACGGGAAGGAACAACTGGCAATACATCTGGATAAGTTTAAAGTCTACAGATCAAAGGTCATTTTACAGGCAGGGTCTAATTATTAGGTTGAGTTTGAAGATGTCAGTACCTACGATTCAATGTTTACTGGCTATTATTATGGGAATTCCTAATCACATATCAACGCATTCATTTTGTTTCGTGCTAACTATTTATTGCGGCTGGATTACTTGTGCCGAACGACTTGTTTCCACAGTGTAGTTGTCATGTACATGCAGCCTCTATGGAGTTCAAACAATAATGTCTCGTCCGAAGCATTATTGTCTTACACAGTGATGTGTGAAGCCGGGAACGGGCTCTCTGTTCAAGCACCGTCAGTATTTAAGCTAAATAATATGTAACTGATAATGAGATTGTCAATATCACACCGGATTGAGGCTTTGGTCGCTGGCCTGGTGAGAAAAACAAAACAATGTGATTACGTATGATGCGAGTGGATCACGAGAAGGGAGGCAATGGAGCCGGCGCAAATAACACTGTTAACTGATGCGATCCTGGTGCTGATGATGACAATTACTTATCGTGGAAGATACAAATAAAGTCAATCTGCTTGGTAAACCGGTGTTGGATGTCTTTCATAACACTCTGGTTTAATCAGTCGTAACAGAGAACCAGACGTATCTCTGCCGGAAGAGTCTAATGATCTTATTCGTACGGAATAACGTGCATGCGTGGCGAGTGAGGAGCAGGTGCGTGTGCATGAAATATTCATGGGGATTATTTCAGATGTTGCGTCATCGTGACAGGACGCCACATACCTGACCGTGTTTATGCAAACGCCGTCTCTGCCTTTTTCTGTAGGTGTGTTTTGGTCTTTTGTGTTTATGACGCTTCTGCTGAGCCGGTTTTTGATGTCCCTGTATTTGCTCCCCCCCCCCCCTTTTATCATCCGCACAGCTCAGCGAGTTCACAGCACCAATCTGCCATCTGGGGAGTGTTTATTTGTCTCCAGCAATGTACTTGTGAGCCCCCTTTGTGTCATGCGTTTGTCATCTGATCTCCATTTCTATAGGTATTGAGAACAAAGTGCCTTTGACAAAAGGCGGAGCCACCTGAGGGAGTCAAGAGGTGAAGAACTTTACCAGGTTTTGCTCATCCAACAGGACTGTTTACAAGCGACTCTTCAGCAGCTCTCACTGAAGGAGGAATCCGCTTGATATCGTGTTTATCAAGGCGGGAGCAGAGCTGTGGCTGAATGCATCAAGCAGGACTTGTCTGCAAGTCAAACTCACTTTCATTGTTTTCTCTTTCTTTAACTCCGCCGCCATGTTTCGAAACGAAAGCAGTGCAAAGTGTTTACATCGGATCTCACGCTGTGACCTGGTATGTGAGACATCTGAGGTCAATACAGCCTCTGAACCATGACTCTCCGTGTTTCTGGGCTCGGATGTTTGCTTCACTGTGGTGAATTTTAAGTCGCGTCGCCCCTCTTGGATATTCAATCCTCACCCTGCAGAGTGATGCTTATGCAGCGACGAAAGGTCTGCTTTCTTGGGTGTCTGCTGAAGTCAGACTGCTTCTTTCTGCAACTATGAAAGCAATTCAACTTTGTATGTTGTGAAAACATTGCAACAATCACATCTTGTGTATTTTTCTCTTTGGGTTTTCGAAGCTGATCTTGAGGCTGTTTGACCTTCGAGGTCCACGTACAGACTTCATCCCCTATGTTTGTTGTGCAGTCAAGCTGTAAAACTCGCCACCCGGCGTGAAAGGTGTCCCAACTTTTCAGTGTGCTCGCCCGTGGGAGCTCACTCGGGAGGTGGACGCCGTCCACTGGCGACCAAATGGGCCCGAAATGTGAGTGATTCGTGCACACAGAACGGAGCGGCCGACCTGAAAATGGGGACAGTCCTCTCGTGAAAAGACGCCGGAGCGAGAAAGCAGCCGACGTGATATCCAAAGAGTGGTGGGGCGTAACCCCCTGAGTGGTGGGTTTGAGGTTAAGATCCAAACAAGAGAACAATTTACCTGCATGGATTTCCTGCGTTTGGCCTGAGTGACTCGAAGCAGACAGGCTCATTTGTCTTTTTAGCTCCTGCAAAGTGTGAGCCTGAGTTTCTGCTGCACCGAACGATACGGATTTGAACTTGCGCGGGGCTGCACAACCTCCACTGACTGAGACTCGACAGCCTCAACATTCTATCACAGATATCTAGGAATAACATTGTCTCCAGACACATTTTTCCAGGCCTGCTGCTGGTGTCTTACTTTGGCGTTCCCCAGGAATGCGAACTGTTGCTCTCCCAGGACGAAAGTTGCAGCCAATCAGGAAGGTACGGCTTGGAGAGGTCACGCTCCATCACACAACACAGACACAACCGCACCTTCACTCGTTGGAGCCCCTGACGCTCCACGCTTGTGTCTGATCACAGAACTGATGCCACCGACAAACATCATGGTAATCAAATTTAATGACTACATATTGCCTGCTCACATTGCCTGGGGACATGTGGTCACTCACCCCACTGATTGGTTACAGCAATGGCAGCAGTATAAACAGCCTCACATGCCTCCACTCTCTCGCTCTCTCTCTCTGGCAATGATATCTGTGTCTGTTTGCGGACGTCTGTTTCCCCTCCTTTCAGCGCTATCAGCTGCTGCTGTTGACGGTCGTTCTGATGCTTGATGTTCCTCCACAGATCTAGCTTTGTTGTCTGCGCGCGCGCCGAGCTTCTGGCTGCACCTGCGGCTGTTTGTCCAACTTCTTTCCCCTGGACTGAAAGGAACAGCGGGGGGGCGGGGGAGAAACAGAGGAAACCATTTACTGTTGGAGGCAGGCGGGGGGGAGAGAAACCTCCTGCGGGGGGAAGCCGGCTTGAGAAAACCCCGCGACGATTGAATAAATGATAGCTCTGCTGCAATCTGGTAATTTACCGGCCATCAAACAACCGTCCTTGTAAAACGCGAAAGCACACATTGCCTTGAGACTGTGTTAAGCTTCCAGGTAACTTTGCATGGCAGCGGTTTGCTCGCCAGCAGCTCCTGAAGACCCCTCTGACCACTTGGTGGCACAGTAGTTCTACAGCTTCCAATCGGAGCTTCACGCAGAGCAGCCTCTCATGAAGACTGCAGCTCCGGATTTCTCAGAAAATACCCAAAAGACAAACCGGATTAGCACACATTTGGAAAAGTTTATTTGAATGAAGCTCACTTATAATTGGTAAAATTAAGCCTCGCTTTAACAGGCCTGGATCCATAATGATATTCAGTGAGAAGGGTGGGAAGGAAAGTGTGTTCATGCCCGTGTGTGTGTGTGTGTGTGTATTCTAAGCTTACCTCCTGTGCCGCTGTGAATAATGTAATTTACAGAATTTAGCAGAGTGGGATCAGAATGTATGTCTGAAATTTATAGTGCCGAGCCTGCGAGGGTGAAGAGCTTTTAATGAAAGCGGGAGTTAATTGTGTTTAATGTGTCTGCGGCGCCTGTGAAGCCGACTGTTCAGAGTTGGGGGACTTTTCCCCGAATCCTCTGGGAGCCGTGATGAAAAGAAGCGATTGACACCTTTGTGTCCTGAATTCAAGGTTTGATTGCTACACACCTGTTGTGTTGAACAGGTTTTTTTTCCCTCTCCTGTGTGGCAGTAAAATTAGTGAGGAGTCACACACCAGCAGGCATTCCTGGAAGCAGGAGGGAGATATGAAGAGAGGCAATGGAGGGGAAAAAGAGGGGGGCTGGATTGAGAGTCGTACTTTTAGCTCCACACAGGTACACACACATACACACACACGCGTGCGCACGCAGCAGCGGCAGCCTGCTGTGGAGTCTCTTTCCGAGTGAGTGTGAAGTCAGTGGAGCGAGGGATGAGGTGGAAGGACGGAGGGACAGACCGGGGAGGAGGAGGAGGAGGAGGAGGAGGAGGGATACATAACAAATCTGAGGGGACATAACTGGACATGCTCCACAATAACACACCCATCTCCCCCTGTTATTCCTCCCATCTGTCTGCTGTTGTTTGCTCGGCTTACAGGCGTTCTCTCCTCCAACTTCACCTCCCTCCAGCACTCGCTTCACCTCCTTTTTCTTCCCTTTCCCGCTCCCCTCTTCTATCTGATTAAAGCAATCATTTTTTCCCCCTGTTTGAATGCAGGCATTATAACATTTCTTTTCAGCGAGCTCGCTGGTGGCACCGCTCCCCTCACCCACTTCCAAAACACTCCCTCCCTCCCTCCTTCCCTCCCTCCCACAGACCCCCCGGTCTACCTCTCCTCTCTTTCTAATAATAGCTATAATATGTCATGAGTATGCCTTGCTCGCAGCAGCTCTGTATTTCCCTCTCCATCCCTGCATCTCTCTCTCTCTCTCTCTCTCTCTGTCTCCTCCTTCTAGCTACCTCTTCTAGTCTTTTCTCGCCTCCCCTCCATCTTCCCACTTCCCTCTCTCACATCCTTCCTTCCCTTCTCCTTCCATATGCTCTTTGTCTTCATGGTTGGTGTTTCCTCACCCTCCGTTCCCTCCATTTCCTCCCCATTCCTTCACTTCTCCTCCTCCCCCTGCTGTTTCTGGATGCAGCACAGACTCGGAACATGTGATCCTCTCCTTCAACCCCCCCCCCCCCCACACTCCTTCCCTCATTCTTCTCCTTTTTTCCAGCTTGTCTCTGTTTGCTCTCCTGCCTGCATAGGTTGGCTCTTTTTTTTTGCTGTGTGGTCGTCAACTCCTCGCCAAGTATCCCTCCTCTTCTTCCTTCATGAATCTCTCTCTCTCTCTCTCACACACACACACACACACACACACACACACACACACACACACAAAATTGCAGAAGTCTGTTGTCTATGGTTGTCTGCCCCCCCCCCCCCGCTCTCCCTCCGTCCATTCCCTCTCTCTCAAAACTCTGCAAGCCTGTCTCATTATATTTCTTATATTTCTGCATGTGCCATGTTTGTGTCCACGCATGCACCTGCATTTGTGCGCAGCCGCAGCCAACCGGCCCATCTGATTGTATGTTCAAGGAAAAAGGTGCAGTTTGTGTTCTTGCAGCTCTTTTGTTTTTTGTTATTTCTTTTTTGCACACACACACACATACTGGTGCAGGCACACACAAAAGCAGATGCACACATGAAAGCAGCGACATTTTCTGCTTAAATTCTCCGCGTTACCGCGTGAACCTCATTACTGCGCCCAGGTAGGGATGTGAAGGAGCGGCGCAGACAGAGAACAACGGGGAAGGGATGGCGGATGTCTTCCTTTTCACGCAATTAGACAGGCATGCAGACAGACAGATGGGCTCCCAGACTGACACAGACGGGCTGTGACAAACACTTCAGACTCAAACTCCAAAATAAAGTGAGACAGGGGAGCGAAGCTGCTCGCTGTGAAACAATCTCCCATCTTTAAGATTTCATCCAGTGGTGCTTTTGCTGCTGCTGCTGCTGCTGCTGCTGCTGCTGCTGCTGCGTTCGTCCCTGTTTGGTAAACGGCGAGCAGCAGAAGATGCGTGTGAGGCCTGCAGCAACAAAGTAAATGATGGTATTTTTAGAAGTCATCGTGAATCCATGCGAGGCAAACGGCCCGATAAAAGCAGATTGAGCCATTTAAAACAACTTTTGCCCGGAAAAAAATAAGAATTAAACTTGTAAGATTTTCCACAGCAACCGAAAAAGCTGTAAAATGACTTGACAGGCGTAATTTCATCTTTAATTAAAAACCCAGTGTGACCATGTTCAACTGATTCAATTTCAGTCTTTGTGACATTTCATTTCCACTATTTATTCTCAATTTAGTCTGATTCCATAATAATCAGCCTGTCTGCATCAGCTGTTTCCAAACAGTTGACACTATTATGAAATTAAGAGCAGGAAAGCTTTCACAGATCATCTTGCATCTTGTGAAATAAAACTGCGAGCTCTCCATCTCGGCACCCTGTATGTTTTGTGCGCGGCTGATTCATTGCAGAGGCTGGTGTTGGTTGGCACTGAACCGTTTCCTGCTCATCTGAAGGCCACCAAAACAAGAAAAAGCAACATTGAGAACTTTATGAAAAGGAAAACTTTCAAAGCCGTGAAGAGTGATGTGGACTGAATGTAATCTGAAATTTGTTCCAGATTAGAAGCTTTGCAAATAAAATTCGGCAACATATGATGTATGTATCAGGTTCACAGTATTTGTTGTACCTTGATTTGTGAAGATGAAGTTTTGGAATGTACTGTGAGAAAAATGCAGCAAAATACTTAACATTAAAGCTTAATACATGATTTTCCATGTGCAGTCTTTTGATCCTCCTCATGAAGTTAAAAAAAAAGTGAAATCCATCCAACAACCTCAACGTAATTGATTGAACACAATTTGCCAGTCGTGCAGTCTCGCGTGTTTCTATCGGTTAAAAGATCAATTCTGAAATAATAGATTAAGTGATGGTTTAGAAACTCATTTTGACCAATACTGTTTGTGTGACGTCGGAGCAGCTTTATTGTGACCATATTTCTGAACGCTGAGGCCATCTGGTAGAAACACACCACGTGAATCTCAGCCTGAATCGCCGAGTTTCGAGCACATTAAAACATATTCATTCATAGCCGAGTGTTCCGCCGTAACACTGAGACCTTTTCTTTGCTGCTGGCTAGAATATTTCAAGAGGAACTATGCATGAGAATTGTAGTGAGAAGCGAGAGTAGTTCAAGCCAACTCGGGCCCACCGTTCGGGATTTACATTTATCGATTGCTATCTTTGTTCCAGGGACTCAAACGAGAGCACAACACAGAAAACATGCAAACTGAAGACTTGAATCAAACCACAACCTCACTGTTAAGTCTGTCTGAGACACATGTATGTTTTTTAAGTGGATGCTGATGTAGGTGGAGACAGGTTTGGTTTGGTTTTGTGACATGCAGTAAGGAGACACCAAGATGCCAAAGTTGTATTAAGGTAATCCAAAGTGTTATTTTTCCCTCTATCAAGATTGCAGTTTGTTTTTTCAGTGATTACTATCAGCTGGCATATTGTTATCCAGACATCCGACTATACGGCTGAGGTTTTTTTCTTTTTTATTTGACAGATTATCTGATAGGGTTTGGGGCTTCTATTTATGTCAGAAAAAGACGTAAGCTTGGGGGAAGATAGGAGGAGAATGTAACACAGCGAGGAGGTGTGAATTCCCCCCCTGGTGGCACTACAACGTTCAGGTATTCCTTCCAGCTGCACTCTGGGTTCGGCTGATGTGTTTAAAATGTGTCCTACAGAATAATTCTTGGATTTTTATTTCTCGCTGAATCTACTTGAATGTGCTGTGATTGGTGTTTCGGGTAATACCTGAGAGTTGTGATCAGAGTCAGTGAGACCTTCTCCACGAGAAAAATCACAGATGTAAAAGATATTTTATTTCACTGCATCTTTCTCCATCAAAATATCTCCTATAGTTTATTCTCTTTCTCTACGTATTCTCTGCAGTTTCCAGATTGATGGTCTGTCTTCTTTCTTCCAGATGCAGCAGATGTGGAAGTCCATCTCCAGCATCCACAGCAGAGCATCTGCAGTGACGCTGCGGCGTCGACCAATCAGCGTTCAGGGAGGACACGCTGCCCCGAAGCAGTGCAATCAGCTGATTGGAAACACGTGTGGCAGGCGGAGGCGCCGGCCGGAGCAACACTACGTGGCGTCCTGTCTTTGTTTGTTTTTGTATGTTTTTTCATGTTTTTGTTTTGATTCCACCGCTGCAGAAGAAAGAGAAGACTGGACTTTTTTTTCCTGTTCAACTTTCTACAAAGATTTTGAGAAGGACTTCGTGGAAAAGCGAGAGTTTGGGAAGAAAAACACCGGGAGAGACACAGGGCCGCTCCAGGTAGGACTACGTGTTATTTTTTCTGTCTAAATAAAGTGTGAATCTGTAACTCTTGTTTGAAAGCAGACCGCACCTCTAAAGAAATGTAGCAATTCAGACAAGAGCCGATAGGAACATGTTTCTGAGCTGTTATTGTTGATGTAAACAACCTGTCAGTGCAAATTGGATGACCAAGGGTCCGTCAACAAACTGTCAAAGTGCAACAAACTGTCAAAGTGGGAAATGAGCTAAGAAAAAAAGTACAGTAACGAAAACTAAAATGACCCTTTGAGTAGTGATATAATAGGAGGAGAAAAGTGAGTTTTTACATCATTTGTGGTTTGAAAAAAGTCAATAAATCTTCAGAACACCGAAAATGCGTCACCTGTATAACCCTTCTTGTTATAAATTAGAATTGAAAAAAATACAAAAGCTGTTTTTATGAATTAAAAAAAAAGTCTAATGAAGTGTTTTTTTGCATGTTGTTCTTCTCTAGTCACATCATATATCAGTGAGCTCCAGGCTGGTTGGGGTCTGTTGTCTGTATTGTTATGGTTGGAGAGAGATGCCAACTGCTTTGAAGCTCCATCCATGACTGTCGCCTGACTTTGCTCAACACTGTGCTGCACATCAAGACTGCTGTGCGTGTGAGATGCCCACCAGTGGTGGTTCGATCAGGGATTCAGACCACTCTCTGTGTTTAATCCAATCTTGCTCGGCTATCTAAAGTCGAGCAGAAGCAGCGGGCTCATCCAGCAGACAGCTTGTGCTCACCGTTACACATGTTTAAGATGTGGTGTAATAATCTCCTCCACCCTGTTTGGGGGCTGGGTGTTGTTGTCCCTGCGGCCCTCCTCCCTTTGGTTGCTCTGCCGTACACGCTGCTCCACCTCAAATCCTGGCAGGATTTCTGAAATATCCTAACCCGCACCCACCTCACCGCGAGGCTTTCAGCATCTGCCTGCAGGATCTCATGCAGCCCCCCCCCCGGGTGTCTGTGCATGTATAATCATCAGTCTCCCACCTTACGCCATGCTTTGCTTGTTGTGCTCTCGTGGGCAGCGATGAGCCGAGGGTCGGGGCAGCATCCCGGGTTTAGGGGGAGTCTCATCACCTTTGCGTTGGGACGTTATCATTATGGTGATGTACGCTATAAAGCTGGCGGCTGCGACTGGGGTGTTTACACAGATCGTGTTCCGGGTGACTATTTGGATGTTAATTTGTAGGCGTTTTATCAGTTAATTATGTGCTGTGCGAGAAAGCGATGTTTGTGTTCAGTAATATGGTCAAGTCAGTGAGTGGTAAATGTGTTCTGCTGGTGTGAAGTGAGTCTTCAGCGGGCTGAATTAATGCTGCAGAGAAGGATGCAGGAAACTTCACCTCACTCGTTATAACACAGGAATTCATTATATGAAGCAGTTGCTTAGCGGGCCTAACAGGATAGAATTGATGCAAAAGTGTTGACCACAGATGGCTGCATTTTTCTATTTTAAACCCTGTAATTTTGATACTTTTACTGTAGTAAACCCTTACTAGAACCTGGTATTTCTACTTTCAGTTTTTTTCCTTGTGTTTTCTAGAATAGGAACTATGTCTCAGCAACTTCTGGGAACTTCTTCCGATTACTGTTAATGTTGTGACATCAGACATGCAAAGCTGAACTCGTTCCCTCCTAAAGACATGACTGCTTGCCATATGACCTTATTTCGCTATAAATTACTTATTTCATGGCTTTTTTCTGGAGTGCATTTGTCCGATCACAGATGGCCTGAGTGGCCCTGCTTGTCCATTTACACTCCATCAATATTTCAGCAGTTGAAAAGGCCATAACAAACCACTTACTATTGAGCCTATTTAGAAGCGCAGGCCCAGCACACATTCAGGTAGTTATGGCAGTAAATGTGTTTCTCACTCCTGCATGTCCACTGGACATTGCTTTTCTGTAGTAAGCGGTTTTAGCAGATGCCTCTTGAACTCACAAAGCCTGCTGGAGCTCCCCGGGAGGCTGCGCATGATTTGGTTGTTTATTCATGCGCAGCGTCCGCGAGGATCTTTCTGCAGTTCATGAAAATTCTTGACAGGTTGGAGACCTCCTGTGTTTTTAGTGCAGCTCATCCTCCAACTTTTTTCTCCACTCTCTTGGAGAGACAGTTTAAATAGCTTCTGTATGAAGATATTATACAGGAATCTCAGACAGGCTTCGTGTTTATCTCTGCCCTACTGCTTGAGAAATAAGCTGGGCTGAAGCTTGGAAATATGAAGTGCTGCAAAATATTGATTTTTATTCTGAATGAACTTTTAACTGGAAATTGCTTGGCAAGGTTCTGATTGATATCTGTTGAAGTTCAGTCAATTCTAGGTGCATTTTTGGGTGATGAGATGTTTTGGAGGGCCACATGGTGGCGCAGTGGTTCGCACTCACAGCAAGAAGGTTCTACGTTCATATCCACACGGGTCCTTTCCATGTTGGGTTTGCATGTTCTTCCTAGTTTTCTTAATGTGCTCTGGTTCCCCGTGGCAACCTGTAAAAGGTTCCTATTGTCTAATGGAGTTTCCAGTGGATCAGTCCATCATCGAGCTCTAGATTAAGCAGCCTCATCCCTTCCATCTTTTCACTGAACGAAAGTTTGCTTTGGTGTCATTAGCCGTCCTGACAGGAGATAAAAAATGCAAAGTCGTTGCCGTGCGTTGTGAACTGCAAGGAGCTGTAATCAGGCACAGACGTGGGATCAGAGAGAGGAAGGCCCGAAATAGATTCAGACAAACTGCAGTGTTTAACGGGTGCCCCCGAGTTGTAGCTAAAGGTGATTCACTGGAAGTCTGCTGAGCTTTCTTGGCACTGTTACTAACTGTTTACGCAACGTTTTTGGACAAAGCCAGGCCTGGCTTGTATCTCTGTTGTTCTCTGGCTGCTTGCGTGATGCTGATTGGCTGTTCAATCTCGACCAATTTTCTCCAAAAAGCAGCTTTTTGGGGAAAATCGGTGGTTTGTGGTCAGCAATTATACTCTGTTTGCTCACAGTGAATTATGGCACCGGATGCATCCAAAATGTGTAATGCGTGTATGTAATAAGCACCATAGTGATGACACACCCAAAAAGAACAGCATTTATTTGTCTTTGAGTGTTATAGGTCCGAAACCATGAGCTGTCTGGCATCATGTCACTGCTCAGCGTTAAGCCTTCCTGCAAAGGGAGATGAATATTTACAGGATGGCATCGAAATATTGCAACAAAACAGAAATTCATTATGAAGATTAAAGCGAGCGACATGAAGCTGAATATTTTAGACTGGATTTTTCATCTTCTGTCACTGAATTTTGACAGGATGAATCTTGTTGATTCTTTAATGAAAAAAG
Organism: Malacoctenus gilli; assembly: GCA_032164315.1. Lineage (NCBI taxonomy): Eukaryota > Metazoa > Chordata > Actinopteri > Blenniiformes > Labrisomidae > Malacoctenus > Malacoctenus gilli. Next base: position 6,188,180 of record JASSRZ010000060.1, read on the forward strand.
CGCACGGTGAACACCGAGTGCACGACTGTTTGTAGTGATACTTGTTGAGATTACACGAATACAGCGTATCTTCCTTTCGATTGATCAACAGGTTCTCCAGGTGCTCACAGCTGTTATTCTCAGCCCGAGTGTTAATAGCATCTGCATGGCGCCAGTGTGTCGGTGTCTGTCAGCGAGACGACCGCACGTTACAGAGACACTGTGCTGTTCTCGTGTCCATGTGATTCCAGCAATACCAACAGCAGATGGCTAATCTTTGTGAGGACTGTGGATTGGCATTTATGCTGGCAGCCTTTTGTAATCGCTATGTTTACACTCCTCCTGCAGTTTTCTGATGTTTGCTGATGGGTTTGACATTTTGGTAATCACACTGACCACGACTGTGTTTGTGCCCGGCTCATAACGGAGACTCGTCAAGTACGAGAAATACACTTGTTGAGCAAAGTGATGGTGCAGGAAGGTTGTAAACAACAGGACACAAAACCAGCAGTTTCAAAAGTTCACAAAAAAAACAGCGAGCAGGGGTGTAGCCAGGGAATTAGAGGGTTAGAGGAAGCACAGTGGCTGCAAAAAGATAAACCTGCAGTGGTGTCGGACTTAACACTGTCAACTTACACATGAGAGTGTCGAATAAGGCCTTCAAATTAATGTCTTCCAACAGGATCTCAATATTTAACAGCAATGGAGAGCAAAGAGTAAATTTAATTCCCATGTTGAACAGAGTCTGATCATGAAATGTGAAACATATAATTGGACTGCCAAACCGTTGGTGTGTTATGTCAGCTGTGGTGATGAATGTTCAGTATGTAAATGTACTCCTCCAGTGTTAAATGGGAGGAAACTTAAATAGTGGTTTTCTGGGTCTTAAACAGCAGACAGGCAGCTTATTCCGAATCAAAGTGTTGCTTCCAGCAGCTGTTCTGACAGATGTTGCAGTGTAACTGCGAAACCTCCAATATTAATTGATTTGATGATGTGTTTGTGGCTGGCAGCGATGATGCTTGAAAACTTTCGGGTCGTCTCTGCAGAGAATTGTTGATCCAGCAGGCGTCAAACCTCTGATGTGTCTGGAAGGTCCAGAAGCTTTCTGTGGCAGGAGACGAATATCAATCTCTGTCTGCTTGATCCTCTGAGGATAAGCAGAAGAAAAACAGCAACAGAGTGCAATAGGCAGCATCGATGCCCCCTGAGAGTCCCATGTCTGTGCATCCCATATAGACTTACTTTTCGTGGCAGATGAATGATGGTAAATTCTGCCTCCACTGCACAATTGCATCATTTCTGAGTTGCATCACTCACAGCCATGCCAGCGATTTGGGGGCTCGTTTTCGCTGCGTTTTGTGGCTGGGTTCAGAAGCATCTGCATGTATGCATTTGTGGCATACGTGAAAATGCACTTGAAGTATTCGACTCTCCTAAAATGCCACACAGACAGTCCCAATGTTTCCTTCTCTGTTTCTGATAAATTGCTCAATGAAAATGCATTTACTGCCACAACTTTCTCAGTGGGATGTGACCACATCTGAAGATGCATGCTGTGTTCTTTTATTTAGTAACACCTGCTGAAGCATTGTGGCTTTGGCAGACTCCTGCGGGATGAAAAGATAAGAAGTGGCAGCCAGACAGCAGAAACTCTGTGATGTGACCATGTTTCATCTCAGTTGTTCAGATCCGCTCGCTGAAGCCCGGCAAATACAAATGGATTGTTTCTATGAGCTGTCAGCATCAGTCTATGCTGTGTGGAGTTTGCATGTTTATCCTGTGTGTGTTTTTTATAGCTACACTGGCTTCCTCTCACAGTTGAGGATGTGAGGGTGCATGTGATTATCTGTCTGTTTTGGCAATGTGATCAACTTTCAACCTGTGTGGGATGCAATCATTGTATCATGTATTCACTACAGAACAACCATGACTTGGATAAAGCAGGTATACAAGATTAAGTGCAGGCTTAAACTTACAGAGGCAAGTATTAGATTTGCCAAGTGAACAGACGCAGGGATGCTGCTGCAGCCAGGTGCTCCAGCATGCTGTTCTCTGTCTCCACATAACTGAACAGCTTGTAGCTTCATGCTCGCCTCTGTTCCCTCTGAGGGGCTCATCTGAAGACGCTCACTGACCAACCGCCAGTCTTCAAACGACACTGACATACTTTATACCTGTCAAATCACAGCACTATGTAAAATACGGCTAATGGGGCTTATTCGAGTAATGTGATTGCTGGGACTTAACTGGAGGGTTTTTGTGTTTCAGTCTGAAACTTTGTGGCAAATAAAGGCAGAAACAGTCAGCTTTATGTTTGACAAGATGTTGTATTTCTGCAGCTCTGCTGTTTTTCCAACATGTAGTTTAGAAACCATGCAAACTGTGCCTCCTGCTGTTGGAAGCTGCTGACAGGTATAATGATGATTGTAAGGTAGTTTTACTTGCTTTAAGTCTGAGATCTGTATAATGCATTTCATTCTATATGTGTGTTAACTAAGTCTAAATGCATTCCTCCAGTTTTCCACCATTATGCTCAATATCAGCTGCTGAGTCACATGTAAGCAAAATCTTCTTAAATTACTTATCTGCCAATAATGCAATCATGAAGTCAGAGCGCCAAATATTTGATGAAGTCTTCCACATCAGTGTTCACTTTCTCACACACTGGTTGTAACATGTTGTCGGTCTGCTTCCTTTGCCTCTTTTAGGCTTCTGTAGGTATTTGTTGTGGCCTTTTCTTTACTTTTAATTTCATCATTCGTGCTTTCCAAAAATCAATCTTCCTCCAGCCTCTCCTGTTAATATTTGGCTTTCTTGTACAGCAATGTTTTTTTATCCTTTTCCTCCTCCTCCTCCTCCTCGCTGCTCCCCACCTGCCCACAAAAAAAAGGTAAACAGCAGCAGTGTTTCATCATTCCCGACTAAATTTCAACGTGTGTGTGTGTGTGTGTCTTGACAGACTTGCTTTGAATGGGCTCATGTAGAATTTATCCCCTCATTACATTTAGTTACGGGCTTAAACGTATACATCCAAAACAAAGTGTTTCGGACTGTAAGTATGAGCTTTATATGTGATTACCCATTACGCGTAGGTGGTGCAAGTATTTTCAGGTAGGCGCATACTCTGTGTGTGTGTGTGTGTGTGTGTGTGTGTGTGTGTGTGTGTGTGTGAGTGTGCGTGTGTGCGTGTGAGTGTGCGTACTACTATGTATTTGAATGAGC
>JASSRZ010000060.1:6191483-6272209 GCA_032164315.1 Malacoctenus gilli
TGTGTGTGTGTGTGTGTGTGTGTGTGTGTGTGTGTGTGTGTGTGTGTGCGTGTGCGTGTGTGCGTGTGCGTGTGCGTACTACTATGTATTTGCATGAGCTTTGCGAGCGCTAACCAAGCGGAAATGACAGTAATTAACTAAATGAGCTACATCTGCACCTGAGGGGAAAGCAAGATGGAAAGAGGGAATATGTGGCCCTGCTTTTTGAGGAGAAAAGGGAAAGTGAAGGGTGTGTAAAGAGTTTAGAGGGGAAGAAAAGACGGGTTTTCACAAAACACTGTGGGAGTGGTGGTGAAAAGGGAAGCTCAAAAGGAGACGGAAAATTAGGTGGAAGCAGACCAAATATTTTTTTTTATGTATACTTTTTTTCACTACCGTGCTTGGTTTTTAAAATGCATGAATGCGATGAGTTTTTGTTCTATGTAGTCAGCTTTACTCGTTATAGAGACATAAAACTTCCACACCTCCGTTTGATCTTATTTACACACACATTGCACTTTTTGAAGCAGACCTCAACAATATCTCCTCACTTCATCGGTGTAAACTCCAGGTGAGAGAAAGGAGCCCCCCCCACCCAGGCACATGCAGCGCTGCTGCACTCGTGAGCTCACACTCTCCAGGCCTCACTGGTTCAGAAAATCTTAACACATCACTGCTGTTGGTGACCTAGAAAAAGTAACTTGTCAGATGGAAATAATTCCTCCTATAGCGCTGAGATTCATATGTTTCCTGACATTGCAGTCCAGCGGTGGAGACGGGCAGCGCGAGAACGTGGCGTGCTTTTCTTTTTAGTGTTAAATCAGGCAGACACCCCTCTGCGCTCCAGGTTACACCACGCTGCTTCAAAGGCCAGCGCTGATGGTCTGGCTGCTTCTTTGCGTTTGATGAGATGTGCCGCTGATACGGCGGAGAAGAGGCTTTTCCGACATGTTTTTACAAATGAAGGTAACGCACGGCTATGCAAAAAAATCCATCCAGCGTTGGTGAATATCAGAAGATGCAGAGAGAAGAGGACAAAAAGGGAAGCTGGAGCCTGTCTCTGGTGGATCTGTGTCGGGCTGCATGCTGAGTCTCTGCTGCATTGTTTCCTTGCTGCGGATACATTTGACATTACACTAACCTTGTGATTTTGCAGTACAGCAAAAGAGGGGGAAAAAAAGTCCTTAATGAATAATTGACTTTTCAGCAATATTCAATCATGATGGCGCAACACCTTGAAACAATGAAGGAGAGGAGAGTTCACATGAGTGCTGATGGGGCTACAATATGGACACGAGGCGTAAACGTGTTCGTAAACTCTCAAGCTGTGCCGTCCCAGCCGGATTTACTCTGGCAGTGTTGCAGAAAAACACAGAATCAATGAGACCATTTGGGATTTCTGAGGATTGATTTTGCTCATAAATTAAAGATGAAAATTGGCACAAATCATCAGGGCTGGTCCATCTTTTAAAATCCCATAGTTTAACCTTTTGCAGAGCGAGAGGAGGCTAATGAAGTAGATTATTGGAGAAGCATGAATAATACCGGCACATTTCCAGGAAGATGCTGTTCAGGCTCGGTGGAAAAGAGAAGGCAGGAGCGGTAATTGAGCTCATTATTTAAAAAAAAAAAAAAAAAAGAACGAGCTCCCGCTCACACTGGCTTGCATGTTTTATTCCTGACTTTTTCAACACGGACCCCCGAAATTGTTGAAACGTTATAAAAATAAGCAAAGTGTTGCCAGATGGTGCCGTAATGACTTGTCAGGTGCCGAGGTGGTGTGTCTGTGTGTGTCGGAGGCTGAGTGAATATTACATTAGCATGTGCTCCAGTGGAAGCAGTTCCGTCGATGCAAAAAGATCCTCGATGACGGTTAACTAGAAATAGAGTTAACAAATGCTTATAGAATGTCTGCCAGGATCTTGTGAGATGTGGGTTCATGATTCAGACAATTACATCCACCTGTTCATTCTTTGGAGGATATGCAGCTCTCCTGGGTGTGTGTGTGTGTGTGTGTGTGTGTGTGTGTGTGTGTGTACACGTACGTGTACATGCATTTGCTTTGTGTGCACATTGGCGGAGCTGCTTTCAAACACAATTAGGGCTGTGTGAAGGTTAAACTTTCTAGATACCAGCTCTCCAGGAACTGCTCTGTTCTGATGTCTTTTTTTTGCATTTCATTTTCAAATCTGAAAGATAAAAATAATTGGACCAATCTGACAAGTCTCTGTGGTTCACAACACGGATACATGTGAACCCCCTCAGTGAGTGTAACCACACACACTTTTTTCTGCATTATTACAGCCAAACACTTCAGTTTCTCCAATTTTGATCATGCAGTTAATTCCAAGCTGCTGAAACTTGGCACCGAAGACAAAGACATCTTCTGATACTGGTTCGTATTGAAGCATTTTGTTTGGTGTGATTATAGAGCCTTATTTTGTAGCCCTGCATACAATAGGTAGCAAACAAGTTGTGCCATGAGAACAACAAGAAACGTTGCCATCAATTATGATCATCAACCCCGCTGCTTTCATCCTTCAACTGGCTCCCAGCGACTGGCCGCATCTACTTCAAAAACTCTCTTGTGCCGCCCACAAAGCAGCAGCTAAAACAGCTCTCGCCTCTCTGAAAACCGACATTCAGGGTCACTGGCCCACCTGCTCCCTGCGCTCCGCCAATGAAAGGCTTCTGGTACTTTCACTACTTGACTCCTCTCCTCTGCTAGGTCGTGGGAGGTGGCATAAAATTGCAAACAATCTGCTGAGTCACGCTCAGTCTTTGAGATTAGACTACAGGCCTGCCCCCCCCCCCCCATGAGCACCTTTAACCTTGATCATGTATGATTGGAAAAAGAAAACAGCCTGTCAAGCTCGTTGTTGCCCATTTCCTATTTGCGTAAAGCTCTCACATCTCTCTGTATCTGTTGCTACATCTGTGTTTGTTTGGCAGCTTATGTGTGGTGCTTTCAGTCTTGTGCAAGTAACAGAAATGAAGTGCTGGATGACAGTTGGTAGCAGGGGCGGAGCTGCAGGAGGCGCTCTGGGGGATGAATGCAGTGATGTACAAAACATTCATACAGTTCATTTCATAACACAAATTGCATGCAGACATCTGTTTTATGATTGATTTTGAATGATTATTTCAGCTTCCTTTAACTTAATATTATGATTTTTGATCACTTTTTTGATGCTGTCTCATCACGGCCTTGTTAATGTGTGCCGCACTGCTCATGAAATTCAGTGGTGTTCTGACACTGGCACAGGTGTGGTTGTGCAGGAGGCAACGCACGGTGTATGTTTGATCTTGGTCATGAGAGCTGCATTGTAATCAGCCTTTCATGTTCTTTAGTTAAACATTGTGACAGAAAAGTTAAAAGTTATCATGAATAAAGGAGAATCTGCCACAGGAGATGTGCACATTTATTCTTTCCATTTAACATTTGCATTTTAATGATCTCTTTGCAGTGATGCAAGCACATCCACTTTTTCCATGACAACATGCACGTGGAGTGTTTTAGGTGCATCCCTGCATCGATCCTCTCCTCAATTTTCTTACCTCTATATTAATCTTGGCATGTAGTCCTCTCATTGTCTCACTCCATCCATCTGCTGGCTTTCCCCATCCTTCTGCCCGATCTATCTGTCCGTCAAGGCAGTCGTTCCTCCGCTGTATCTCAGTTTCCATCCATCCATTTGAACCTCTCTCTGTTTCTCTCTGTCTCTCTGTCTCTCTCTCTCTCTCTCTCTTTGGGGGATGTGGGCCCAGTCAAATCGATCACATCACCCTATCCATGTTCCCTCACAGCACTCACATCTCTGTCTTCTCTCCTCCTTGTACACCTCTGGCTGTACAGACAAGGGCCGTCCATCAGTGTCCCTCTTTGTCTCTCAGACACATCAGCACGGGCCTTTATTTTGACATGCAAAGTTTCCCACGCTGCAGCTGTCTGCCCTGTTATTGCACCTATCGTTTGCATCATCTGCTTTGCTTTTCCTCCTTTATCCGCCTGTTCATCTGTCTGTCTAACTCCATCCAACTAGTCACTGTCTGCTGTTTGCGCTTCCCAGACAACGCAATAATACAGTTATGCTTTAGCGCTGTCGTCATGCCTGGCAACGCTCTGCTGCTTCATTACCACAGCAACAGAAAACTGTCCCCTTTCATTAGGGTGGTCCATGCACACACACACACTCACAAATAAAACGCACTCATGGAGCTGATCTGGCAGGCACCACATGTATGTTTAGGCATGCATGCAAACACATACTCACAGAGGCGCAGCACACATCATTGGATGCTCACAGAGGAATGGAAATGCAGACAACAGAGTGATTCTGAGACACAGGCAGGAATCACCCGCTGTATAATTGCCTGGCCACATTATAGTCAGAGCTCCTCCCCCAGTATGTGAGACACACAACATACTGCAAGACACGCACTGCTGGGTTCAACTTAACAGCATTAAGTGCACTTCAGTGCCTGGCTCGGGCTTCGGCAAGCGATACACACTGTATGCACTGCTGAGTCTAAACCAAAGGCCCGATCTGCTGCTGAACCACAAGCTGTTGCCCCCCACACACAAGCTTTCACCCCTATTTATTTTAACAATAACCCTCAGTTTTATAACTACATTTTTTTCTCTCTCTGTTTTTCCGTTACAAAACTTAGATGGTAGAAAGCATGCTGGGAGACGTCACCCCGTCTCCTTTGGCAACATCCTCCTCTGGTTCTCCTTTCAAATCACATTCTGAGTGGATTTGACAAGCTTTTCTGTGTGGTTTTTTTTTTCATTTTTGTTTGTTACCTGCAGATGAATCAGCTCTCAATTAAAAAACCAAAATGAACTGAAGCTACTTATTCATGCAAGTCATGTTTTTCGGAGCTGACAGGTACGCAGGCTTCTCCTGAGAGGGTGAAACTCCTGTGGGGTGTGTATTAAGTTGATGATACCACTTTTACACAACTCAGTGGTCAAGCCGGTTGTCACGTTTCCTCTTTTTGCCTGGTTGGGCAGCATGAGCCCTGCCAACGGAAATTGGCAGAAAAACCGTTGCACGCCAGATTACAGGTGTCAAACTAACTCAGCTGGCTGACAACTGTAACAAGAAGGCTGTCAGTGAGGCCGAGGCTGCCCTGAATCGGCCCCTGCATCTCATTGAGGAAGGGTCAGAGAGAGGAACTGCTCGAGGCTCACATCAAACAGAGTCAGGCCCAAAAGTAGAACACAAGTCAGGTCGGTTTTAACTAGCTGTGAGAGTCGCAAATTACAACGGAGGGGAATGCTGGAATGACATGCAGCCACACAATACGCTTTTGTTAAGATGGTCACAGTGAACAGATTTCCAAGCAAAGTGTTGGACACTGTTGTTATTCACCAAAACTAACACCAAAAACACCAACACAGACCTTCACAGTCTGTTTATTTAAAACCTACAAAGCTTCAGATATTCTTGCAGGAGAATTTCTATCACCAGTGGCACCTTTAAACTCATCTACACAGGTCGTTTGCGTCCTTAACATCTCGCCGTGATCAGTTACAACATTGTGACAGGTGATGTTCGTAACATTGATGGTCTACTCACAGTATCTATCAAGGGCTGTGATGCACAGTGCTGCTGGAGAACATATTTTCCCTCAGATTGATGAGTCGGGAGCAGAGAAAGTTGGCAGAGTGTGTTGATCTAAGTAGTTGTGACACCGGCCTAATTGTTGTGGTTAGAAAGCTTGTACAGAACATCGCCAAAGGAGCAGCCCTGGTGGGAGTTCCCAGTCTGTTGTGGTCAGTTAACTACAAAAAGTAGTCCATGGAAGAAAGCTAGCGGAGTGGCAACGGGGTCACGGGTGGCCAAGGCTCAACAATGCACCTGGGGAGGGGGCAGTGGCCTGTGTAGTCAGTCTGCAGAAGAGCTGCAGCAACACAGAATGATGAAGGGGTCAGAACAAACAATACAGGACTGTTAGTTGTACATTTAACCAGCATCACGTTATTGTCGTCCCGTGAGCATCAGATTTGGACCATTAAACAATGAAGTAGTGTGGTCAGGATGGTTAAGTACATGTGCAAAGACTGAAAGTCTGTTGACAAAGTCACCGTTTGTGGGAATGTTCCTGATGTTATAACTCGTGTTGTATTTTGGGATTAAATGCAGGGTTCCTTTTTTGACAACAACTTTGACCATATATTTAGATTGGAGAAAAAAAGTGTTTGTCATGTGCTGACATGAGTTTTTTCCCCTTGCTTTTCTATTCTTTCTTCGTTACCAATTAAATAAGGTGTGTGTGAATTCCAGTTGAATCGGAGGAACTCGATTCTTCTCCTTGGAGGCACATGGAGGCCCCATTCCTTCTCCAAAGCAGTAAGGAATAAAGTTATTCATTCCATAGGACAGCCTTCTGTGACATTTAGGGCTGTGAAGGTGTAATATTTTCCTCCCTGAAATAAACTGTAATCCATACTGACACAGGCTGATAGAGGCTCTATTTATACTCGGTCGGTTGGTTTCAGTGACCACTTAGACAAAACTGAGGGGCCACTGATAGCTGTATGCTTTAATGAGTCTGAGACCAACAGCAAGACAGCAGATGCGCCGAGTCTCCAGAATCTGGGTCAGGGGCTTAAATCATCTAAGTAGCCATGTCAGGGAAAGTGGCAGACAGATACTTTAATAGTAGCTTTAGTATCACTTCTGGCCCAGTGGCTGGATGGGGCTTCATGCCTCCCCTCCATTCTAACTGGATGTATTCTGCATCAGTGCCCTGCTTGCACTGTGATACATCTAATATGGCTGCTGCAGGGCCTCAGCCAGGATTTCAGATGAACCGTTCTCCTCCTCACACCGCGGTTAACAAGAGACTTGCATAACGTTTGTTTTCCAGCTGGGCGTAATTCAACATCGATAGCACTTATCTGTGCTCTGCTGATCTTCCCTGGCATGGAGAAACCGACGGGATAACTCCTCTCCTGTGGCACTTCTGGCAGGCTGAGCAGTTGCTGGAGCTGATTTTGGGGAGGTTGCTTTCAGAATTTGTGCATGCAGACCAGAAAGACATGAGTGGAGAAAAACAAGTGTCAGTCCCTTCAGATAATCCACACCAAAAGACTAGATTTTCTTCGCAGCCGTGTGTTATTAGCTATTCCAAGGACGTCCTTAACCCCTGAGCCCCCGTTCATCCTTTTCTGAGGGCAAATTCTGTCGAACCACTTAAAAAACTCAGCGTAAGAATCAGGGGGACGTAAAAATTAAATGTCATAGTTAATTGTGGTTCAATAAAACAATCACAGCAGCTCACTGTGTTACAGGGTTAACAAACAAACTATAGCAAATAACCCAGAAGGAAGAGTTTTGTGTCAGCCTGTCTTCTGAAAAATCTTGTCTGCTTAGACAGAAAATGGGGATTCTCTGCACTAAATATTTGATAATGGCCACGCTGCACTGCATGTTTTCATTTGGAGTTTCAGTCTATTAAAGTTTTTTTTCCCCGAGGAGTTGACATTTAATGCTGCACTGTTTTATGCCTGATATAATTATATGGCAGGTGTGAGAAAACCTAATGTCAGCTGCAAATTAAATATAAAAAAGTAATTGTCATTGCAGAATTATGTCCCTGGCATGAAGGACAAAGCTCGATGGTATTCGGGAGCGATGCATATTAACCTGTAACAGCTCTGCAATCATATTCAGTGTTGTTTTAGCGCCGACACACACATGCTGGTCTCTGTTTCTCTTTGTACTTATGATGCACTTGGTTGTCGTGCTATGACAATGGACATCTGGCAATGGGCTGGTGTTTCAGGGCAGTGGAGGGAGAGAGAGCGAGTGTGTGTGCGTGGAGGCTTGAGAGCTGGGTGTTAGCAGGAGGCTTGCTCGTTACCAAGGGACAGCTGGCAGTGAAAAAGCATTTCAGGAAAAAATCTCAGTGTGTGCCTTTGAGGCTGTGAGTGTGCGTGTGCATATGTGCCTTTTTATAAACCCAGTGTGATAGTGCATTATTAAGTGCCTCTGTGTGTGTGTGTTCTTCTGCAAAAGGACTGAGGTAAAACACAGTGACAGGACCAGGACAAAATCTCATCACCTCCTGTGGCTCTCTACATATATGCACACAACACAGCCTCATCACCTCACCTTCATCAATCATGCACTTCATCCCTCACTCCCTTTGCAGTGACTCCCCCCTCACTCCTCCACCTCTCATCCTCACTCTTATGTGGCCGCTGGCTCTCACGCCTCTGTGTTTCATTGTGTGTGGGGAAACAAGTGGAACGCATTGTGAGTGCTCGATAGCCCAAAGACCAAAGAAAGAAGGCTAACAAAAAGGTAAAAAGATGATTAAAGGACAGCAGGTGATGTTTAAATGCGTTTTTTTTTTTTTTTTGCCACTGTGACATTTGTGAGACAGAACGAAGCCTTCAATAATTTGTTAGACATTAGCATGTGGTGCTTTGTTTTTAGTCGGAGCCAGACTCCCCACGGTACACTCGCAATCAAATATGAACATGACACAACACAGCCTCAATATTGATGCTGTTTGCTACGAGGCCTCGTGATTCAATAGCAACTTTCAATTGGATTTAGCACAGAATCTGTGCAAATTTAAACACTTTGTAAACGTCTCAGACAAACTATGAGCTCCGTTTAGGCTTTTTCAGTGATGTTGTGGACCGTGAAAACTTGCTGCCTTCATAGTCTCACTCTCTGTGTTTGTTTGTGGGAAAACTCAGCAGTTATTTCCCAGATGTGTTCGGCAGCAGTCGCTGTGCTGCAGTGCAAATGCATTTGAATCCAGCCTTTAGGTTTCCAGACGTGTATCGTTAGTAGTAATTCATGTCGGGTTTTAATGAGTCACCGAATTGCATTAAGGTTTTTTTGGCTCCTCACACCATCATTGTTGTGACATTTGCTGCGTAGAACAGATGGATCCTCTTTATCTGAATTGGTTTAGCTGTTCAGACGAGTCTTGAGCTCAGGAAGAAGTCTATGATCCTGGAGAGAGAGATGGAGAATAAATGCTCTGATTGTCCAATCGTCTCTAATAAACAAAAACCTGTCAGTCCTACTGGAGCAGGGTTGACAGCCAAAGTGTTCCCTTCATGGACCCTATATTACACTGAATGCACGTCTCATAGATTGCAGCTTAAAAGGGTTTTGCGAAATGGTTGGATTGTATACGAGCATCATTTTCGAGGCGAGTCTCGCGGCTTCAAGCGCTCACACTAATCCAAAGGCATTAGAGGGAGCGACAGAATTGCTCCTGTGTACGCTGGAAAATGTTGATTTTGTCTGCAAACAGCCATGATATTGGTCTAATGTCACTAAACCAAACACATGTGGCTGTCCAGCTCAGTCTTCACACAGTATATTGCTCTCTTCTGTAGTGCTTTGTATAGCAGAGCGACGGGCGGGTTGCAATAACAGAAGTGGCTTTAGGCTTTATGCTGCCAGGTATAATGCTGTTTGGTCATTTCAAAATGGTTTTCTGGGTTCTTGAAGGAGGAATGTGCACGATATTGTCAGCAAATCAATCACTCGTCTCAGCAGTTGGCGAAAAAGGGCACGTGTCCCAGAAGCAAGACCTGCCTGTGGATGCAGAAAGGGTTTTTATTTTTTGCCGTCTTCCGACAGTTTTCATTCTCAACAACTTAACTGACAAAGAATCTGAGAGCAGTTGTTTTTCAGCATCTTTACTCCAAGTTTTAATTTATAAGCTGCTGTATCAGATGACTGCAGGACCTCTATGTGAATCTGCAAAGGAAGGTCGCCAGTTCGAGGTCCTGAACTGTCGAGGGATTCGTGAGAGAAAATGAAAGCGGCTGCTTGTCATCATCCATGTCAGCACCTCTGGGGGCCTGAGAGCAGAGCTCCTGAGCCTCAGACTGATCTTTTATGTGTTACTATCTTTAACATAAATGAGATGAGTTTAATGCAGAGAAGAAAAAAAAAAAAACCTCCCCGAGAGAATCTCAACTCAATTTAATATTAACAGTGTAGTGGGAGGTTAGGCTCCCTGCTCTGGAAGAGGAGAGGGGATGATACTCTGGCTAGTTTTAATTGAACCAGAGATAAATAACATGCATAGTAGATGTAACCCAAATGATCCGTGTGTGGTACTTAGCCCTTCGACTCTCTGTGCCAAAGTCAGATGAACTTTTTGAATTTTGACCATACAGAGCAGGGTCCGTATTTTTTGGACTGAGCTGCTTCCAATAGATTTACTTTCCTCTGAAATATTACAGCGGTCTGGTATTTGCTTTTCCTCAGCAGACTCTGGTTCAGGGCATCTGTCTTCTGCATGGCAGTCTGATATTTCAGGCTGACAAAGAGGGTAGTGGTTGGAGTTCATGGAGGAGCCACAAAGACAAGTCCCTGGTTAGAAAATGCTACAAAGTAAATCGCTAAGGTTTTGGCACAAGCGGCCTGAACCGTGCGAGACTTTGTCGGGACCTAAACTCAGTCCAGTTTTGTCAAATTTTCCTTTGACTTGCAAGAATGAAACGTTTCATTTCAGAGTGGGAGTGTGAAGTGGGAACGATTTTGTGTTGCGAACCAGACGCTTCAGAAACTCGGCCCGTGTTGCCTTATTCAGTCGTGCAGCCTGCTCACGCCAGCATGTGCTAGAGACACACACACACACACTTCCACTCACACACTAACCAGCACCCTGCGGCTTTATGTGCTGGGTCATGAGGGTATCTTAATGAGAGTGTTTAATTTGCTACAGCCAATACTAGTCAACATCCACTGACATATATGTGATGTCGGACTGAGCACGTGAGCTCGCAACACGTGTGCAAGTGCTGCAGAGAAGAGCTTGGCGTTAACTGGCACTCAGACCAAAAGGTTTTGAGCTATGTGGGAGGAAAGAATCCCATTGTTGAGAATGAGTTTGAATTGATGGTTTTTCAACTTCATAGACGCTGATCAGATTTGCCCCCCCTTCACATCTCGGCACACACAATAGCCTCAGGCAGCCAATGAAAGACGTGTCTGCCTGCTTGATGTCAAGGTCTCTGCTGAAAGGCTATTTGCAGCTACACACAAATTGCTCATTAAGAGACTGATATTCTTAATGTTTCATTAAAAAAAATGACAGTGTGAAAAAACTTCAGTGGAAAGGAGCAAACAGGTCTAAATGTCCACATAATTCAAAGAAATGTAAATATAAACAAGAAAATATGCTATGTATTCTAAAGAGTGAACCTTTAGTGTACAGGGCAAAACAATTTTTATTTTTCTGATTCACTTGGTGTTTGAGGCTTATGTCCTGATATTGTGCTGATTGAATCTGTGTTGCTGCCTCTGTATTTTTAGCTCAGGGTTTGCTCTCATCTGGCGGACTGTTAAAATGTTGTGACCCTTTCAAGCCACTGCGGCTCTGCTTTAATTTGGTTTACAGGTTGATTCGATGATTCTCTGCTGCTGCGCTGTCTGAAGGAGAGCGCTCTGATGAAACATTTGTCTGCTGCAGTCTGACTTTAAAGCTGTGCTCTTGTTCAGCGTGCTGCTGCACAGGCGGATTTATCCCCCTCACACTGGTTGTTGGTGTTAAAACTGATTTTTAAGATTATTCTGAAGGTTTTGCATGGTTTGCCCTGCAGCTACATTTCTAATCTTCTAAGTCCATTTGCGCCAGACTGCTGAGCCCTTCTGTCTGATCCAGCGTCTGAACGGAAGACCGCCACTGTAGGAGAGCCATTTGAGCCAGTGTGCTGTCTGTGAAACAACCTGTGCTGAGGGCTCCGGGCAACATAGCATTCGGTTCTTGCTCTATTTACACACCACCTTCAAAGAAACGGTCATTTCCTCATCAGAATGTCGGTACCCTTCATAGCCGAATTAGAATTTCAATCATTTGTAATATGTTTGAGTTATCCACCTTCACCTGACTTGTTTCTGAGCTTAGAATCCATGTGCAGCGCTTGTTAGCAGCGTGTGCTGTGCTCTTTAATCCACATTCACATGATGTGCACAGTGTAACCTGACTGTCTGGGTGTTTAATCTTCCTCGAAGCTTTCCAGGAGAAACGAGTGCTTCCTCTTGACACTGTTGCTATAGGAGCACTGGTAAGCGTCAGTGGGTGTGTTTTCTTAGTTACCTGCCTTAATGAGACGTTGGCTATTTTTAGTTTCAGCACCCCCTGTGCTCGATGGATATTAGTGTGTCAGAACTGCTAATAGATCTGCTGACAGAAGCCAACGTCAAGGAAAAAGCACACTTATTTCCTTTTTCCGTTTTTAGCGACACGTTTCTTCAGGCAGAGATCAAAACTCCTCCATTATTGTTATTATTAAAAATTGACCTTACGATTTCTACATAAAAACTCATTTCAGCTTTCTTTTCAGCTTGAGTGCTCTTGCTGGTGATCCCAAGAAAGGATCAGTCTGAAGTTTGGACATGACGATGGGCTGAGTCGTCTGCGTGCTATTCTTCACATTTATTTATAGCAGTGAGTCTGTGCCAGTGATCGGTCCTGCATGATTCACGCGGCACCACGAGAGGACACATGATTGAAAATCTGTCCCGACTCCCAAAAGTATTTGGCCACATGCAACAAATGCATCAAACATTAGGACAGTGAGTGGAGGTTTAAATGTGCTGGCTGACACTGAAAATCCATCGTGTTAATCGCAACTAAGTCCAAAACGATATAAAGCTGCTGATAGTCATCACCTGTAGGTACCAACAGATTGAAACGGCAGTTAATTACTCAGCTCTGTTGCTCATGTCACAAATGTCTGTCTCATACAAATGCTTCAGAGAACAAGCCTGAGTACAAAACATCCTCCTGACCAAGTTTCTATTTTAACCTCTGAAGGTTGCAGTTTCCAGTTGATAATTGTTGACCGAGTACCAAATTGTGGAAAGGAGACGGCGGAAAATATTCAGTCAGAACTGAAAGAATGAGTCAAGTGTCAGGTTATCAGTCAAAGCAGAAAGTGTTTTTCCCAGCATCACTGTAACGCACTGCAGAGAGTGGAAGAGATCTAAAGCACGACAAGGAACACCTCAGGTGACCGCAGCAGCGTTCACTGTCAAACTTGGAAAGAAAACAACTTTTTTACAGAAATTTGTAAATAAGAAGCGCAAGACTCCAATCAGCAAAAGTCGTGTGGAAAGCAGCCTGTTTGGATGGAGTATCCGAGGCAGCTCTGAAGCACTTCTCAGAAGAGAAAACGAGGCCAAACGCCAAATTTTCACAGTCATGACTGAAATAAAGTTCTGTTTACTGAGGAGAATAAATCTGAGATATTTGACTGGAACAGAAGAAAACGGAGACGAGCAGACCACAGTGTGTAAATCCTCGGGAGAGAAAGTTAAAATTCTGGTGATATTTCACTGAAGGCAGAATGTACATGTAGAAAAAGGATGAACAGCACATTAAAAGCAGATCTTTCTGTGATTTAAAACCACATTTTTTTAATCTGTTTAACATGGGGAGAAATAAGTGTTTTGTTTTTGATCTTTGCAATGTTCAGTTGAGTTTGAAAATCAGGAGATAAAGATGAGATGTTGGCATCGATCTCACATTGCAGTGTGAGCCTTTCGGAAGTACACAACTCTGACACATTACAGGCATACTCCAATCTGATCAATATCTTCCTGATGTCTGATTATTGGCACACAGTGTAAAAAGCCGTCAGCAATTAATGGGCATTTCCAGCTCTAATTAAAATGAGCCTAATCAGCTCGCCTCTCCTCTGCAGCCCTTTGTGATGAGAGGATGGGCAGTAATAACAATAATAGCAGGCCAACATTATAGGCTAATAACAGTCTTGTAAAAACAGGACTGACCTGTTTATCCAGATGTCAGGTCACATGATGTAACACGCCGTTTATCATGATGATGCCTGCCTGGAGTTTCTTAGCTGAAGTGTTATTTACAGGCGTGTTATTTTTCAGCCCCACTTCAGCGTCACCTGCGTCTACTTAAGTTGCTGATTTCCCAGGATAACTTGTGGCAGACACTCGGGGAGCAGTTTTGTTTCATTCCTCCTGCACAGCTGCGGATGAATAGTACAGTGATGGCACTCACAACGCCGCCTGTCTTGGAGCTGCTTTACATTCTGCTGCACTGAAGCTCCTGATTGTTGACTATAGGTGCATGAATAGAAGGAGAGAGGAGAGATCCTTGTGCTGTGATTGTGAGGAGCCGGGGTTCAGCTGAATACTTGGACAAGCCGGGCTTTCAATGGGAGGACAGATAAGGACAGAGTGTGACATTTATACATTATGAATTGAAAGCAGCAATATGAGGTCGAGCACTCGGGTGTGGGTGTGTTTTTATAGCTTCCTATTGGCAACAGCCGCGGCTGGAGGAGAGGTTTTCTCAGGTTGTCGGTCCATTTCGGCAAAACACGAAATACCACAAACTCCTCGAGGGGATTTTTCTTTTCTTTTCCAAATTTGTCTCCGATATGGTTCACTTGGAAGTAAAATATAAGAGCTCAGTAGTCAAAAGTTGCTGTGACCTAACAAAACCTGTTGGAAGCCTGAACTCAGGTATTCACATGCCATCAGTTTCACACAGATGCTAATTGAGTGAAATGATGAGGGGGTTTTACTTTGTCGTCAAAGGTCAGATTAACAGAAAAACACATTACTGCACTAATATTCCTGATCATTACTGAGACCTGAGCAGCACACTCAGACTGAAGGTCACTCTGTGGTTGGTCATCGACTGGCAATTGTGTCCTCACTCTGTAAGTTCTGCTATCATGTACTTGTGCTAAGATGCTGTAATGTGTAACTTAGCAGACTGCCTCAGATTTATACATTACAACCGTTAGGAATCATGTTTGTTTTATTACTTCACACTTTATTTTAAAAGAAGTGCGAGTGATTATTTTTTGACACAAGCTTTTTAGAAATTTAGAGTCTGTCAGATCTTTCACTTCTAACTAGTTCAAATCATAAATTTCTGATGCAGCTGCTGATGGTTTTGAATAATCATATCCCCTGATAGTTTTGGATTGATCAATATTTGGCTAACAGACAATTATTCAACATGAAATATATTGACTGCAGCTGAGCGTTGAACCATTCTTGCAGGGCCTCCCGTGGAACAGCCTGCAGAGCCCGAACTGTGTGTGAGGATAAAAACCAAGCGGAGAACCAGAGCGCTCTCTGAAGACCTCCAGGATTAAGCAGCGATGAGCCAGAGATCAGAGCGAGGTTATGGAGCAATTTCTGGAACTTTGGCCGGTCACAGGAACACAGTGGACTCAAAAAGGGGAAAAAAGTTGAATACTACACTGACTCCGCTTTAGACAAGAAATCCCTGTGAGCGTATTATGGTCAGAAAGGTGAGAGGGATCCAAACGGCCGTTGAGTCCTCGGTGGAGCTGCTGCAGGCTCTGGAAACTGAATCTTAAACTCAGTCCGATCGAACTGAAAGGTTTGAGCAGCATGCCGTCACGTTATAGGGCTCCCTGTTGGCAGGAGGGTGCGCCAGGACAGAGAGGAGAGAAATTCAGCTAAAAACTCTGAGGTCCTTGGAGATAACCCTCCGTGCAGAGGAGTGACCTGAGAAACTCTGACCTTTGAACGCAACAACTGTCAGCTTCTGACTCCCGCCAAAGGGTCTCAGCCTCAGCTCAGGGTTAAAGCCTGCAGACCTTCCGTGGGCACATCTGGAGGTGACAGATGCTTCACACTCAGTCTGCTGAAGTCGGACAAAAATCTGGCGGGGCGATTGTGATTAGCTGCTCAAATCCAGGCGAAACTCCAACTTCTCAAGGGAGACTTAAGGCTTTCAGAAGCGCTGACAAATGGATTTTCCTCCATGAGAGTATAATGTCTCTAATAAGTGTGATTTTTGAAATTTCAAAGCAACTTTAGAAAAATATAATCCCCCTTGTCACTGTGGGTTACTGAGCGTAGGTTGATGGGCCTGATTCCCAATTTTCTTCCATTGAAAATAAACCTGCTGAATTGAAAGAGGACTTAATAGTTTTCATCATGACTGGATGACAAAATGAACAAAAAGAAGATTGACATTTGACACTCTGAAGAAGCCGGATGAATAGTCTGTGGATTGCAGCTGACATTGCACCTCCTCTTTAGGAAAACCAGTTGTAATTCGTGTGCGAGAGAGCAAGCACTTAGTCATGAATTTCGTGATCTGTTCTTGAACGATTGGTTCAGTTGGGGGTGTTAATTACTGTGATCTCACTGTTGGAGGGTTGGAAACATTCTTCAGGAACAGCATCGATTTAAACTTCAATAATTCAATGGAATAAAACTGAGCTTGTCACAGTGTTGTTGGCAATATACTGATTCAGTGATGTACATTGAATTCAGGAGTGTATGACTGCATGATGGGCTTTTTTAAGGTTTATATTTGGCTCACAGCATGGACAGAGTGAGCACCAGGCTTGTCTGGTTACAACACTGCACCTCGGTGTGTGCAGGGGGCCAGGGGGCTGCCTGGTGCGCCCAGGCTTCAATGTGCTGCTGGTGCCACAGGTGGAGGTCTCAGTTCTGCTCGCTAAAGTGCGAAAGTCTCACATTGTCACACGCGGAGTCGAGATCACCAGCTGTGGCTCTAAACTACTGTGCCTAATCTTTTTAAACACATTTGAAGAGGAACATGCTCTGGCTGCCTCAGTCCTAGAAGTGACCTTCACTCCTGGAACCTCTTCCTGTTTCCGTGCTCGACTCTCCGTTTCCTCTGAAACACACACGCACGTCTCTACGCACACCAGACCGTTGCGATAAAGATTCCCTTCGGGCTGTTTGTTCTTTTGAAGCGGAGTACCCTGGTGCCCTGAACATGCCAGTTGCCACGGTAACAGTGCAAGAGTCTGACAACAAGGTAGATGACGAGGTAGCTACTCTAAAAGACATCTATTGATTGGCACTGTCTCTCTGACGCATGTGAGGGAAAAAAAAAAACAACATCCCGGTGATTCGGCTCTGCTGCTTTGATCGGCGCGCTCTCTTTGCCTTTTAATTCCTTAATTCCTGTCTCGGCTCGATGTCGCAGTCTGAGCCGCTCTCCTCCCTTCTCTGCGAGCTCTCTGGCTCTGTCGCATTGAATCCTCCCCGTCTGACTGTGTGTGTGTGTGTGTGTGTGTGTGTGCGTCTGTTTCTGCTCTTCAGCTTCCCTCTTATATTTGCTGCAGTGCTTTGATAGCGAGCTGGAACGTTTTAAACCCACAGTGGCAGAGAGAGGTCACACTTCAAGACATGCACACACTCGGGCAAACAGGAACACACACTTAAAAACTTTGCCACTTTGAAGCAGGAAACAGTGTGTGTTTGTGTGTGCGCGCATGTGTTTGGGACACCTGAGGATACAGCAGTTTTGTGGAGCGGTTTAGGCACTTAATGAGATGTCTGATCACTTACACAGATGGTTTTGAACCACCCTGTGCTTCACTCTTCCTGCCTCTCACACATGAACACACATCCTCGGTGTCTTTGGCATTGATGTGTCACTCGCTGTTGCGTCAAAGCGGATGACCGAGGCTGAGTCTGCAGGGAGCATCGGGAGTGATCCATGCTGTGGCTCGCTCCGAGCAATGATTTGATGCGTTCACGAGAAATCAGATTTGTCATTGTGGTCAGCGTGCAGCATTGATCTGTCTGGTTAATTCATGCGCGCGTGGTTCACCCATCACTCGTGAGGTTGCCCTTGGCCCGGCGATGTGCTGCTGTGCGGCTCATAACGAGTAATGAAGCGGCTGAACCTGGAGGAGGGTCCTTCTCTCCACTTGGCATTTAGCAGCGTTTAGATAGAGCCCAGCAGTTTGTGGCTCCACAACTTTACAGGATCAGCACGTCGAGAAATCGAGCAGCGCCGAATGTCGGTTTTTACGCGAGGCTTGCTGTCTGTCAGACGCGTCTGTGTGGACACGTGGGGCGGGATGTTTCGCTGCCCTGCGAGCCCTTGGCTGCTGGTTCTCAGACAGGTGGAAAATTGTCTCCCTCCTTTGAACAGGGAGTAATGGAAAAGGGATGGAAATGGCAGTGAACCACACTTGCCAGTAGAGCCTGAGCTCCCATGGAAGCGCCCGGCGCCATTCTGCAGCCGTGTTATACCAACTGGTTTTAACACAGCGGTGCTCCATCCCCTTTCTGCTCCTACCTCGTTATTATCAGCTTTTATCGGTGCTTTTCCAAACACCTGACGATTGCGGCGCCTCGCGGCGCTTTTGCATCCATTTCATACCTCTGGCTTATTTTCCTCTGAAAAGAA
Source organism: Malacoctenus gilli (assembly GCA_032164315.1). Taxonomy (NCBI): domain Eukaryota; kingdom Metazoa; phylum Chordata; class Actinopteri; order Blenniiformes; family Labrisomidae; genus Malacoctenus; species Malacoctenus gilli. The sequence goes on from JASSRZ010000060.1 coordinate 6,209,661, forward strand.
TCGTTCAATCTGACATCTGAGCTCCCTCGTTGTGGAGAGCCAAGAAAAAAAGAAGCAGTGATCGCGGTGTATTAGTGGCTGGACCGATCTGATCCTGCTGCTGCTGATTGACAAGCGGCTCACCGACCGACAGAGCCATCTAACCCCGTCGGTCTGAGACACTATGCGCCCCGTCCTCCTTGTCTATTCTCTCCTTATTCAAGCAGGAGGATTACAGCAAAGAAAGCAGCAAAGCAAGCAGTGAAAGGATTATGGAGCAGCAGCAAAAGGATTAGAGGGGAAAGTTGCACCTCAACAGTGCAGCGAACCCCCATGGCCCATGTAAGGGACTCGTGCATGGGTTAGAAAGTCGGCTCCTCGGCTCAGCTGCTGCCACCCGCCGTGGCGGCCAGAATTTCACAGAGCTTCTTCAGGAGTCGTTTGACGCGCCGCCTTGCCAAAACTTTCCAGCTCTGCCCAGCGATTGTGTGCAATTCATTTGGACATTGGCAAAAACAAGGTGGGGACAAAGGGATGAGCAAAAAAGGAAGACGTGCAGGGGATTTGAACTCTGGCACTCTTTCAGAGATTAGAGCCAGGACTTAATAAAGAGTTGGAGTCTGGGACCCAAATGAGAAATGCCGTCTGCGACCTCGGGACCCCGCCAAATGAAAACGTTTGCTTCTCCTGTGAAGTTGAGACCTCATCAAAGCAGGTCTTTGACCCATTTTGAGGCACAGTGCCAGCCAAAGGAAGCATTGCTACAGAGAAGTCACGGCTTTATCCCACAGCGGTCAAACGCCGTCACAAAAGAACGCAGCTGGATGGAAACTTTCCGTGCATCACAGCCAGCCAAACATCCGACAGCAGATTCACACCCAATGTGACCAGTAATTATAGTTTCTGTATCGGACAGACTCCGAGTGTCTGGAATTTAGAGCGCCAGCCGCTGCACTTTAGAGAAACACTGATCTCCATTTCTGTCTCTTAAAGGTGGCGATGTGAGGTAATTAAAGCGAAGGTGAAGTGCTCTAGAAGGCAGCCAGCGGTTCAGGGGGAGAGGCCCAGCAGCCTCTGTGCGAGTGTAAATAACACAAGATCTGAGAGAATGTTTCCAGTCGCACAAAAGTGTCGGATAACTCAACAACATAAAGCACAACATCTGAAACTTCATTCTGACTTGAATATAATTTTTTTTTTCCTGTCAAGTGACAGAAGAAAGTTGCTGCTTTTCTCAGTAGTTCTGACAATTAATTAGAAAGCTGAAACGCAGACCCTCTTCATTGTTTGACATAAGAAACTTGGTGTTCTGAGGGCACCTCTGACTCATACTGCTGCACACACACCTCCTTGCACTGTTTCTGCTCACCTATAGATTCATCACTTTATGTAGACATTTACAAATACAGTAACTCCAGCAGGTTATCTATGCTGACTATTTCTGTGTCTGTTCACTCTGGTAATATTATGTCGAGCTGAAATATTGGAAAAGATTCACGGAATATCTTAATATGTTGTATTTTTGGCTGATTTAGATGATATTTATTAGATTTTAAATGTACGTGTTGTCTTGAATTGTCTCCGTTTAGATGTGTGATTAATTTTTTTTTCCTCCCTTCAGCTTGGCAGTGAAGTTGAGTTTAAGTCATTCCTTTACAGTCAGCTAGGGGGTTTTGCTGCTGCTTCTTGGAAAAAAGGAGCAGTGTGACATTTCACCACCAAGTTAATAATTGATTGTTGGAGGAAAAAAAAACACATTCATGTGTTTGTAGCCATCTGATGGCATTGGGTTTGTTTTTGTGGCCAAAAGCAGCCTGAGAATGCTGCTCTCCTCGATTCGAGCGGTGGTTTAAATTGTGAATGTGTTGTTCTAAGTGCCACATCTGTTCAGATAAAACTGAGAGCAGAAGAGATCAACTGTATGGTTCTTTTTAAAATGTATTGATTTTTCCAAAGGGCAAAAAGTAAAGGCGTGAGTTTGGATGGAGTTACAATTATCTCAGATGTTTTTTTTTTTAAAATCCAGTCTCCTTGTAGCGAGGTGTTGCTGTTGCCACATCACACTGAAATTTGCAAGTGCAAATCAGTATTATGTTGAGCACGCATGTTTTTATTTGGCAGATGGTCCAATAGCTGTTAAAACAGGTATGTGTTGTGTTGCAGGAAGGAACTGTCTTGGAGTCAGTGGAGACTAAAACGTAGTTATGGAGGCAGTTTTGCTGCTGTTACCAGCCAGTGATGCTGCAGCTCAGTCTCTGACCCCTGGCTACATGGTGGAAAAATAACTTTCTCTTTGTTAGGTGGCGCAGACACGATCTCGCTATCCTGAAACGTCCTCCTGGAATCTGAACAGCTGCAGCCGCGTCTCTCGGAAAAGATGCAGCGCGAGGAAGCACACGGTCCTCATTCAGTAGGCGGTCATGAATTATGCAAATTTATTGAACAGTCTGCTGGAGGACAAAGAGAAATCTGAGCTGTAAGGTAAAGATTTAGAGGAATCTAAACTTCTGGTGAATAAAAAGTGACAGAAATGTTTTAAAATAGACGGTTTAGGGAAGTGAGTCAGCAGCTGGACCAGAGCTGCTCGGGGGGCTCCAGGACCAAGCTGTGCACACACACTCACCATCCTCCTGTAAGTAAATAAAACTGTTTGCTTACACTGGATGTGTTTAGACATGCGCTGAGGGAATAGCACTGTCATTCATTTGGACACATGTGGCTACCTGGCAGACCGATGTCCAATATTGAATGGTTTCCACCGTCTCCTGGGGACGTCCCTGGCTGTGTCCATGCTCCTTGTGATGGCGCCTGTAGTGTGCAGTGGCTTTTCAGTGCTGGTTGTGTAGCAGAACACAGATGCTCATTGTGTCCTGAAATTCACACTGTGAGTAGAACAGGAGATTTACAAGCCGGTCAGCTGTCGATGTGCCTTTTTCGCCATCGCCGCTCCGCCATGAGCTGCAGCTTTGATTAAGCTGTCAAGCACCCGATTATGTGCAACAAAAGGTAATTACTAATTCCCATGGAGGAACCCAAACAGGGAAAAGAGCTATAAGATAGGACGGGCTAATTTTAAAAGCCAAATTAGAGGTTGATCCAAAACATCGAGTGGTGAAAGAAAGCAACAACATGACTGACTTTACATTCTCATCATCAGGGGAGTGGGCTAATCTGTTCTTGCAGATCAGTTGGCTCTTCGTTAATGTGATCATCATTACAGCATAAATATTCATCGCAAACACAAATTATTGCTTTGACCACAAGGAAGCCACCAGAGGCCTCATTAAATGAGAACTTAGGAGTCTTTTGTTGTTGTAAATGCTTTTAAATGTTTAATGCACACCAATCATCAATCGCCTGAATCTCACACACAGCGTGGCAGCATGTGAGAGCAGCAGGGAGCCGTCTCTGGATGTGCTGCCACTTTTAAATAAAGATTGAAGCTTTCATTCGAAGCAGGAAATAATCTTTACCAAGGCAGCGAATGTGGAAAGATGGTTGTTTTTCAGGAACTGTGCAAGTTCAGGCACTTTGGATCAAGACTTTTTCTGTCAGAGTACGTTTTTGCAGGGGCTGAGCTTGTGGCACTGGAGGCACATTTGCATAAGTGTGTGTTTTCTTTAGGAGTTTGAAAAACCGAACTGTTGGAATATGTGAGAGTGTGCAGACAAAGTGTTGTTCTCCTCATGCGCCATTGAAACCGGTGAGGTTGCTGAGGAGTGACTCTTCTAAAGACCCAGACGTGAAGGATAAAGATGTAACCACGGGAACACGTCCAGCCTGATATTAATGTTGACAGTGGAAAATCAAACATGCATATGATCCTTCATCTCTCTGAAGAAGGAATTAACCAATGCATTCGAGCTAATAAGTGAAACCAATCAAAGGTTATTCACATATTAAAGAGAGACAGCAGAGGGAACCTTCATAGGTGACACCCCCCCCCCCCTGCCCTCAGTCTGGTTTAACATTTAGTGACAGATGCAATCATGTGTTTTTCTTTCGAACAATACGAGCAGATCAATCGAGGTCATGGCAGGCAGCCTGTTAGCCCCCACTTCTCTGTTCATGTATGCAAATTTGATTATGTTGTTGCTAATCAAAGCTGTCACTCAAGTCGGCTGACAAGTAGGTCACCACATCCATCGTACGACTAAATTGCCCCTGTGATTTGATCTGATGACAATTAGGTATCACGCTATTCTTTCATCCCGCCGCCACGGCGGCGCTCCGTCTCTGGACACCTTCAGTTAACCCACTTTGCAAAGTGGTGACAGCAAGCCAACTGTGCATGACTTAGTGGGGCTGTGTTATTAGTGATGCCTCTAATCCATACGCGAGTCCCAGACTCAACCAGCAGGATCAATCCGCCCACCAATCACACGCAGTGTAAGTGACAGCTGATCGATAACGCCAGTTCCACGCCAAACCTGATTGATTTAGTGCGGTTAATAAGTACTTCATCAGACCGATGCAACCTGCTTGGAGACAGCGCGGTGTTAGAGTGGATGCTGTTTGCAAAGAAAACCCTTCAACAGGCCCAGATAACACTTTGACTTCTAATGAGCGGCGGCACAGCAAACCAGACGACTGTGGTTATGTTAAGTGACCTGCAGACACAAACGCGGCCACATTATAGTGACACGGCTGCAGACGTGCATCGATCAGTCACATTTTTCTGCTCATCACAAGTTTTTTTTGCCTCTTAGTTGAAAAAGTTATTGTTGTGATATAATGAGCGGTTGGACACATTGTTGAGGAGAACCTGTGATTTGGCAGCCTGATTTGCTCTCAGTAGAAGCAAATGTGACTGGTGTGGGCAGCTGATCAGTGCTCGATCATACGACTGTAAACAATAGCTACTGTTGTAATCAGGGTTGGAATGAGACGAAATGTAAGGTGGCCAGGCGGTACAAAGCGCTGTGCATATAACCGTTTCAATGTGTATTTATTCCTTTATCTTGCTTTTGTGAGCCAAGTTGAGCGTTTCTGTTTATTAAGAAGGTGTTTATGACTTTCACATTGTCCTATTTCAGCACTTATTTGCTTTATGTTTTGCAGGCACAGAGAGTTTGTTGTTTGTGCTTCTTGTCTCACAGCAATGCAATGGAGTATATAGTGGATGGTATTCAGATTACTAAAGGGCAGGTGGCCCCTTTGTGCAGTCAGTTGTTTATCCCCCCCTGCTCGCAGTCTTTAGGTGTTTGTATTGATTACTGTTTGGAATCAACTCTTCACAGTGACACGATGCAGCTTTATTCATAAGTAATTTTATTTGAGTACAGATGGAACATTTATCACATTTAGTAGCCACGGTTTGTTTCCCTTCTCTAGGTCTACATCACTCTCCTTGTGCTTACACTTGTATCCTTGTGAACGTGAAATGTTTCTGTAACGTTTGATGGATCAAGAATGCAGATTTAGGAGAAGGAAAACAGAAGAAAACACCACCACTGGCCAAAGTTTGATAGATTTTTTCAAAGGGGGGCATTTTCAATGACCAAGCAGTTGTTACACGAAAGAATAAACAAAAGGTTTGGTCTCATAAAGATACAAGAAGGTGGAATAAAAATGTCACAGACCCCTTTTTTGTTCCCTGTGATGGCTGATAGCAGGAGCTCAAGCAGGTCAACATTTTGTCCCCCTTTTTGAAGCAAATCACACTTTCCAGCTGTGTGGAACATTTTCTTCAGTTTATTCTTCTCCTCAGACACTCAACAGTCTTTTACTGTCATGAGCACAGTTGTTAAATTTGCTGCTGGCTTAGACATAGAGAAACACTGCGCTACAGTTTACATTATTGCATATCATCTTACGAGTGCAAATATACACTGAGGGAAGGGGAAGGCTAGGGGACAGAGAGGAAAACATGACAAAAAGGAGGCAAAGAAAGCAGATCAGTAAGGAGAGCTAATGAGGAGAGAATCTTTATGTGACTGTGCAGCAGAACACTCACTCATACTGTCCCACCACTTCATCTCTGTCTCCTTCTGCAGATACAGATTGATAAACTGGGAGATGCAGTGAGCCGGGAGAGCGAGGAGGCGCCGGTGTCCCAATTAGCCACGGCGACGCAGCTCGCTATCGATGCAGAGTTCGAAGGGGACTTCATTGGAAGAGGTAATGGAGCAAACATGCTGGAAACAATGCAGTCAAGTAGGAGCAGACTTTTATCTTGTGTTCCAGTCGATGTCGGGGGAACTTCAAGCTGCTTCAAGTCTTATTTGAACTGTGCATGATATGCAGCTTCATCTACTTATTGGTGATTTACTTTCACTGGTCAGGCTGGTTTTAACATTCAGTACACACGGCTGTTAGAGGCCTGCAACTCGCAATGTTGCTAAGCTGAATTCCAACACAATCTGCTAATACCTGGTCAGGTTACCGTGATGAAAAAATGTTTGGAAGGGTGTTGCTATGGTAACCACATCACCGTGCACTCAATGGCATGCAGGAATATTTTTGCACCAGTGCATGTATGAGCATGAATATTTATCTTTGTTTTGGTGTGTGTGTTTTCTGGAGGACTGGTTTGGTTAAAACACGCGCATATTTGGGCTAATTTATGCAAACACACGCTCACACACACATTAGAAATATAAATCTGAGTGCCGTGTCTCCAGAGTCTCTTATTAGTCCGGCTAATTTCACATCATTTGACAGAGAATTAATTCATAAATTAATCAGCGGAGCCTCACAAAATAACACCGCATGCCTCCATTACGGCACCATGTAATCCCATTTACACCTTGCATAAAAAATCCCCACACAGACAGACCACTCGGTATAATCTGCCTGCATGTGAAAGAAACCCTGCTCCTCTGACAACTTTCCCTTCTACTCTACACAGAGACGCTGAAAGGGCCTCCGGAGCCACCTTAAGACTGTGACGGTACAACCTGGAGAGTTGACTGGTTTCGGTAAGTCACCCAACAAACCAACTACAATTTCTGAACTTTGTAACAAGATCTGATGGATTACTGATAATTTAGAGTGATTTGGGAAGAATCCAGCATGTATCTTTAAAAAACTAAACCATCTGCTATTACTGATACAGTAACAGAGTGTCTTGTTCACTCAAGTACAACATCAGATGTTTCTGGCAGGTCTTTCTATCAACAGAGAATCCTGCCGCTGTTGTGCTTCTCTTAGTGTGAAAATATTTGTGTAAAACTGATATAAAATATAATCCTTTGTTTCATCTTCCAGACCCTGTCTGCAGTCCTGTCCAGAGAACAGTCGAGATGCACCGTGATGAAGATGGATGGCGTTGTGCAAAGGTAGGCGAAATCTAACAGAAAATATTGTTCCCCATGTGAAAGTAGGACTGATTGATACATCCTCAGGTCGATTCCTCTCTGCTAATTACATCTAGTACTTACAGTTAAAAAGTTTCCTCTACTCACTTTGTATCTATTAGGCAACATCAACAGCAATGACGTGGACATTTTTGCATTTAATCGCATGTAATTGTTAGTGTTACACGTTAGCTCGTTGGAGTACATCACATTTAGAATCAATGTCTCAGCAGTGGAATGTATCAGCATTTAAATATCACATTCTTTAAATATCAAACGAGATGTTTTCTTTGCACAAGTTGACAGGACATTGTTAAAGATACCATGTTTTTTCTCTGAGCTAATCATCACAGAAAGAGTAATTACTTTGGGAGGATTAAAGAGCATAAATGTGATTTTATTAATATATTATTTTGGACTGTCCCATCTCATGTTGATATGCACTGCGTCTCCCCAGTGTAACGAAGCAGAATATGTACAAGCTGGGGGGCCACAGAACATAACGAGTGTCCTCTTGCTTGTTCCTCTGCTTCTTTCCAGGATCCGATGGTGAACCTCCTGCTGACCCCGTCCTCCGCTGTCCCGCTCTACTCCTCGATCTCCAGGATCAAGTCGTCTCCTTCCAGGGACGCATCGGGCGTGACGTGGACAGCCTTAATGGTGCCGGCCATCGGGGAGTTGACCACAGTCTCCATCTTCATGGCTGAGAGGACGCACAGCGGCTGACCCTTCTCCACCTGAGGGCAGTTCACAGGACGCAGAAGACATCAGCCAAGGGTACTTATACTTCTTCACTGCAACTTACAGCCCCTCCCCATCCAGAGGTGGTCCCCTAACAAGGTGAGTGTTTTCTGGGTTATTTCAAGGTGTAGTTGTCTGTAGCGCAGTGGTGTCCACACTCAGTCCTGGAGGGCCGACATGCTAAGACGTCTGAACGCCTTAGCATGTCGGTCCTCCAGGACTGAGTGTGGACACCACTGAGCTGGAGACAATTACACCTTGAAATAACCCAGAAAACACCTACCCTTAGGTGATCACCTCTTGCTCTGGGGGTACTGAGGTGTTGCTCAACTAAAATTAAAAATGTGTACATGGTTGGTAAGTAAAATGTACTTTTTATTTTTTTGCAGTGTGCCCCTCCCCATCCAGAGGTGATACCCTAACAAGGTGAGTGTTTTCTGGGTTATTTCAAGGTGTAGTTGTCTCCAGCTCAGTGGTGTCCACACTCAGTCCTGGAGGGCCTACATGCTAAGACGTCTGAACGTCTTAGCATGTCAGTCCTCCAGGACTGAGTGTGGACACCACTGAGCTGGAGACGAATAGACCCTGAAATAAGTCAGAAAACACTTACCCTTAGGTGATCACCTCTTGCTGTGGGGGTACTGAGGCGGCGCTTACCTAAAATGACAAAAATGCACATGTTAAATGTATTTTTTATTTTTTTGCAGTGTGCCCCTCCCCGTCCAGAGGTGACCCCCTAACAAGGCAAGTGTTTTCTGGTTTTATTTCAGGGTCTATTCGTCTCCAGCTCAGTGGTGTCCACACTCAGTCCTGGAGGGCCGACATGCTAAGACGTCTGAACGCCTTAGCATGTCGGCCCTCCAGGACTGAGTGTGGACACCACTGAGCTAAAGGCAAAAATAGACTTTGAAATAAACCAGAAAACACTTACCTTTAGGTGATCACCTCTTGCTTTAGGTGTCCTCAGGTGGTGCTTACCTAAAATGAGAAACATGTACCTGTTACAAATGTATTTTTTTTTCAGTGTGAACAATTTGTTATTCAAATCTAAATAAAGCTGTGACAAAGCTGTGAATTTGTTTGTATTTATTTGCCTCCCCCTGTAAAGACATACACACAAACTGACTGCATCCTAATTGGTAATTATCTAATTAAGTATTTAACTTGCTGATGTCCAAACTTGGACCTGAAGAGCCGACATGCTAAGACTCTCAGATGTCTCCCCGCTCCGACACACTAACTCAGAGCAGGTGTGTCGGAGCAGGAAGACACCTGAAAGTCCTCGCATGTCGGTCCTCCAGGTCCAAGTTTGGACACCAGTGAGCTAAATACATCAAACACACTGCTGAAAATAAAGTCAGTTTAAATCATTACAAACAGATACGGCAGGATGACGTCCCGGTAATGAGTCTCTCCTTTGGGAGTGACAGGGACGCCCGTGTGATTCAAACATGCTTCCTAAAGTCAATGATGTCCTGACAGAAAGATCTAAGGGGGCGTTTAATGCAGTGAGGAGGGAGGTTGTGTATGTCAATGAAAAGGACAAGCACACGAGCTCTTCAGAAGGAGCACTGAAGCAAAACTGTTTGAATCAAACATGAAATGAAATTAAAACAGGGCTTTTTGGTATAATGCTGGATCAAAGCCAGGGCTGCCCGGCTGCTGAGACAGTAGGATAGGAATGGTGCTTAAAAAGGTTTGTCCTGCTTCCCCTACTGCATTACAGCTATCTATCCACACCAATTTAAAAGGGAAATTAACTGACTATCCTAAAAGTTTAACATTTGATGCCACAAAAGCATTTTTACAACTAAGAGACATGTCTTTCCTTTATTTTGTGGGGCATGTAAAAAGCCGATATCTCAAAGACCTGTTTTGATGAGATGAAAGCTGCTTGAGGGGAACTGACCTTGGATCCGACCTCGACTTTGACCTCCAGGACCTTCCCAGGCATGGGTGCTCCCACCTGACCCTTGATGGACTTCTGCGCCTTGGGGTGGAACTTCATTTCCTGGACACAGGGACAAAGAAATTCTTCAATCAGTCCGCTCGGTCATCCGTCCACGTCACCCACACACGCCTGCCTCCATTTGTCCTCCCATGCAGGCAGCCGTCCATCCGTGCAATCATTCAGCTGCCTATTGAAAACACGCCTCCCTGCTGAGTCTCCGGCTCTGCCAGCACAGTCATTTGTTACAATGAATACAAGCCACCAGTGACGTCCTGTCATAAATTTACTTCTTACTCTCCGGTCCCACCACAACATGAAGAACTCATTTAGAGAATCACTCTTCACCTCCTTCATCCATCTATCTGTAGGTTATCCTCAGACTTCTGTCCTTCACTCCCAGTCCTCCCATCATGAGTCATCCATCTTCTCACCAATGTTTCAACCACTGACCACCTCAACTGTGCATCCTGCTTCCTCTCTGTCTACTCACCTTCATGGCCACTGTGTCCTTAACCAGCACGGATCTCAGCTGCCCGTTCAGCTCGAAAAACACCTCCCTCTGGCCCGCCTTGTTCAGGTCGCCCAACGCCAGCGCCTTGATGTGGAGGATCTTCCCTCTCTCCAGCTCCACCTGAAAGAAAAGCAAAGAAATACAGCATTAAATAATGGCTGACATCTACGATCATTAAGTAGCTGCTCTGTTTGACATCTTATATGAAGGTTATGAAAACTGACTGCAGAAGCGAGTGTTATCTAGGATTTTTCTGCAGGTCACTGTTAAACCAATCAGACCGCTTCTTAGCTAAGAAGTGGCCACAGAAAAACAGCTGACACCTCGGAGAGGATAATGACTTCAGAAACAAACAAGTGTGCAGCTGTTGTAATAAAATCCACAGTAACTTGTGTAAACTTGGGAGCGACTCGCTCCCTGTATTACAAAGTGTGTGTGAATGCTTGCAAAAGGGGGCAGAGGGCCCCACAATGTTCTCATTATTGCTTTGTCTGCAGCAGTGAACCGATTCTGGGTTGCGGCTCCTAAACTGAGGAAAAGTCCTCGTTATCCAAAAAGCTGAACGAGCGCGGGACTTTTGGGTTTTTTTCCCCTGTGTCCCACCAGAGCCGTCTGTAGGCTTGTAAAGTGCTGCAGTGGGTGCTGGTCAGCTGTTCTCATCTGCTTGTGCTGAAGGTGAACAAAACAGGGTGCAATACACTGAGGGGGGAGGGCAACATGATGATTGCTGAGGAGGGTGAAATTAAGCCCTGATAGTGATCAGAGCTGCTGCAGATGACATGAAACACATGAACAAATGTTTTTTTTATGAACTACGTGAAGCAAAGCTGTCACATCTCAAACACAGAGGGGGAAATTGACATGATGAACTCAGAGTCGCTCAGAATGAAGCTTCACTACATTTCTGCAAGTTGCCTCTCTGTTTTCATCCCAAATCCCTTGATTATCGACTAATTTGCCGAATCCCGAATACAATCTAACATATAATTTCTGGGACTGGAGCCTGTGTTTGCCCAACACTGTTTGAAAGCTTCAATTCCAGCAGCCCAATCTCATTAAGTCACATCATTTACAAACAACCACTCTCAGTATTTGGACACGATCCAGTCCAGAGTTACAGCCACTGCAGACTCTCCATCCTCTTCTTTTCGAGCCACTCCTTCAGCACATGAGGAGGTGGGTGAATGTGTGAGTGTTTGCTGCAGACAGGCTTTCACCGGCGCTATCAATCGTGGCATCAAAGACAGGAGAAGTGATATAGATACAATGACAGGCTGGGAGATAAAGAAGCTGGCAGGCAGAGTCAAAAAGAGGCAAACTGGAGGATATGAAACCTTTTGCTGTCTTTAGTGCAACTGTAAACTGTTATTTGCCACCTGCAAAAGTGCCTTTTAGGATAAAGACGTTATTCCGTCTCTCTGTGTGCAGACAACAGTCGGGCCTTTTTCTCTCTCATATCAATTCTGGTCACCGCTGTGCTCCGTCTTGCTGGTCTTTCCCTCGACACCGGCCACTGTACTTCTTCATTTATCTCACGCCTCTTCTCAAATCTCGTCTCACCGCTCGGAAACTCATTTTTTCCTGCCTTCAATCTCTCTCTCTCTCTCTCTCTCTCTTTGCCAGTCCCCTCCCCTGTGTCACAGTTTCCCTATTGTTGTTGTGCTACCTATTTCTGGTGCTGCTCCGACTCTGGCGCCAGTAATAATTTCCCTCATCTGCCTCTTTTGGCTTCTCTTTTATCAGCCGCCGAGCTCTCTTCCCCTCCTCAGCTGTGTTTATCCACCTTTCTTTCCTCGACCCCTCTCCTCTCTGCTGTTTCCCACATTGCTATCTCAGCTGCAGAGTCTCCATTGATATTCCAAACTAAGTCTCAGCGCAAAGACGAAAGTACACGCTGCGGCAGATATGTATTGATCTCAATTTTGTTCTGCCTCTCTGTTTCTCGCGCTGCGCTGACTCTTCATCTATTTTCCTCACTCCGTGTCTGGTAACAAACCTTTCTTTGCATGCTTTTTGCCACCTCTCCGGCACTCCATCTTCTTCTCGGCCTGTTTCTGCCTGCACTGAACTTGTTCCAGCGTGTGCTCCTCTGTCAGGCCCCTTGGCAGCGCTTTGCAGGGAAACAAAACCGTCCTCCGTCTCCCAACTGTGGCTTTCGCGGCTACATCTGCTCACAACAGCATATGTCTCTTTGAGGAGCTGCACAGAATGAATGCTTCAAGAACAATCGTGCCTGAGCTGTTGCTGCGTGTACGCATTCACACAAAGAAGATTTAACACACCGTTCATACAGATAACATCCAACTTCCATTGTATGGATTAACAGCAGCATCGCAGTTCACTCCAGCATAGACGTCAGTAAATGTCTGGAGATCCACACCCACCATTTTCCAGGTGATGCTCGCTGAGCTTTCAATCAAATTGAACCTCTTCCCAAACATTTTTCCTCTCTTCTTCCACAGGAAAAACCATGAAAATCGCCGACACCCATTCAGTGGAAACTATTCAGCAAGACACAGGGATGAAACAATAATAACTGTTCTGTGTTTTCTCCAACAGGCTCCTGCAGATAATGACAATAATGGAAGTGGTGCACGCTCGCCAAGTATATTATTACAGCCGTATGTACAAAGCCTGTTTTATCAGCGGTGAGTGACATTTACACAGCCGTCTCTTTAGAGCCAGATGCTACATGAGCGCATTGCAGATGATATCTTTTTTTAAGCCCCGCGAGCAACGAAATGCAACATGTTCCACTGAAAAAACATGTCTGAGGAGGTGAGACGGCGTCACTCGCAGCTCTCAAAGGAGAAAAACACACAAACAGTTCCCGCAGTCATGACGGAGTAAACACCGCCTCAGATCTTTGTATGTTTCTCCGGCTGCAGGATCGAATGCGCTCACAGACTGTTTTCATCACCATTTGTTGCAACACCTCCACTTTGTTGCTAGATATCCGTTTCCAATCCTCATGTTGCCGTTGTGTTTGGAAAAAGCGCCAGCCGCTTTACTGAATGAGCTTTAAAACATCCCAATGTTACACTATTTTCCCCCCTCATGACTAAAAACAAAAGGAACTTCCAGATTGAGCCAAAGCAAATCAATCTACATTTTATGAAAGCTACAAAAAATTCTATTCTAAAGGTGAAAAATGTTGATTTACTTGACATCATACCGTGATTATATTGTGTTCTTGTTTTAGTCTCACAGTGTTGTAAAGATGCTTCAAGACTTGAATGAAGGGGGTGTTGCCCCGGCTAGGATGAAGACTATCATGTTTAGATAATAATAGACGGATAAAACACGCCTTTGACTGTACGTCCTCTTCAACTTCCATCTAGGATGTGAAAACAAACACTTAATGACTTGACACGAGATCAATACTGACACCGAGCAAAGTGAACATTTTGCACCATATCTCACTGACCCTTTACGCAGCCCATCATTTCCAGTCAGCGCCATAACTGAAGGGGAAATATTTGTGGCAAATGACTCACAGCAAAGCGAGGGTGTCACGTCTCGTTTCAACATTTATCTGTGAAACAGTTGCGGGAATAGCCGGAGCACGCAGCTCATCACTGGACAGTAACACGCATTACAAAGAACACATACACTCAGAAGAAGCACTAGGCCCTTAAGTCCGTCAAAGATGCGGCAGAAAAAGAGTCAAAGTCAATGAAAATCTAAGAAATCCCACCCAACCTCCCCTTGTTCTTCCTTATTATCATATTCCTGATAGCATCCTCCTGCATTATGTATGTTCCATATCTCGCTGCGACATCTGCGCCCTTCCCTCCTATACGGGCCTCACATGCGGCTCGCGTTGATTTGGCGAGAACCCTCCAGCGCTGCGCTGCTCCTGTCAGATGCGCCTGCTTATCCGCTCACAGCTATCGTAGTATCGCTGACTGAAACCAGTCCGGCTTTCCGCTCCGCACCGCATCCCTGAAACGGCTTTATCAATGATGCTGCGGCCTGTGACAGAGTGATGAGATCACAGCGGTGAATAGTGCGCCGCGTGTTTGGGCTGCGGCGCGCTTGCAGCGACGACCTGCTCATAAAAGGGCGCGTGTCGGTGAGAATCGGTGTTTACATCTCCATCAAAGATGATTAATGGCACACTGAGTCACGGCGCAGACATACGTGGGTCAACGATTATTTTTGCCTGTTTGCGCCTGTGTGGGTGAACGTTAGCATTGGACAGCGCTGTCACCCGTGTGTAGGTGTTTATTTGTGCCTGCGTGCACTTTAAAAGGCCATCAGATGCTCGGTCGCAGTCATCGCTGGCTCGTCAACGAGGAACTCTGAGGACACATTGATGGAAATTTGTCAGCGACTGGCTCGAAAAAGTGGTGGAAGGAACTTAACACGTTGACGGCAGACACACAAACGGGTAAAAGTTTCAGTGGTCGTGTTCACAAGATAAATCCCTCAGTCACGCTGTTTGTTCCCGGCTCATCACGCTCTTGTACAGAAATTGCAACCGGCTTGACACAAAGTGCTGAACAATAGCGAATGATTACAGAGGATGCTCCTCGATCTGTTTCCTACGACGTCAACGACTGCAGGCTTTAGATCTGGACAAGCTCGCAGATTTGAAGCTTAAATCAGATCTAAACGTCCACAGAGCTCAGCACACTGCCACTGCCAAGCACTCGTGAGCAGATTTGCATGTATAGTTGATAATGTGTAAGTCTGCAGAGCGACGTAATCGTCTCTCACTGGTGAAGCTGCATTGACCCAAAACAAAAGACAATAAAAAGCGGCAGTAACAACCATAAACATAAAATACTCTCCTGCTCGACTGAGGACGTGTGAAGGTCACAATACACAGAGCACGTCTGTCTGACCAACAATGGAGCGGTACTGAGTCATCACATCTGTACGGCTGTCCCTTTGAGATTTCCACATCAGAAGATCTGAGCGGTGGGACTAATCCAGCAGCCTCAATATAGGCTGAAGAGAGCAAGAGTCTCTCCCATCAAAATAAAAGGCTGGTCAACATCAAATTTTAAATTAGGGTTTTGATGTCTGAAGCTGTATAAAGGCTCCAGCAACTTTATTGTCTGGAATTCATTGTATTTTTATTGCGTTTTCAAAAAACCTCTCAGATTTAAAGGTTCAATCATCGCAAATGATCAGGCTGGGATATCGATGCTTTGCTGTGTCCATCTGACTGTGGACACCTATCATAATACCTCAAATGTGGTCACAGCTGCTTTTTCTCACCACCAATCACGTCAGATGGAGACTCATCACCGTGGTAACTGAGAAGTGGGCAGAAAAAGCTGAATTCACCGTGTTTGTCTTCATATTTTCAAGAACACTCATGAAAACAGAGAGATCGGTGACTATCAATCCATCAGATGAAAGGAAACACGCACACAGACAGACACACACACACTGTTTTTTTCTCTCCTCCTGGTTGCTGCACTGAGCTGTGCAGCTCTCCTCCATCACACCAAGCTCAACGTAAACATCGGCTCTGATTCCAAACAGTCAACACTGTAAGACGTCGACACACACCAGTGGACACAACAAACACGTTTCATATGAACACCACAATCCCGCTCATAACACCACCTCCACCTATATGAGACTACTTGTCCTGTGCTGCTGTTCATACAAACAACACTCACCCTGTCACCACATATGAAGCAGCCTGAACATACAACTCACATCAGCACACAGTCAGCGTGTCAGGTGGGAAAACGACTGGTTTACCCCCACGGATGGTTTGCGGGACTTTGAGCGTTTCCACCGTCTCTTTGATAGATGCCCCATTAACTGGCCGTTATTAATACCGGCTGTCAAATACGAAAGAAATGTGTCTGTACCTGCAGCGTGGAACACTGTTGTGAGACTTCACGAATGAAATCTCATAAAAATACATTATTATTATAATGTTGAGGAAAGAAATCACTACTTTCGTAAGGAAGTGATATTTCTGTGGCAAAAAAATCACACATGACCCTAACTTACTGCAACCAAAACATCACTCGGGACAACAAAATAGATCACAAATGACAAAAAGAAGAATCTGGCCTGCGAGGATTACTTCCTGTTCTACTCACACACCTCAGAGTCCCATAAATAACAACATTTCTGACCGACTAAAGATAAACTGCAGGAAAAAAGGATACTTTATCGTTCATCACTCTGAATCACAATTTTTTTTCTCAGTTTCGAAACCGTCCTTCGAATCAATAAAAAGTCCAGACAGGTTAAATATGATGTAACTGGGACGACAGGCTCGTTTAAAGGATCAATGTGATGTAAAAACAGGCGGCGTTGCTGGATTTTATTCTCTCCCTCTTTCGTCTTTTTCCAATGCAACGCTCTCCTTTTTAATTAAAGGCCACCATGTAGCATGTTGCAGAGGTCTGAGCGAAGCAGCACAGCACGAGAAGCTTCATGATAAATAAATACAGAACAAGCGCTCAATTAGAATATCTCAGGGAGTCGATGTGCCCCGGTGAGTGTGGTAAATACACCGGATTCTTTCATTATGACAGAGCAGCAGAGGAGCAGAGCTTCCTGTCTGCCTTCCTCTATAGTAGGAGAATCAATTACTTTTAGACTCTGCTGCACTGAACATTGAAAAAAAGGAGAGAAGGATGTAAAAGGAACGGATGCCTTGTGTTGAATTATAACTAATGTGTTTAAAGGAAAAAAAAAAAGACCTGATGCAGTCTAGACAAAAAGAAAGCGAATATTCTGTCACCCACATTTTAATTTCATCCGAGCACAGAAGGGCGGCGAGGAGGCGGCGTTTGGAGAGTAAACAACAGATAGTGCAGACGTAGACAAGCAGACGCCGCTGACCTGCGGCAGCCTGACACGAGCGCCGTTCAGAGCAGAAACTTCACAACGCGTGAAAGTCTTTCACAGAGCGGGACGCGTCACAAAGCAAGAACATACTCGTCTTCAAGTTTGAGAAAAAAGTGAAGCAAGTGAAGCTGGCTCAGTGCACATTTTTGTTCCTTTTCTACAATATCATCGTCCTACGTTGTTTACATTTGAAGTGAGCGCTTTTAACTTAAGGCCCTGATTTGTTTTGTAGTTTGTGTACTAACTGAGACTGATTCTACTTTTGTATAATGACTAGATTAAAAGTCCTCAGACAATTGGATTGGTGCATCGCACCTCTGTGCGTGAGAAGATGTAACATTTATCAGTAGAGAGGTGAAAGTCCAGCAGGAAATGCTGCAACTCCAGGTGTTTGTTTACAGCGGTGGACTACAGGGGACTGTTGGTCCGCTAAAGAGGCACATTAGTCGGCTGGCTGCTCGCTCTAATGCAGATTCTCGTGCAATTAGCTGCAAAATTTACTATCATTTAGAGTGGGATGATTTCAAACTCCTCGTGTAAATGGAGGTTTATTAAACAGATTATTGGACCTTCGCTGCATTCCTCAGGGAACAAATTCATTTCTTTCACTTTATCTTCAGCAAAACGTCAGACCGGCAAGTTTAATTCATCAAGGTGACTTAAAGACAATTCAATTCCATTTTCTGCATTTTACGTGTGTAGCAGAAGATCTGTTTTAACTGCAAATGCTGTAATCTATTTATATATCCGACAGTGACCGCCTGCAAAGAGACGTTCTGTTCTCATCCAGCCTGAACACAAGACGTTGCGTCCCCGAATGACTTTATTTAATACCGTTTCCCTTCCTCCTCCGACTAAACGACACCACCCTGCCTGCAAAACAGATGAAAATACAACACAAGGTCGCAGAAGCTGCAGTCAGAAGAGGCCTCGGCCATCATGTGTGACCTGCCTCACCTTCTGTTTACCTGCTTGGTGCTTTGACCATCTGGTCACAGCGCACACTATCCCTCGGTCTCCTCTAACAACTCAATTGTTGCTCGCAAACCGAACTATGAAGAGACGCGCTTTCCTGTGTCGACACTTGGGGGATTGTTTTTCATCATCCAAAGGTTGACGGTTCAATCCCCCGCCGTGTGAGGCGTCGGCACGGCGGTGGACGTGACAGTGAACCAGAAAAACACGCTGGATGAATGGAGCCTTTCCACTCTGCTGCATCAGTTTGTTTCTATTCTTTGAAATCTTGCCATTTGTCTTTCCACACAGTCTTGTATGAAACAGCCATATGTCCCTAATCTAAAGACGAGCACAACAGGATCTCACTGCGGGCGTCTGCGGACTAAACTCTGTACTAAGTGCGCTTTCTTCACGTGATGACACACGCCGAGTGACGAACTCTTCTAACGGCTCCTTCAGCTGAGAAGCAAACTTCCACTTTGATCGGACGTCTGATTCTGCAATCTGTTTCAAAAGGTTCGTCTCTGTAGTTTCAACAGCCTCTTTGGATTCCACTCTTCAATCTGGAGTCCAACACTCGCTTCAGTCGGCGCCGTGCTCATCAAAGTGCTCGCTGTTGTCACTCGCTTCATATGTTGCTGTTTGTGCTGCACTTTTCTGGAGGAATACGGCTCCAAAACTTTCTGTCTGCCTGGTGAACAAACGCTCGTCCTCGATAACGTTACGATCACTTGGCCACAGAGGGACAGTCTCGGTAATAATGTTATGGCTGATCAAAGGATCAGAGAATACGACAGGAGCGGGCGCAGAGTTTCGAATTTAATATGCTTGACGAATGTTTTACTTGGAGATTTTTGTGGCTTTGCAGTGAAGTGACAGCGAGTTATTACATCCCCTCACTGAGAGGCTCTTATCGTCCCGTTGCTCGCTAATTTATTTGTGTACAAAGCAATTCAACTAATTTATGTTGCTGCTTTCTTAGGCTGCATGTTCAGCTGCTCCCTGCTGGAGAATAAACCAACTGTATAATCTTTAGGAGTCACTAACAGTTATATCTTGGCCTGAGCTATCGGCCCCTGGTGCCTTCCTCCAGCCTGCACTCAGACATCAAACCACTAAATTAATCTGTTATTTGTGTTCAGGAAGGCCGGTCGGCTGGCCGCAGGGGTCAGAAACGCCGTTAGTTGCTCCCGTGATAAAGTGTTAATATCTCTGCTCACCCCTGTGTGTTATCAGCACTTCACCGTGCGGCCGCGAAAAACTGCATCACGGCTCGACAGTGTGCGGTGACAAGGAGTCACTTCTTGCTGATAGCGTCTTCTCTCTCCTCGACCGTCACCCCACCAGAATTAGACCACCGCTTGGATCACGAGACGATCATTAGGACAGAATGTGGACGGCTGAGATGTCGGCCAACACAACAAACACACTGAGTTCATGTTTACCACAGCCACAGATCATCCTTTCCTTTCCCAAAAAAAGCAGAAGGCTGTTTTATCTGATGCCACATGCGCCACTTCTGCACCGTAATCAACAGGACACAGCGTGGATCTCCACGTCGAGCAGCATTTCTGCAGATTCCTTTCCCTGCACCAGTTCAAAAATATTCAAATCTCAATGCTAATTTCTCTGAGGCATGTTATGAGCTGTTGGCCGTCACTTTATTTCTGCCGCTGGAAAGCGAGCATGGCGGCCCGCTGGGCCTAATTTGATCCCCTGCGGGGCCCCTACATGAGCGATTTTTTCTTCTTAGGTATGAATCAGAGTCGCTTTCTCAGCGTGCGTCTTTTGCCTGAGCGGCAAGGAAACTGTTAGAAACATGAACCGTGTGGCTTAGGAACTGTGAGGGCAGCGCTCATTGGGACACCCAGACTTCCCAGTAGCTGCCGAGGGGCCGGTAATATCGAGGGGAGGGGGCTTCTACCGAGAAAGGGCTGTTAACTATACAGCCGGTGTCACGTTCAGCACAGCAGATGGACCAGAGCAGTGTTGCAGTGTTGAGAGCAGAAAAAAGCCTAACTGCTAGAGTGTCGTGAGAGAGTCTTTTCGTCCGTACCTCAAACTCTTCGGCAATCTTGGGTCCATCCAGGAACAGCCTGGTGCTCAGACAGTCCACGGGACCGAAGTTGGCTAGAAAACCACAGAGAAACACACAGATAAAAAGAAAATCTTTCCTTATTTTCCCAGACTGAAGCATCACTCGCTGGCACGTCTGCCTCCATGAAGGCGTCGGAACGCGGGGAGTTTCTGGAGGACTTCCAGGTGTCCCGGACCTGGTCTGGACCAACACTTTACACCAGACGTGTAATTAGAGAAGACTGAGTGCCGGGATTACGTTCGGGCTTGTGTAGCGTCTTAAGCCGGAGCATTGAGGGAACGACTGTACACTAATTAAACACCCTCACGAGGGGGCACTACCAATTTAAAGCTAACATCGCTCGGCCCCTCAAAGCAACTATTAAGCTCGGGTTAATCCAGGCAGCCGAATGCTGCTGCAGCTGCTTCAAACAACCTCCAGACACCGTCGAGTCCTCTTCAACTTTCGCCATCAAATCTTCAACATCACTTGTTTTTTTGTGCGGCACGCTCTCGCTCACTGTTGTGTTAATATCTCCCTTTGGTGCTCCTGAGCTGACAGAAGCAACTATTCAACACATTCCTGCCAAAAGGTTTAACTTTATAATCAGTATTCTTCACTTGAGTTTGGCTGACGCTAATTTCAAGCCCCAGCAATAATACAAATGAGAACGATAAGATGTGTCACACCAAATATTTCCAACACGGACAAGTTTGACGTAAGAGATTTAATTTGATGAAAGACGCAGTGCGAACCTCCATCTTTGAAATGTGAGTCTTCCTGTCAAAGGATACGCATCTACACAATATGGCCAGCAGACTCACAGGTGAATTCTTTGAACTCCTGGAAAACTTTGGGGTACATGGCTGCCGACATCACATCCTCGGGGGTGATGTCGTCGCCGTGGGCGTTGCGCAACCCCTCCTCCAGGGCCTTGAAGTCCATCGGTGGCAGCGAAGCACCGGGACGGCCTTCGATGCGGGTGAGCGACTTGAGCACCTGCGACGGAGACAGAGAAAAAACGGGGGGGCGTGAGGATGGTGCAGCAGGCGGGCGCACCACAACAGAAACCAGGGAAAACAAACTACGATCTCGAAGTTTTCATCCCTATGAAACGTCCTCATGGGACAATGCTGCGAGTAGGAGGCATGACGAGGTGGCAAACCTTCCCACTGAACTTTTGGATAAAAGCTTAGATGTGTCAAAGCAGCAAATTGACAGATGGAAGGTGAGAGAAGGAGCGAGACCCAAAAATATGTGAGAGGGTGTTTGGTGCACAGAGGTGGTGCGAAAGCAAGAAAAAAAAAAAAAGCTGCGACTAACGACTATCTGCCCACACAGTTCCTGGTATCTGACACATCCTGTCGACAGAATTGATCCAAAGATAATAATTATGTCTGGTTAAGGGATTAAGTTTGGACACAGCATGTAAAGGCTGCCACATTAAGGGGCGGTCGTGAGTCTGACTGCGAGGAGAAAAGGAAGAATCTGTGAAAAACAGGACGAGCCTCGATCAAAGAAGTCTCTTAGTTTGTGTTTCACTTCTTCACACCTCATGTGGCGCTTTAAAGACGCACATTCAGTGTGTGTGTTTGGGTGTGCTGCGTCTCCACCTCATGGTACTGTCATATTTATGAGTGTGCGTGCAAGTGTGTGTGTATATGTGTGTGTGCCTTGCGGAAATCTCCAGACAAAGGGCTCAGTGCAATGCTATTAGTCACAGAGCTAACAGTTCAAAGATAGCTGACTCATTTGTGTGTGCGAGAGACGCACTTCAAAGATGGCAGGCTCGCTGGAGTCCCCGCTCATTAACACCGTCTCCTCTGAGGACGTCTTACACCTAAACTGCTTGATTGTTTAAGAGTGAGACGCAGACTGATAGTGGCTGAGTGTGTGTGTGTCCGTGTGTGTGTGTGCATGTTGGGTGGGGATGGGGGGGGGGGCTGTCTGCATTATAAATGATATAAACTCTCCCTCCAAGGTTATTTGTTCTTTCTCCTCATTTCGGTTCAAACCCCTCGACATCGCGCTCCTCCTTTCTTTCCCATTGTTGCCGCCCGCTCTCGTCTCTTCCTCCTCCGGAGCGCTGCTCTGCAGGGTGTGCTGCATATTTAACCACCTTATTTCTTCCATTCATTTGCTTTTCGATGACCTCTTTCCAAACCATCACAACAGCATTGCTTCCAGGAAGGAGGGGGGGGGGAGTTTTTAACCCACCAAATATTTATAGCTTGTTGTTGTGGAGTGAAGGGGAACGAGGCCTTTCAGGCAGAAGTCATGTGTGATCGCATCGTGTACCACCCGCTCCTGGAAGAGGTGGAACACTGCGTGACTCTCCGATTAGAACCAACAGCAACTGTGTGCGAGTTGTTCAGAGCTTCCATTTAATTAAAAAATAGTCTGATAGGAACCCATCAAAAAAGGGTTTGCTCTGTGATCACAGACAGAAAGCAGCAACAAGTCAGTGCAGTTTAAAGGACTTCACCGGCTCAGAAACACTTCAGCAGGTAAACCGTTTGCCAGAGTAGCCAGACACGTAAACAATGACCCAGAACAAGAACACGAGTAGAGTCTGTGTTCCTCAGTTCAGTTCAGCCAAGAAAAAAAAGTCTCTTGCTGCTTTATCGTTCTACTTTATGGTTTTGAAACAAAGCCTCTTGCAAACATACTGTTAATTGCATTATGCTGCTCTTACACTTCTTTTACTTTCTTTGTAGCAAGAAATGGGGAAATAATTAATTTCTTTAAGTATTCTCTTGAAAACGACTGAGTAAGTAACAGTAATCTTCAGTGCATTTTAAATCAGCGGCTTTTTCTCCAGTTTTATCATCACTGATCTTCTGGTTTCTCTCCTTCCCACTGCTGCTCTGTGGGATGTGCTGCATATTTAACACCCAACTTCCTCAAACCTCGTCTTTCTGATGGTCCCGTTCTCTCCTCCTCTCTCCCCCCATATTCAATGACCCCCCCGCCCCTTCTCACTAATTTGTCTTCCTTCACCACGGATGAACCGAGCGTGACAGAACTGCGAGGGGGGGGGGGGGACTCAATTACCACTTTGTGCTTGAAAAAAACTTTTCCTCCACGCGTGCAAACAACTTGGTGACGGCCCGTGAGAGTGAAACTTATGCTTGTGTGAGCAAGTGATATAATTGTGGAGTGACTGTGCACTAACTAATTAAAGCCACCAAAGCGCCATTAAAGAAACATTACGGTCTCTATGCTGCGAGCATGCAGATAGAACCATCGGCCACAGAGCTCTGTTGCATGCAACAATATGATGGAGCGTACGAGTCTGTGCTTGCATGCAAAACAGTGCAGACTTGATGACTAATACGCTAATCACCCATGAACGTATGGGAGCTGCTCAAAACACATGCAAACACGTGTTAAAGTGAAAGAAAAGAGATTATTTGCATCTTATTTTCAAATTGATTTTCATGAGGATGTGCAATCGCAGTGCGGTCATGAAATCGGGAAGGTTAAACAGCTAGTTGGGGGACTTCTCTGGCTGATATCCGAATCGGTCTGTTCTGCTACACGTGTTCAGGATTTACTCAGTAAACAGTCTAATGCCCAGACCCTGGGGGAGGGAGAGAGGGAGAGGAAGGGGGGGGGGGGTCTCCCAGAAGCGGCATCCTCCTGATCTTCTTTCATCGTGTATCACTGAGGGACCGGTCTGATCTCAGGAATCCTTCCTAATCCCACCAAGGACGGAGTCGCCTTTTTTCAGGGAAACTTCAGAGGATCACCGAGTTTTGTTGGGTGTTTTTTTTTTTGTCAGACTCTTTTAAAACACTCTGAACGCTGCAGCATCGGATCTCTGTAGTCACGCATATGAAGCGACTGTTGCTGCTTCTGTTCCTGCAGTGACGCTTCACCGTGGTAATTTGCTCATAATCTTCCCCCTTTGTGACTAAACGACAGATTCTCACCACTGATGTGTGAACTAGGGACGGTTGAAAAGAAACTTTTTTGCGAGCGTTTGTTTGACAATCACGATAAAAGAATTAAACCACATTGTCCTCCAATATCATCTATTTATGCCACACTTCAGAAAAAGCCTACCGCAACAAAAGTCTCAGCAAAAAAGCAGAATGCACGTTTTTGATGAGTGAAATTTCTGTCATACACTTGCATCATCATATTAGTTATTTTATTTCTTGTCTGCTGTATCGGTTTCCCCCGTCTTCTTTTCTTTGATGCAGTTTCTCTTTCGTTTTTTTGGCTGCAGGTTTTTTGACAGTATCAGAAAAAAACAGACAGCAGTGGGAGGCAGCGCTGGTTTGCTTGGTTGCACTCCACGACTGAAAAAAAACTGGCAAAATCCCTCAATTAAACGGCCTCCTTGTGCTTTCTGACCGCCGGGTGGAACTCCAGGCTGTGTCGCACCTGACCAGGAGGAGTCCCGCTACCAGGGAGGGACGAACAAAAACAATCCTCCGTCTCACGGATGATGTGTGACACCGAGAGGGTTTCTGGTTTCGAGAAACTCTAACTAGACAAGCAGGAGACAAAAAGTTTGGGCTGTTTGCACGAAGACTGAAAAATGCCTGCGAGTGCGAAAGGGCGGGACTGCCTGTGAAGCGACGCGACAGCACTTTTGATCATGCTATCTGTGAGGGTGAGGCGACAGGAGGAAGGGTGACGGGGCGGCTGCAGCTCTGCTCCTCGGTGAGGCGAACAAAGAGGAGGGACGGGTGGGAGGGAGGGAGAAACACCAGGTGACCGCGCAGATAAATGAACGGACGGGTTTACAGAGCGACAAAGGGAGGGATGCACTTCACAGGGAGCGGAGACGGCGCTCGACCGGGCACAGAGGAGAAGCTGAATGTAAGTCACCCCGAGCAAAGTTGCAGCAAAAACACATTTACATTCAAAAACACCTGTGATGCCACGACAGGAGACCTTTAAATAGCACGTTTTCATCGGCGATTTACATTCATGCAGCAGTCAGTTCCAGGATAATGAATTATAAAAGCTGCAGCATCTTTGGATGCGAGTGTGGGGAGGGAAAAAAAAAGAAAAACCTTATTCCTGAGAAAATAAATAAAAAAAACAGTTGATGCTTTTTGAAAATGTCAAGGATGCCAACATATCTGCGAGTGCCTGCGAGAATGTGACACATTTGCCTTGATTCGTGTGTGCGCGTGTTCATGCAGCTCTCCCAAGGAGGCTTCAAGCTGTTGGCCCCTGATGCACACGAGAGTGTCTACCTCGCTGTGTGCAGATGTGAAGCGCCGAGAGGAGGCGGAGAAATAAAAGAGATGAGAGGACAGAGCAATATCAGGCCTTTTTTCCCCCCACTGTCTGCTTCTCTCAGGACTCTGTGGCTGTCAGATGTAACCAAGCATGTGACAGTGCGTGCGTGTGCGTGTGCGTGTACTCCTTCACATACATTCTTTGCTTGATGTGTTTTGTGGTACATGTCACATAAAAAATGAGTGAAGGATAAACATCAGAAGGTCTTGAAGAGTTTCAGTCATGTGAATCAAATAAGTGAATCCCAACTTGTTTTTTTAAATATATTTCAGATGCAGACAATGCAAAAAGCTGCGTGTGTAGTGTGTGTGTGTGTGTGTGTGTGTGTGTGCGTGCGCTGTGAAGTGACGTACCTTTGATCTGAACGGCTCGGGGAACCCTCCGTGTGGGATGCCGATGTAGCCCTGCAGGAACTCCACCACAGACAGAGGGAAGGACAGCTCGTCGGCCCTCTCCTCCACCTCGGCCCTGCTCAGGTTGTTCTGCACCATGAACTGAGCCAGGTCGCCCACGATCTTGGAGGACGGAGTCACCTGAGAACGACAAGATCGACGGCAATCCGTTTGATGCGTGGTCGAGATTTAACTTCCATCTCAGACAGGGTAAAAAAAATGGAATATTTGCCAGTTTAAGTCATGAGTAAAGTGTTTCAATTTCACCACAGAGCCAGCAAGAGATATCAGGCTGTGATCTCTGCACACAGATGATATCTAAATGCGTTTGGAGCAAGTAGACGTGTTATTCTCTCTAGTATGTGAATACTGTCCTTTCACATCATCATCTCACAGACAGAAGACGCCCTCAGACAGAATGTATTCAGGATAATAGCACAGTTTTTCACTGAGTATTGGTGTAATCTTCCTTTTCGCAAATAGCGCAAGTTGTCACGGCTGTGATTCTTCACTGTGTTTCACTGACAACCGCATTGAGTCGGCCACGGTGCTTTTGTTTTTAATGAAAATGTCGCCTGTAAAGATTAGGTGCAGGGTGACCGCGATTAAATATCATATTTAATTCACCGAGCAGACATGAAGAGAACGACACAGGTCTCCTAAAAATGACTGAAGATGAAAGAGGGCCCAAACCAGCGAGTAAGTTTCTGCCTGTTCATTCTTTCATTATTTATGATGGCATATCATTATGGTAATAGTAAAGCCGATTAGCATAATGGTGATAAGTGGAGTCTTTTTGACTGTGAGCAGGACATTGGTGCAAATATCAATTGCAGACATTACTCCTCCATTGTAATGACCGCTGGAACAGAATAAAGGCTTCCAATCCTCATCTGTGTGATATTTGGATCATTAAAAGGAGAAAGGAGTCAATTAATACGACCCGCAGACACTCGGATTTGTGCCAACACTGGATCCTGCAGGTTTCATTGTTATGCAGGGGAACACATCAGAGAGGAGAAGAAAGACGACAGTGGAGAGGGAAAGTTTCGGAGGCAGGTTCACCTACTTCACAGGTGTAAAAAAGAAAAAGTCCCAAAAGTCAAAACTGCAGCGGTGCTTGTAAACAGGCAAACTTTGTAGTCACACCTCAGGGTTTCCCTCAGCGACCTGGGATGCTACTTAATCCCAACAGGAAGCAGAGCTTCAAAAAGAGTCTCCGCTTGGCATGCGAACAGGTTCCCCAGTATGTTCTCATTGCAATGGGTGCAACATGGATCACGGATAACACGTGTGCTGCAGACATGCTCTTTCATGCCAGTGCTGCCACGATGGCTCCTCCTTGTGTCAATGCAAGCGGCTTCTTTAATCCCCACTCGAGTGGCAACGAAGATTTCCTGCAGCTCTCGTGATGCAGAGAGCGTGGTTGAATGAAGGAGGGATTTAAAAGTAATAGTAATATCACAGGATTCAGCAAATAGAGTTTGTCACCGCTTGTGTTTGTTTTTTGCAGAGCTGAAGCGAACCGAACAGTAAAACAGAGAAGCACATAAGCCAAGAAGCAGCAGAGTTTTTGCACTCCAAAGCACATAGAAGAGGTTGGTGTTCTTTTTCTCTTGCACTGCTTTTGATACACACACTCACACACACACACGCGTTGTTTTGATGACAATAAGTTGTTGGCTCTATTCCGAGCATGCATGACAAAGAAAGTGGAGAAAAAAAGGTGTAAAAAAGAGACAAACAGCCCTCAGCTACTGACTGTAACAGCCATGAACCAGCCTTCACGAGGGCCATCATAAAACACGCCACAGGCTACATTTGAATAATTCAGGTAGAAGAAGAAAGAAAATCTGGCTGAACCAATCACATTCATGCACGTTTAGCTCAGCTAAAGGAACCGCCACAAACACGGCCCGCGTATGTGTTCATGCCAAATAACCTCTGCACGGTTTTCCCAACTCCAACACCTTCTAAATCTGAATTTTTGGAGCTCACGAGCACAGTTCCAGGATCAGCGGGAAATAACGTCTCTCAGTGTGACGAGCCGTAAACTTAAGCATTGACAGCTAAAGTACCGGAGAGAACAAAGGACGGGCCCACACTCTGCAAGATGCCTATTTTTATGGCAATTAGTGCACGCCGAAGAAAAAATTCGCAGAAAGAGCGCAAGAACAATTATAGAACAAGTTGACAATCCCCAAAGAATTCCCCGACAAAGAACCTGACACCTATTTCTTCGAGATGAGATGCCAAATGATCGGGAGTGGGACATGAAGCGCTCACGTCCCCTGTGGGATCCCTCCAACCTCCTGCGGTTTGGGTGCTTGTTAGCCTCGCTGGGCTCCTGGGATCACTCTGAACCACCACAGTCCAGAAGTGTCTCAAGATGACAAAAAAAACCCCTCCAACTTCACTTTAACCTGCTGTAAACAGCAAATTACATCAGTGCAAAGACGAGATTAATGATGGAAGGCAACGGCGTGCTCAGCGTGTTCTACATACATATCTAAAGCAATTTGCGGCGTGATACTGTTAAAGCCCGACTGCGCTCTTAAAAGGAGATCTGACAAATCTGACGGAGAAATAAAGACTCGAGGTGTCGTGGAAATCTCCCCCCGCTGCGCATCTGTTTGGACAATCATGAAACGCATCAGGCACTTGTTATTTGGAAACTGTGTCGCCGCAATTACGCTCTCAACGTGACGCGGTATCTTCTAAAATCTGCCCAGGACGCCTGACGGAGTTCGCAACCGCTTGGGCAATTTCCCGCCGGAGCCGCGCGAGCAAATCAGTGGCTTCCCAGCGAGGGCCTGGGAAGAAAAGGTTCCCGCTGGTTTAAACAAGTGCGCTCTTCCCCGCAGCTCCTCGCTGCCACAACACCTCAAGCTCCGACTGATTGGGCTCGTGAATCGGGGAGATAATGATCCATCGCTTTTTACAGAGTGACTGTTTACCGAGTGAAGATTTGAATGGGCCGCTGAAATCCCCGAAGAGGCCATTAACGTGGCGGCGCCGCGGAACAAAAACTCGCTGCTAACTTACTCCAAATCCATCCAAGACATAAAGAAACGACGAGATGCCACATTCTTTGTTTACCTAGGTTTCCACTGGTTCCTGTGTTGGTCTCAGGAGTCTACTTTTCTCCTGTTTTCCTTCGGTTTTCTGCCTCGTCTTCCCCCTCCATACTCCACCCCCCTCTCATTATCCTAACAACAGTTTGTCCTAAAACAAAAAAAGTCGAGACACTGTTTTGTTTCTTTCTTCCTCACGTGTCTCCTTCCCATCACTCTTTCCTCTGGTACGTCAGGCAAATAATATTTTTCCTTGATCCACGGTAACATCAACAGTGTTACTCTCATTATCAATCTCTGTTGATGAATCACCCACCTCCAACTCTCCCCAGGCGCCTCGCACGCAGGAAGGGGAAATCTTATTTTCGGCAGAGTATGAGCCGCATATGATGTGTGAGCTTTTCTATATTTTTAGACGAGGAGTGAGGTAAATCGCGTCGCGGTCAGGCCGGCTGGAAAAAAAAAGGAAAAATCCGATTTTCTCAGTTTTCCGTGAGACGCTCTCAGCGCAGATGCTTCGCAGTGAAACCGCTCATCTGGCCCAGGCTGACTGATGCGATTTTGTCATTATCTAAGTACCTCACCATTCGGTCTATTATTTAGAGAAAAACACTGCCGAGAATGAAATTAAGCTCCTACTGCGAGCACAATAAGCAAGTTACTCTGTCTTGCTTGTAGGCAATCGAGTCTAAGCAGGTGAAGCCACACAAGGTCATTTTACAACAACGAAATACACCTGATAAAACACAAGACCAATGTGCAGTGAAGGAAGAGTGAATGGCTGCCAAACAGCATCACTTTCACACCATCACTTCCTGGACCAAGTGTTCTCATCCTGCTGAAAACTGTTCTGAAGTCAGTGTCCTCTTGTGGAAGGAATCTGAAGCCAATCAGAAGCCGTTCTCGCCTGTTTTTTTCTCACACAGGCCAAAATGTTTCACGCAATAATGTAGTAAATTTGATTTGATCGGGCAAAGCTGTTGGACGGCTACTTGTGAGTTCCTCCAAATACAGATGGCGTAAAACCTCGTGTCAGTGTCACTGCAGTCTGCACCATAAATCCTGTTTTTTTTCTCAGCCGTCAGAGGAAGACAGCGACCTGCTGAAAAACGGTCTGACAGGGCGACCCGGAGTAAATGTTGTGGTGGGTGAAGAGGAGTCAGATGAAGACACGGACGGTGAGGATGAGCAGAATAACAAACGTGCGGACTTTTTTTTTGGCATGCTGCAACGGATTGACGGATAATGATGGATACTCTCCGACGGCCTGACCTCTCTGCTGTGGGTGTGTGTGCAGCACACTGCTCAGTGAACTCAGTCGTCCCTCTGTCTGTCTGTCTGTCTGTCTGTCTGTGCATGTGCATGCTGAGTACAAATTGACAAATTTCCAGTTTTATTGGCTATATTCAACACAAAACGTTAACCCTTTAATCCTCCTCCTGTTGATACTGACAAGATTTGGCATCTGTACTTCTCACAACTTCACAAAACACCAGAGAGCAGAAAAAACAACTTCAGCAACAAAACTTCCATTGTATTTTTTTTAAGGCCACTGAAGATGTTAGACAACCTTCAACATCCACCGTTTGTCTCAGAAGTCTTTGCAGGAAAACAAAAATCCATCCAACACCTGAAACATGGCGACTCTTTGTGTTTTCGACACCTCCATATCTGTCTCCGTTCACACGACGCACCTTCCGCCTTCTGTCCATCTTTCTCACAAACATGCAGCTCTCAGTAAGTGGTCCTGCCTGACTCCCCACTCCTGCCAGCAGAAGTGTCCTACAGTAGTGTGTGTTTGTGTGTGTGTGTGTGGGGGGGGGGGATGCGCACACACACCACCGCTGGCCAGCCAAGCTGGGAGCTGGGTGAAGAATTGTACCTGTCAGGAGAGGAGGAGACAGGAGAGAGGAGCGATAACAAGGGGGCTCAGGAAAAAAAAAGAGGGAGGAGGGGAGGAATGATGGAAAGATTAGAGACACACGAAGTGAGTGTATGGATGGACTGATGAAGGAGGAACTGGGATAAAACAACACCTGGAGAAAGGACGAGAGAGCGGGAGCGCGGGAGGGGCGGGGAGACGGGGCGGCTTCGTCGGATGGGACGATGAAGGGAGTGACAGCGAGAGTGAGAGGGAGAAATAAAGGGATGGACAGATTAACGGAGGGGAGGAGAGGCAGAAGCAAACAGACAAGTGCGGTAGACATCTGCAGCCCCACAGGCAATACAAGGAGGTGCTCCACCTCCAAGCCGAGGAGGCTGAGTGCGTGTTTTCACAGCGTGGAGGTGAGCGGATACGTGCCTGTAATTGTAAAAAGAAAGTGACAGACTAAGCGAGGGAAGACAGAGTGGAAGACAACACCAACGAATACGTGCGCGTCTCGTCCTGACGTTACGATGGGCTGGACTGAAGACTGCTTATTGGGTGAAGGAACAGACGCGTTCCGGAGTCGGGACGTTTCACTTCCAGCTGTCGGAGCATCAGAGCCAATTATCAGCATTTCCTGTTTCTCGCTACATGCTGTGCAAATACTTTGTGTCGCTAATAATGAATTAAGCAAACAACAGAAAGCAATTCAACTAGTTAAAGAACACTCCAAACACAGCACCTGCAGGCATGCGTTCATGTGTTTTCGTCACTTTTTTTTCTGCCGCTTGAGCAAATTTGCCTCCCAGCGAAAAATGTTAATAATAAATATCTTTAGAACAAGACGGCTTATTACTGTTATTATCCTACAGCGAAGGCGATGTGTCAGCTCGGGTGTCTCACTGTTCGGATGACATTACAACACTGTGGTCTGTGCAAGGGCAGCACTACGTGACCGGGAGGATAATGGCAGGCGGCGGTGGAGGAGACTGGCATGAAGCGCCGGGCGCCGCGCCGCCGTGACGCGCGCCATACCTTGAGATGGAGAAAATCTCCTCGCTGCCTGTTTTTCAGAGAGCTCATTATTTTTCAGACCTTTTCTTCTTTCTTCTCCCCTTTAGCGCAACCTTCTCGCTAAAGTTTTTAATGATTCTGTATGATTCTGGCCTCATTGTGTCACAGTACAGATGACAGTTTATTTTGTGACTTTGAGGTCTTTATTAAAGAGCATTTCATATCATGCTGCGTTATATTAAACATTTATTTTGACTATTTTATCTGTTGAATCATTTAACCAGATTAACAGCCTGATTACTGATTGATGAAATCTTGGCTTTATGAAGGTTTTTCACAGACAAGCATCCGTCCTCTATTAAAACAAAACGCTGTACTCGAGTAAATATGATTCATAGTATTATGAAGTTTTATGTTAATATCTTACAGGAAAATTGGATAAATTGTTCCCCCAAACAAGTACAAATACCTCCAGTTTCTAAACAACAAAAGGACGTCATCCTGACACAATTACGATGGCAGTAGTTCCTTTGAGCACGAATGTATCGCGAACAGACTCGTAAACTGAAGGACCTCGAAAACTTCCCGCGTAAATCAACAAGTGAAATTTGATCTGAACTTCCCGTCTGGAACTTGGGGGATATCTTTAATTCCCCATTTTAATCGTAAATCAAGTCGAAGGATTTAGGCAGATTTGGTGACTCGGTGCCGAGTGCTCAGCAATGTAATGATTAGACTCCACGGCACATCTGGAATTAATATTAAGCTGTAAAAAAAAGGTGGGCTTATGGGCAATTTATCCAAGTCCCTCGGTCTCCTGAGTTGCTTTTGCTGTCGTTCGGTATTAAGTGGAAGCCGGCGAGCCCGAGTCGGGGCTCCTCTGTTAATTTTTAATCAGGCAGTTGTGTCAGTTCAGACACATCCTCGACAAAATATCGTGATTTCTTTATTCAGGACGAGACACCCACTGCTACAAACCATGAATTAATAAACTTGGCCAAGTAAACAATTAGTTTAATGAAAATCACTTTTATGCAAATGTTTTGATGATGATTAAGCTTTAAATCTTTTTTTTTTCTCTCGATCTGAAATAATTAGAGTTGTTTGTGTTCCTCGCGTGAGGGGCTGTGTTCTTGATGAATTATGAGGAATGACGAATCTATCATGTTTGATGTTGGATCTTGTTAAGGGATCCAATCCTCTCACACACAATGTCTTTCAACAACAGCCCCGAACTTCAAAGATCTGATGCTTCTCACCGATATGTGTGTTGGAGATCACGCTGCAAGTCGGAGTGCTCCACTTCCTGTCGATGCAGTTTGTGTGTGGGCATGTGTGTGTTGTGACTTCTTTACGTCTATATCTGAGGAGCGCACTTCATCTCCCTTATCGACAGTGGGAGAGACATAGCTATTGTCAAGCTAACAGGATACAACGGAGAGCATAGCAGGACCCGCAGGCACATTAAGCCAACATTGGCTTGTGCAGCGAAGCCCGTAGAGTCTTAATTGAATTGATAGAGAGCAAGCATGGGGAGAGTGCGTGGGGGGGGGGGGGGCTGGGGGAGAGAACTGATGAGGAAAACAGAGAGGGGGAGGGGGGAGAGAGAAAATTAGGGAGAGGGGACCAGAGATGGAAAATTGAGAGATCGACACGAGGAGAATGAAAAAAAAGAGGGGAGAAACAGAGAGGAGGAGAAGGTAAAGTAATGGGGAATCCATGGGTGCATGTCAAGGGAAGGGGGGAGTGGCGGGGGGGGGGGGGTGAGAAAGACATCTGGAGAATAGATGAGTGTGAAGAAGAGATGGAGAAGAGTGGAGGGAAAAGGGCGGTTTGATAAAGAACGGGAATGCAAATGACACCACATGATAATTACAGAGTGATTGTGAACACAGAAAGAGAGGGATGATTCTATTACTAAGGTGTGAGGGTAAATAATGGCGGGGAAGAAAAACAAAGGAATTAAAGAGAGATAATGAAAAACAAAAAGGCGGAGCGGGGAGGTGAACTGAGGCTGCAGAAATTGCAGCGCGCTCCGTTTCTATGACTCCTATTAACGTGTCCTTCAGCAAATCAACTCAAATAAAGTTCAGATTCCACCGAAATTAACACAAAGTGGGAACCAGAGAGCCAGCACTAAGCCTCTGCTGCAGTTCATCCAAAACTACCCGATAAGTGACCAAACACAGCACCTTAACATCCACAATAACAGCTCACGGTAAATACATTTAATGCAGTGAAGGCACAGCTGTGAGTTCGGTGGATTCAGGGTGAAAAAAACACACCAAAACAGAGAATCCTTGGAGGAAAAGGAAGCCAGGGGAGCATCAGGGCGCTGCAGGGCTGAACGCCATTTCAGTCCGCAGAAACCTGTAGATGCACCAACTTATTTTGAGATTGCTTGGCTCAGCCGAGTGGAGGGAGAGGGGCAGGCTGGCAGGAGCAGCCAGCGAGAGCGCTGCCAGCCGAGGAATGTCAGATTCGTGCCAGAGTCATTTCTGGGTTTTGCGGCAGAACGTTCCTCTCGACTTGTGTGAGACGTATTAGGAGAGAACACTGAGTCACCCATACCAATACATTTCGTGCCCCACTGTGGATGCAACTGTTAGAACATAGCTATTTATAATGACTTTATATATATAAATTCTGAGTTATGGGATAAAATGGGACAAGACTCCAGCTGGATCATGTATTTTCAGTCCTTGTGCAGGTTTTGCACCAGCCTTTTTTTTCGTCCAAATAAAATTGAGTCACTCCTCCAAGACCTGGTCGCTTCACTGCTGCCCTGCTGCTCCAGCTCTGCTTAGAAGAGTTTTACGCGACTGTGGTGTTGGCGAAACTTAACGAAGGCTGAAACTGGCTCACTCGGCCACCGCATCAACAGAGATTTGTGATGTCTTCGCTTTGTGTCTCACCTTAATGAGGTCTCCCAGCAGTTTGTTGGCTTCAGTGTAGGCCTTCTTCACCTCCTTGAACTTGTTTCCCAGCCCCATACTGTGAGCCTGCAACGGACCACCGTCAAACAGACGACAGCATTAGTAAAAATAGTCCTATTATCAGTTCTTTTTCCGGGCAAATGTCACAGACAAGTGAAAGCAGATGCCAGTTTGTGATCCACGGATACTGTTTGTGTTGTAACACATGAAGCTGTTATATTTAGCAGAGAGCAGATGGGCCGTTGTGGTGTCACGTGAAAACTGTAATTTGCGGCACAGTGTTTCGGGTTCACTGTAAGTTGATGTAAACAGGTTAGAACTGAGTGCATGCACGGTGCTGTGAGTTCAGTGACTTTTAAATGACGTGTGACATGTTTCAGTGGCAAAAGTAGCTCTTTCGAATGAAATAAACAACTGATAGAAGAAGGAAAATACGCGTTTTTCAAGTGTCTGCCTGATTGAATGGGTCAAACAACCGAGGCGTGACCCAGCGTACCTGGAAGTGCAGGTTGGTGTATTGTCCTCCGGGTATCTCGTTCTCATAGACGTCAGCGTTGCCAGATTTCATGGTGGCGGTGCAGTCAAATGGAGCGTACAGACCTCTGGCCACCTCCCAGTACTCACTGTAGTCAAACACCTTCTCCAGAGCGATGCCTGCAACACAAGACAGCACAGCCACATCAGTCGGGGGCTTCAGTAGACCACCTGACACTGTAATCACTCTGAGTTCCGTTGGCTCCTTTTGTTGGCATGCTTGTGATGTTTTGGTAGTTTCAGGAAACTTAAACTGAGGTAAGAAATGAACAGAAATCTCTGCCTTGAACTTGTTTGCCAACCTGAAGAAGATGTGCTTGATTTCAATTTCTAAAGAGATTTCTTGTATCGTGTGAATTTACTGCACTTTAGGCGTGTATTCGCGAAGCACTTTGCACCACCTCACGAAGTGTCTGCGCTTCACTGGGACTACAAGTCTTGACTACATTTGTTGCCAAGGACACGGCGGCACAAGGTCGAGCAAGTCAAGGAATGGAACGGCGGAGGCTTGGTGAGTTGAGTCCCACAGCTGGACCCTCATTCACGATCCGTAGTGAGAAAACCCCAAACACGGTGAGAAAACGAAAGAGTTTTCCCTCTTTAGAACTTGGAAAAATTGAAAGTAGACAGTGCTGGAAGTGAAAAGTCCATCGGAACGCTGCAACGTGCAGCTTCGACCGGCTCAGAGGAGCCCTGAAAGTTTCGAGGACGAGTCGACTCACCCAGGAGACGTGTTAATTTGCGTTTCTATTTCAACACATCAGCCATATGGGAATGACCAACAAGGCTTTAAAATGAACACTTTTCTCTGAATGTTTTTCTGGCGCTCTTGACTGCAAAGAGAATAATACGTGATCTGTTCCACCGACCCGGCATCATTGTTGTGGAGGCTGATGAGGCGCTCTGCCAAAAAGCCGAGTTAGTCATCCCAAAACTCGCGTCCTGTGCCAGCGAGCCATTTGTGGCTTGTGTGGCTGATTTAATTTCTAAGTATATAAACCTGATCTAAAACTTGTCACAATTTGAATTATGCGCTGAGTAATTTTAGCCATTAATCACAATCACTCCGACTTCTCAGGCAGCCACTGATATCTCTCCAAGCTGCACCGGATCAGCTTCTGCTTCTCAAACTACTAAGCAGGTGAAGGTGATAATTGCTGTATAACAGGTGCTCCTTTCTTGATAAATGGATTAGAAGCGCGCACACTCAACCTATAGTATCAGGGAAGTGTGCTATCAGCCTGTAGTTTAATCTCACCTTTGCTACATTCGTGCCGCTCACAAAAATCCCTGTAATATTTTGTGAGCATATGAAAACGACATTTGTTGCTCGTATTCAGAGCATTCTGCAGCTGCCAGTGAAGGTATGCTAAAGCCGATTACCTCGCGAGGAGAAATTTGCCTTAATGCCGTGACAGGAAAGGCACCACACTGAGCTTTTGGGTAATGATGACAAAAAAACCCAACAAAAAAGCAACCATGTTAATGAGACAAAGTTAGCTTTTAACTTCTGCAGCGACTGAGTGACAAGCTTGTATTTTGGAGATTCAAAGAGAGCACATATGCCAAAGTGCTTGTGTGCTTCCACTGTGATCTTGGCGGAGAAATGGAGCCACTGTGAAATTAATGTGAAATTAATGTGCATGTTGTTGCTCCTCAAATTCAGCCGCCTGCCAAGCCAGTCAGTAATTGGGTCCATTTCCTTCTCTGTTTGCGAACACCATTTTTGGAGCTTTCATTTATGCTCCCATTGTGAAATTACAGCCTCAGTTTACAAGCGGAAGCGATGTCATGTTTGGGCTGGTGGCAGACGGCAGCCTTTGTTGATTCAAATGTCAGATCGGGTCGGATTCACCCGCTTCCCCGCTCCACACACTCTCGCCGCGCTTTCCTTTCATTTAACGGACAAAATATTGAAAAATAAAACCTCGAGCAAATATTTACCGTCTGTTGCCGGAACCTTCATTAAAACCCCCCCAAAATCTCACTCTAAAAGGAATGTTTCTTAAAGTATTCCCACAATAAAATCCCCTCTATTGTTGCTTTCTTGCAACATATCACAACATCCTTAATATGCACTCGAATATGCAAATCTGCACATGCTTGACAATTGTTAAGTAAATTTCGAGCACGCTAAATTTATGAACCCTGCTGGAATTACCTGAAGCTAGTTTCAAGTTGTGTGAATTCCTTTAGGTAAACGGCAGCACTTAATGCACATTACAGAGGATAATATGACTTAAGCCCCATTTAGAAAAATTAACATACTGAGAGGAGGTGGGGGGATAAAATATTCCCTCTGCTCTCTGGTAATTTAGCACATTGTTCTGGAGGGGGATTTAAACGGTGCAAAATTACAGGCTATGGTCTGTGACAGACACGGACATTCGGGTTGAGAAACCAAGCAGAAAAAAACAAATAAAATCCATAAAGCAGCATCTAATTCCATCCGCGTGTACTGTGAGAGTACACTGTAGTTCGAGGTGAGAGAAGAGACGACAAATGGGATGAAAATTGTATTGAAGATTAAAAAAAAACACATTTTAGAAGCAATGATTCGATCAGCAGGCAAGGCGGCATGTTTTCGCTCGACTCTATATGATTGCATCTCAGATAATACACAATTACAGCTGCGTTTTTATGCACACAACTGTGTCACATGCTGGGAAAAAAAGCTAATATGCAGTGCAGTGGGAAACGGTACAAAAGGTGGAACAATAGACTCTTCTCTCTCTCAGCTGTCGCTACTACTGTGTGTGCTGGAGTGGGAGGCAGACGCTTATTTTAAGAGGCAAACATGCTGCAGCAGCGTGGACAGATGATTCTCCTCACAAAATGTTATCTTCTAATAATGGAGTAAACAAATCAAGCAGGTTTTCTGTTATTTGGTGGAGAGGTTAAATGTTGTCATCATGCAGCAAGTGTTCGAGCACAGGGTTTCATTTATGACTGCGTGGAGATGGGCGAGCTAAAGCGAGGCGCCTTAAACGGAGTCTGCGATCAGAGAGAGAGCTCCTGTTTCCTCTAATCTCCACAGAGGTGCTCAGAGTCTCGTTACCACAAACCACAAGCGCCGCATTCATTGGAATATGATGGATTTCAATGAAAAAAGCTCACTAAGTGCTCCGAGCAATTACCGTTGCCCCCAAGAACACAAAAGTTTGACAGCAATTCACAACAGAAATTAGCTGCATCATGGACCGTATGTGACGGATCTCCAAGAAATTCTCTCTATCGGGGGGACTGATTAAAACATATCGTTCATTGCTGCAATTCGTAAGAAGCGGACATAGATTATAACCGCAACTAAAACTGCTGATCATGCTGTGAGCTATCATGGTGTCATTTTTTTTCTCCTTCCCGGCTGGACACAGTCCTGAAACCATCGATCACTCCAGCACTCCAGCATGTGTGTGCTCTGACACGCAGCACAGGCCCATCCATAGATCAACATATTGAGATGGCTGCTTGGCAGTGACAAAGTGGCATCAATATTCGACTCATTAGCGGCACAGGCGCACTAATGCAGGATGCGAACAGAGACTCGCGCATATTTTCGCGTTCATAAATTCCGATACACCCCCCTGCGTCACGGCAGACATTCACGGCGGTAGAGCGACGGTTGCACGCGCGTGGTTTGTGGATGATGAGATGGTAAGAGGTAACCAAGATGCAAAGATGAAGATAGATGAGACACGGGAGGACAGAGAGGGAAAAACTGAGGAGATGGAGGTGAAACAACAGCCCATATGGATCTGTTTACTTGCATCTTTCAGCAGGGCTGCAGTCGAGAGTGTGCCTGTGGTCAAAGTGCATACATACAATAAATATGCTATGTGGAGCTCTGTGTGCATTGATGTGGCATTTAAGAAATCCTCATGAAATAAATCCATGCATGATTCATGAGAAACGGCAGCAAATGCAGCGTTAAACAAACACAAGGACCACTTTAATAAGAGCCATCATTCAGTGCATAAGTGTGGTGAATATGTATGACTTCCAGATGCATTGGATGTGTGTGTTTGTGTGTGTGCAATGTTGCTTACTGAATTAAAACAATGGCAGCCTAAAGATGGACAAATTAACCAGCAGAATCGCTGCCTCGGCTGTGTCCTCTGGACAAAATGCCACTGAGGAAGATGCAGGGAAGTGAAAGGAAAAGAGTGAGAGGAACGAGAGGGCAGTTGGAGGGAGAGAACGAGGCAGGGAAAGTGCTCTTAATTGCTTTGTCACTGAGTGAGAGGGAGAGGGGACGGGAGGATGGAGAGACAATGTGGGAGAAGTGGGAGAGAAAGAGGGAAAAAGAACAGGGGAACAGAGAGAGCGAGCGGGAGGGAGACTGAGGCAGACTGCGCGGCACTGATTACAGCTTTGACACAGAGAGAGGAGTGAGAGAGAGAGACAGCGGTGAGTAAAGGAGGCCAGTAAACAGACTGAGGTCAGGAAGCTGTGGAGGCACCAAGACAGAGTTCTGCTTGATTACAAAAGTCCTGAGACAGGAAACGGAGTCGGAGGAGGGAGAAGACACACAGTGAGGCAGAGTTGAAAAGCACAAGGTGACAGGTATAAAAGACGTGGGGCTTTTCTGTATGCCGATGCATAATGCATGGGCCAGGGTCACACTAGGATACAGCAGAAGTATGCACACACGTGTATGCAAGGGCGACATGCTGCATCCTCATTGGAGTCTCGAGTGAGGCAAATTGAAATTCCATGAATAAACTGACAGACTTGAGTCCTCTCGCTCTTGAGTAACGACCTTGTCCTTCTCGTTGCCTGTTTTTCTGGGTACAGTGTGCGCACAAATTGATATTCTGCCACTAAACTGGACTGTGGCTAAATGATGGGAGACTTTTCTCTCCCTTGGATACCATTATGCTGGAATATATCATGTTTCCTACTTCCCCTGAACTACATTTTGCGGCCCCAGAGACCGAACATAAGCCTGTTGCGCTCGGCTGTGGCCTCAGCCAGAGGATGTGGAGAGCTGCAGTGCAGCCCAAGGTTTGCCTCGGAGAGCACGAGTCTAACATTACACCCACAGCGCGGCGTGTCTGAATGGCTCTGCTGCTTTATGGAACTGCTGTAACGCCTTTCTCAATGAAAAAGACTGTAAACCAATTCTGCAGAAACAATGCACGCCCAGCCATTCACAATGAAGGACACGCTGTGGGAACAACGTCACCAACACCCCATGTTAAGACTCTTGTCACACTCGGCTAACAGACTGCACCTGCTTTTTTATCAGAGGGTCTGAGGGAAGAATGATGGCATAAATCTGTCAATGAAACAAGTAAAAATTCACTGGGAACTCAAACTGTAACGAAGCACGGAACTACTTATTTCTTTGTGAACATGTCTTACTTTAAATTTGATAATCTACTTGTTTAGATTGTGTGCAGTGATTCCCCACACGGCCCAACCTGCATTCAGACGGGAGATTTAATATAAGGAAGGATAAAAAAGCATGTTTTCGCTCTTTCTGTTTGTAAAAACAATTTAGCCTATTTCGTGAGAGCCTATTGATACAGAGACTAAACCAATATTCTATTATTTTCCTTCCTTTTTTCCCAAGGAAAGAGGAAACTTTATGTAAGGCCAGAATTACAAAATGCTTGTTTCCACAGCCAGGCAGCTGGGAGTTGTACATTGGAGCAACATTAGGATGTGCACTGAATACGACGACTGTGTAATCATTTTTTTCACATTTGCACATGTTTAAAGTAATAATCCTGATTGCAGTCCAAGGCTTGTAGAGCAAAGGGATGGTACTGGTCCACTGATCCCAATTACCATGTGGAAACTGCTGCGGGGATGTTTCAGCCACTTTCCCCTTTCTCACAGAGCACTACTGGAGGTTCGGGGCGATCGGGCTGAACAACAAAGCGAAAAAAAAGTTTGATCTCAATATCTATCTGCCGCTGCCCCCTTTAATGCTATTTTTAGCAGCACTGACACTCTAGGAGTGTACTTACGGTCATGCATTAAAGGGTTAAAAAGCTCGAAAATCTTGGATAACGGACAATGACGTCAAGTCCGGTGCACAAAAACAGGAAACGACATTATAAAAGCACACGAGGAGGACTCGGATGTACAGAGCTGCCCATTAAAGACATTATCGGTATTTAGATACTATACAGAGAACTGCTTAAAGTGTTAATAATATCCTGCACTCGAGCACAGGCGATGCATTAGCTGGCTAGTGTGAATGGAGCGTAAACAAAATTAGCAGGGCTTCTCTGAGTAATGGAAATGAGCTATCAGATCTGGTTAGCACAGCTGAATCAGTTCTCCCAGTAGCATTACGCTACATAACTAAGCAGCAAACTCCACATCACATTTAATTCCTCGAGCCTTTTTCATGTTCCTCCATTTTTTTTCCACAGCACTTTTACAACCAGCTCGTTTAAACTATACGTCCCGCTCTGCCTCCCTCGCTGAGGGGGGGGACAGGTCACTGAGCCCGGGTCAGATATCAGCGGTGGTCAGGAGGGGGGCTCCATCGTATCCACAGTCTATAAAAATTACATTGTGCAGCGCACGCCGGCCGACAACAGGCCCAAAGGGGAGTGAGCACATTATGAATCCATCCCTCCACTTATCATATGACCTCCTGAGAAAATAGAATGAAACCGCGGTGGTCCAGAGTGGTCCGCGGGGGCTTGTGCATGAAGCATATCTGATAGGACCTGGCAGGATGTCGTTTGGGAAAGCAAATGAGTAACCAACAATCATGTCAAGTGTGCCTCGGAGAGCCTTTAACCTCTGGGAGCTTCTGGGAATGCTGCTCATGGTGCAAAGCGGAGAGGTGACAGTGCTGCACAGCAGGTTTCGAGTTGGAGCGTAATGCAATAAAGACGTCCGACTCCCAGCGAAAAGCACTGAGGAAGCTGCACTTTAGGCGTCACACTCTGCAGTTCTACTGGACATCTTCTGTTCCCGACTGTCTGAGCGATTTATTTGATGGATCTCAAAATGTTTTGTTCCTCTTAGTTTGTATTGACCACAGCAGTGTCTCTCTTCTGGTCGCTCTAGTCTCCATCTTCCTCTGATAATTGGCTGCTCACATCATCACTGCACGGACCGTGGAGGTCCCTCTGACTGGGGGCCGTAATTACTGATGTGCTCTGTCATTTATCGAACTGCTGATTGATTTTTTTCTTCCCTCATGTAAAGTAGCAGACTCTCAAAAAGCCACTCCAAAATAATTTCCATGCGAGACCGCTGATGTGAGAGAGATTGTTCGTTACATTCGCTCCCACGTACCGCTGTGAAAGCCTGATGTGGAAAATTTGACGTTTCCGCCCCGAACTCCTTCCAATCTGCTCTTTATAATTAAGCTCACTCAATGAAACTAATTGCAATGATGAACTAACTTGACTTGTACCGCAATGGATCCACGATGAGTGATTTCCGCGATTATATCACCTGGTGCTGCAGGTGCCGCCGGGCGGGCCGGTGTATCACTCACCAGTGTCCAGCTTTGTCCCCTTGGCACAGGCGACGATGGCTCCCATGCTGGGCTGAGACGTCATTCCAGCCATTGAGTCAACCTACAGAGAGGACGGCATACGTGCAGTGAGGAAGAGTGACAAGAACACATTTTGTTGGCATTACATTGGGTATAGAGTTCTTTGTGGATGGTCAAATGAGCATTTGATAAAGGTAAGATGAGTGAAAATTAACTAGTTAGCATCTTCACTGCCTTTAATAACGACATAAAGTGATGAGAAATAATTCAGAGAGTGAATCTGACCAGTTATGAGTTTCACATGGACTTGCAAAGCAGTGAACAACAACAACAACAAGCCAAAACAGCAAACTGCAGCCAAATGTTTTAATGAAACTGCCCATGCTGGCAGCCAGC
This sequence comes from Malacoctenus gilli, assembly GCA_032164315.1. Lineage (NCBI taxonomy): Eukaryota > Metazoa > Chordata > Actinopteri > Blenniiformes > Labrisomidae > Malacoctenus > Malacoctenus gilli. The sequence continues at coordinate 6,252,952 of JASSRZ010000060.1, forward strand.
GCCAGTGAACACGGGGAGGGAGATGTTGCTGGCTCCCACGATTGTTCCATCATAGTTTCACTGACATTTCATTATGCAAAGTGCGGCAACTGGGAGGAAATTAATGTTTGGTCATGTTGCTGGGCTAACTGGCAGGTGGACCCGAGCCTTAAAATAACTACTTCCACACCACAGTGGTTCGTCACGCCGAGGGATTCCTGTAATGACCTTGACTGCCCGGGAAAAATAACGGGCTGCGTCGGACATAATAAACACTCACTGCCACGTCAACCACGTCAGCTCCGGCTTCGGCGCAGGCCAGCATGGCGGCGACGCCGGCTCCGGCGGTGTCGTGGGTGTGCACGTGGATGGGCACATCTGGGAAGCGGTCTCTCAGGGCGCCGATCAGGAGCTTGCTGGCCTCTGGCTTCAGCAGGCCGGCCATGTCCTGGTGGGAGGGACGCAGAGAGGGACGGGGGGGGGGGGCAGAGGGAGAGGAGAGGAACATTTTCAACACTGGATTGTTAAAAGTCTACAAACAGGATTCTGATCGAGATGAACTTGGGTTTTATTGAAATTAATGTTTCTTTTTTATTCTTTTTTCAAGTTACCACATCTGCTTTTAAAGTGACTGTGCGGTGTGATGCTTCACGCTGCAGATAAGCAGGAGTTCATCATTTCACTTGGGCAAATATTCAGTCATGCCTGGATGAAGGATTTAATTCAATGTATTATCAGTCAATTCATTTAGATTAGAGCCTGAAGTATTCACGTCGGTTTAATTGGAGCAAGTATCTTCTGTCGTCTTCCTCTGTCACCTCCCTCAGAGTTTGATTGTTTAATTGCAATGGAAATGTTTTGTTTTGCGTTTAACAGTTGCGATAATTGGATCGGATATTGAAATTAAATATCATTTGTGTGATTCATTTATGTGAAAAATTATCAACCTGCATTCCCCTTTTTCACACAATTTGAAGAAAAAAGAGCAAAAACAAATCAAGAAGTGACGTGATTTGTTGTACAAATAATGATATATAAAGATACAGCAAGTAAGATTTGCAGTAGCCAACATTGTGTCCAGTTTGTCCTCACTGCTTTGGTTTCTGTATATTGGTTGTGTTCACTGTCCCACTCTGTCAATGTTGGTGTCTGTCTTTCGTCTTAGCCTTTTCTGACTACAGACAGAAAAAAGCAATGAAATGATACTTCGAGCATATATATGATTTGTTCGCCAGACTGAGCAATAAAGCCTTTCCAAAGCCTCCTTTGAGCTGGTCTGGTGTCAGCTGGTGGCAGACTGGCAGGGATTCCCACTCGCAAGCAAACAAACGAGTGCCAGATACTCCAGCTTTTCACACGAGGACTGAGTTGGCTCGCCGCTGAAGTGTGCCAGGCAGCAAAGCACTCGCACCAAAAACTTGGATCCCGGCTCCCGTTTTCATCTCCTCACCTTGATACAGAGAATGTGGGTTCCAGCTTTGACCAGCTCGTCGGCCAGCTTCACGTAGTACTCCAGGGAGTACTTCTGCCTCATGGGGTCCGAGACGTCCCCCGTGTAGGAGATGGCGGCCTCCACCACGCCACCTGCTGCCCCGGCAGCCTCCATACCCAGCAGCATGTTGGGCACGTAATTCAGGGAGTCAAAGACGCGGAAGATGTCCATGCCGTTCTCCTTGGCCACCTCGCAGAACCTGAAGGGGAGGAAAACACGTTCATCTAACGACTCCCACAGTCATCGTTTCAAATTTACATGCAAATCGGGTTATGGAGGCTGTCAAGACTTACTGTACAGTCAGATAATCACAGCCTCTCTCACACACACATAAAGAGTCTGCCTTCATGCACGGTACACTTCCAATAATAGCGCGCATCCGGTTTGGGATAAGCTGTTTATATCTATCTCCATATCGCCACTCCTAAATATTGTTGTACCTGCATAAACCTGTTTTTTCCAGCATAGTCATGAAAAGCGAGCTTACACAGCCTGCAGGAGCCACAATCACCGAGGAGAAACGTATACCCACCTCATTATCCAAGCCGCTCGTGGTAAATCCCCCCTATTATTGCCTCGGCCTCGCTAGCCTAATCAGGTTTTTCATAACTGGGGTGAGTACTTAGTGTAGCAGTATTACTGTGAATGCAATATTTACACACATTGAGCGCTTTTGTTAATCAGACACATATTGTGTCTGTTTGTGTGCGACACAACATGATTTCCCTTGCAATGTGTCGGGTGCGTGTCCAACACTTATTAGGTGGTAGAGTGAAGTAGATTGTGCTGTGGAGCGTCTGCCAAGTCGTACCGGACCAGAAACACTGCATCATCCTACGTCTGCGACTCAAGGCTGAAGAGATCGTTATTCGTGTCGTTCATGAAGTTGAGGGATTTTATTTTTTCAAGCGAGAACTTCATAAAGTGGTGAGAAATTCTAGCGAACAATCGTACGACTCTCTTCAATCCTCCAGGCGGTTCGGATCATTTCAGTTGTGCTACAACTCTCTCTGTACCATCCGCACTGTACAGCGACCCCGTAAAATGCACTTTAAATCAACTAAATGAAATGAAATTACACTTTGATTTGATTTACTTAATAAAGACGCCCGGGTCACTTGGCTGCAAGCTGCCACACCAAAAATGCCGGAGGAGTGATGGCGAGGGGAGGGGAAGGGGTGGGGGGGTGAGGGGAGAGTCGGGGAAACAGATCAAAGTCATTAATCACAATGATGTGCAAATTTTCGATGGCGCTCCCCCTGTGGGAGCTAAGAGGGAGACAAGCAGTGGGGATGGGAGGGGGAGGAGGTGAAAGGAGGAATCGATGTGCAATGCCGGCGGATGGATGCAACCCAAAGAAATGTGGGTGTGAGCGGGGATAAGTAATGACTATGGGGGGGGGGGGGGCAACAAGACAGGGAGGTTGAGGCAGCTTTACGTGTCGGTGATGCAACAGGAAGGAGGCAGGACGGCACAGGCGGATTTGTCATTAGTCATAAACTGCTTAATTCATGGGAAGTGAGGGGACGCATTCCATTCGTGTGTGTGTGTGTGAGTTGTCATGGCCCTGGGTTGCGCGTGCAGAAGACTGCAGGTGTGTGTTGGGGTTTAAATATGTGTGAGTCATTCACAGCATCAAGGTGGTTGGCGCATCCTTTCCGGTCGAGGTGTGCGAGGATGCATGTGTGCAGGCACTGAAGTATTTATAGCCCTCAGGGCATTAGCAGCATACATCTGTACCAATGATGTGCAACTCGTTGAGCATGATAAGAGGAACACATCAACCAATTGACCTGATTAAATCTGTGAGTTGTGTGGTTTGAGGGTTGCTCCGGTGCAGAATATCCACTCAGAGAGAAAACAACTGTGTTGGGAGGCTTAATGCTACACGTCTAAATTGCATTACGAAGCTGGAGTACCGACAGAAAACGTGAAAGAATAAATAGAGACACTGGGGGAAAAAAACTGACTCGTTCAGGGTGAAGGTTGAAAAAAAATAACATCAATATTTTCTTTGTTTTTTTTACATAAAAAATGTCAAAGTTTTTTGTGTAGTTCATTGTATGTTACAACTGGTGGATTGATTAGACTTGTTGGCTGAGGAGGAACATGGATGAGTACGCATGATGAGTAAAGAAGACCCACATGAAAAGGTTGGTACATACACACGCACACATACACACACACGGATATATATAGGGAGAGCAGCAGAGTGATGAACATGCAGCTGGACCTTCAGCCTACACAATGCATCCTGCATGCTGAATTGAACTGTTTTCTTGAAAGTAATTGCTTTTTCTTTCCAAATAGTGATTTTTTTCCTCACTGTTTGTATAATTATACAAACAGCAGCAATGTGTTTCCATTTCACTCATTTAACCCTCAACTTTAGAAGAAGACAAAAAGAAGAGGACAAAAAAAAGGAGAAAATCATTCATGAAGTTGATGGTCACCCATTGGGGTTCCCATGGAAACGACCCGGTGGTGGGACATTTTGTAAAGAATATGACACCGGCAGAATGAGGCAGGATGACCAGCAGCTGGCTTTAGAAACTCTTATTCAAACTCATGTTTTGTGAGAATTCAATTTGAACGGTTTGAAAAGAAAAGCAGGAAAACGACAGCTGCTTCAGGAGGGAACGTTTTCGTACAAGGGATATATTCAGTTGCATTAAAAAAAAAACAGTGGAAACTAGAGTGGATACAGACCAACATTAAAATGCGTTGTGTGTTCTGGGTCTTGAGAGTCGGGTATGATTAAGAGAAGTATGAATGCGTTTAGGAAGAAAATAATGATGAAAAATAGTGTGTGTGTGTGTGCGTGTGTGCGCGTGCGCTGCTCACTTGAAGACGGCGTTGTCGGGGTAGTTGGTGTAGCCCACGGCGTTGGCCCCTCTCAGCAGCATTTGGAAGGGGACATTCGGGATCAAAGCTCTCAGCTCCTGCAGCCTCTTCCACGGACACTCGGACAGGAATCGCATGGCCACGTCGAATGTTGCACCTACACAAACACACACACACGGAAAAACGCTTGTGTTGCAGTGTTTGCCTACTTCCTGCTTTCATCTCGCTTCTCATCCGTCATCCCGACTTTCATCTCAATTCAGAAATCAAGAAAATGTTTTCACCCACAAACACACGCTGAGCCTGAACGCAAAACGCAATAATGGATACTCCGATCGAATATCTGATGATACTTGCACATTTATTGTTCATTCAAACACTTTGATCATTTCTTTCTTTCTCAAGTCACTTTAGAAAAATCTAAGCAATGTTCCGGAGGAAGAGGCGGGAAAGAAAGAGAGATAGCAATCTCTCATTTCCCTTTCTGGGGGAGTAGATTAGCGATCCTCATGCGCGTTTATCATATCAGCCAGAAATATTGAAGCCTCCAGTGGTATTCTGCTGATCCAACACTGTCATCATTAAATTTCATTTTCTGAGCACTCTTACGTTGGGAAAGCGGAGAGAATACTAAGCACAGATGCTTGTTCCCCAGCGTGAGCAGTAGGATGCCCTGGAAAAACCCTTCATTTCAATTGTCCTCTTTTGGGTTTGGGTTTTGCCAACGATGGCGTCGCCAAAACATCTGCTGCGCAGCGGAAATGACTTAAAGCACTCCGATCCATTGTCAAACGTGGTCGAGGTATCAAAACACAATGCTGAGGGGAGGGACTCTAACGATTTGATCAGGCAAACACAGACTGACAGCCGATCCCACGTGCAGGACATCAGGCACCGGGCTCCGCTGTGGGCTGCCGCCGACGTACTGCGAACGTGAGCTGGGAGGAATCGGGTGGGAAGATGGAAGCGAGGAGTTTGTTCTGGCAGACTGGCAGCAAACGATTCACCAAGATAAATGACAGTGGGCCCAACTGTCACGGGAAGCAGGTGTTGTAGAAATAAATGAGCGAGTACAGTCTTTTATTTGTGTGCACAAAGAAAGTAAAAGGTGTACAGGACTCACAATAAATCTGACTTAGCTCAGGTTTAACCGTATTGATGACTTATTTATGAGGGAGCTTTCAGAAACCGGTCACGATGAAGAGAAAGAGGCAAAAAAAAAAAAAGAGCTTCTTGGATCCTAACGGAATAAAAACAACAGATTCACACGTTTGGACAAAGACTCGTAAAACCGATGCTGCGTTTCCATGGCACCACTCCGCTTGGTTCTGGGCGTTCTCCATCGTAACCGCGCTCCACGTCAACATGAGTGGCGCTGTCAAAGCAGGGCGACCCAAAGCGTTTGTGAAGTATTTTGGACGCAACACAAACACATGAAACAATCGATGACTTTTTTTTTATTTCCCTCTTGACTGAGATCGGTTGCTTTCCCCAGTTTTTAATGATGCATTTGATCTTCTTGGTGAATGAAACTTGGAAATTTGACATCTCGCATCTTGAATCACATTCAAAAAATAACTGCAAACTTTTGCAGGGTGTCTTTCTGGAAGCATTCAACAAATCGTCCTAAGTTTTGCCGAAGTGAGTCTCTAAATGAGAGACTTGTAACGGCATCGGTTTGGTCGGAGCCACGAGATGAAAGCGAGCTCGAGGAAGAGCTTTAAAGAAAGATACCGAGTTTATCTGTCTGAGATCACAGGCAGGCGGTCTCACTGCTGAGGGGCTTCAACAGCAAAGGCTCAGTCACCCTCAGTGACAAGTCAAGATTTTGGGACTATTAGTAAGGATCCTGCTGAGGGGGAATCGCAGGCATCCATCTGGCTTATATGGGGAGTTCACAGATCACAGAAGTACGACCGAGTATGCAGGTCTTCAAAAAACAAGCAGCAAACTCTCGAAATCAATCGGAAACCTCACAGGTAAGTCGGCAAGGTCGCCGCGATCGCTTCTTCCGGAGTCGGTTTGAAGACTGGCAGCATCGTTTTGAATCAGTTGCAGCCTTTGAATGTTTTGTGAAGCAGCCGGGCTGAGATAAAAGAGGACGACCTTTCCTCAGTCTGAGGGGGGAACGCAACGGCCTGGTCATCAATAGGGTCTTATCCTCGCTCTGATTCGTGCCAGCTCCAAAGTTTGGAGGAACTAAACTTCTCTCTGATGTGCTTCAGCAAAAAAAAAAAGAGGGAAAAAAAAGGCAGATGATGCATAAAGCGATTAGCATCCATAATTCTAATCGCCGAGTTACATAAACACACGTGTCTCAGCATTTTTTGCCTAAGTGTGCAATAATGGCCCCGATCCATCAGGCCGGATCAATTTTTATGTCATCCGAGATTCCACTTTGGAGCTGCGCCGATATCTACCTTGGTGCTCCGACGGCTTTCCCTCGCCGAGAAACGGCTCACATTCCTCAAAACATGCAAAAGTGCTCGAAGACACTGATTGCACAAGCGCTTGGACGAAGGAGACGGCGCACACGGCAATTACCAATCTAAAAGCCCCTCCATCTGATAAATTCGCGGGGTGTGGAGCAGATCTGGAGAACCATATAGATACATTATGTGACCCAGTTCGTTTTTACTGTATCTTCCGTGGCGTAGCGAGGAACGCTATATCAGGAAGGGACTTAATCCTCCAAGGGCTTTCACAGGCTTAATCTCTTCAATGATTCATTCTGCCTCTAAGCAGCTGAAACATGTGAAAGCAATATTCCCTATCTAAGACCATGCTGTGTTAAAAAAAAAAAAAAGCCATCTTGCATAGGGACAATGTGTCAGGGTACCCATGTTCAATATTCACGTGGCTGTCTCCCTTTGGTGATTTATTTTGGCCCGACATGATTGGAGCACACTCGGGTGTAATATTTTGTATCTGTGATTGCTCTGTAATAAAAGTGCATTGTATGGGGAATTCCTCTGCTGTTCCTCCCGTGGTCATTAAGTGATTTATGAGGAACTGTTTAAAGGTATTGTTACAAGCAGTCACTGCGGGACGGTGAGCGCTCCGGCTTCACTCTCACACTGAGGGAGCCTAATTTGTGTTACACTGCCTCAATCAATATGAGGCGGGAGCTGGGAACTGGTGAACCTGGGAGCCGCGCGTTGCACAACCAGAGCGAATTAGGAAGGGGGAAACAGATACTGTAAATTATCCTCAAAGCGAGCGGGTCACAGTAAAGGATTACGGCAGTCCCGGTGATGAACGCGCACGGGCTGCTTCATCGGGAGTTCTGTAGCCTCACGGAGACTGCAAAAGTTTCGTTCCGCTGAGAGTTTCCGATCATTTTCCGAGAAAACCACAGGACTCAGCACATTTTTAACATGCAGAGGTCCGTGTTTAATACCCATGTTGTGCTGAGCGTGTGGTGTTGTTCGCTCTTCAGTAGGGAGAGTAAATTTAGTTGCTCGCTTTGCATTCAGGCTGGTCCTTTACCACAGGGGCCACCGAGAAGCCGTATGGGGAGCTTTGCTGACCTACATTATGTGACACAACTTTAATAACTTCCACCACAATGCCGCACTGGGTTACGAGCCCTCCTGGGAGATTGTGTTAGCATTTTCACCAGGTCAGAACGCACCGAGAGCTTATAAAAATGGATGGAAGTGTTAAAACAGCAGCAGGAATCTGTTGCACACTCCAACAAAGACCTGATGCAAGGAGACAGGCGTTCTGATGTCTGACACACAGAGTGTTTGGTCAGTTTAAATGTCTTTGATCTTTCCTGCATTTACAATGAAGCTCAGGAAGGAGGATCTGTTCACTGCCATCTCGTCTATATTCATCCACAAACGGACTCGCTGTTTTGTTTCCTTCATCACTTCTGCTCTCCAAATCTTTCCAAACCATCTGATCCGCCGCAACGACGTCGTGCCTCAGATTATCTGACGACATGTGTGGACTTTACGTCTTCACGTCCTTCTCCTAATTGTCACGGCAATTTTGTTGTTTGCATCTGCTGATTAAACTTTGAATACACTCAGTGAACATTGATTTTGCGTCCCTCAGAATGATCTGCACTAATCGAACTGTGCAAGTTTATTTGGAGACAAACCAAAAGCGAAGCATCACTGTCCACATTGCTTGTTGCTCATGACGGGAGGAGCACCGTGAGCTGGATCCCACTGGACTCTGCAGGAATCCTCCAAACCTGAGGACAGATGGCCTCTGCTGCTCCTTTCTGTTTCCTGTCTCACTTTACTTTTACTTTGCTGTATTTGCTCTAAAACAGTCACAAAAAGATTAAAAATCTGAACAGTAAATAACACGATGAACTAGATAGATTTAAATGCAGATAATTTGTTCACAGGAAAACCTTAGAACGTCTTTACTCTGTCGTTGGGTGGTAGATCAAAGGCAAACGCGCTCCAGAGTGGGGTTTAAACTTTACTGCTGACTAAAAGTGCCAACAGTCCTAATTCTTGTTTATGAGACAATTTGCAATTATTGCAGGGACACCACCAGTCAAAGACAGCGTACTTAGCAGAAGATTGATCACTTTGTTTTTCCTTATTAAGTAGCACAATAACACAGCACACTTCATATGCACAGGAAGGCACCGAATATTCTCAAAGCGGAGCAGCGAGAGAAGGTTTTCGGGGGGGGGGGGGGTCCGGACCTTATTCTGCCTTTAAGTGCTCAAACAATGATGAGGGAAAGACACTCTACGCTCTCCTGTTTGATTCCTAGCCAGATCACGCTGGAGCCACTGATGCCTCCAGACGATCCGCTCACATATTGCATTTCTTTTCAGTGATTCGTGGCATCACCGCGACTTTGCTCAAGTGCAAAAGACAAACGAATCCTCGTGATGCCAGCCAATTACAGAATCATTATGTCAGGAGTTGTTTACATTTCCCCAACTCGTGTTTTACATTTCAGCGACGTGCTCTTGCTGCAGTTATATAAACCAGTCAGACAGGCGCATATTTACTTTGCCTCAACTTTCTCACCAAGACCAAAAACTGCTTGAAGAGCCTTCCAACATTTCAAAATGTGAGTCCAACTAGAACTTCCAAATCAGCACTTGAAAGACTTGAGATAAAAAGTAAGATTTATTTACTTTTTCTCTTGTTTGATCACATTGGTGTTCAGCTGAGACACCGGAGTAATCTGCAGTTTTTATTCAAAACAGCAGCGAATGTTCAACTTTATCATCAATGCGTCGCCTTAATTTGAAGGTAAAATACATTCTTGTAGAGTGTTGCATCTGCATTTGTCCAAATGTCTGAGGAAATGTCTAATTTATCAGTGAGGTAAGATGCCTGCGTAAAGTGTGTAAAAACACCGCATGACTTCAGTGCCTGTGAATGGTCACATCATCGACTGCACCACAGAAGAATTAGCTCAATACGGATCCCTTGTAAAATGTATGACATCACATCCCATCATATTTTATTACTGCTTTGATTGATTAAATGCTGCACAGCATAAATTACCAACTGTGCATTCAAACATGAATGTATAAGTGATTCAAGCAAATGATCTTGGCAGAGTGTTTGAAATCACATGTTAACTGCTGTAGCTCTTATTAACCTTCGGTATTTTCACTGGTTTCGATAAAGCAGTGGCTTCAAACACCACAATAACTCCCAATTTAGAATACAAGATGCTCCTTGTAAATAAGCATCTCTAATGTTTATCCATAAACAGCCTCAAATAAAGGCTCTGAAAGCCTTCATTGACTCCTGGCATACTTTTCTCTCTGTGTTTTCTGGGAAGCTGAAACAAGTAACACGGCTCCATGCTCCTTTATTGGTCAAATGTAAATAAACGTGCGACTCTGCTGGTCCTCAGTGTTAAACATGGTCAGTTTCCATAATGGCCATCGAAGATGAACAGCACATCTTCGCTGGAACCTTGCCAGTACTTTCAGAATCATTCAGCACGAAGGAGCGGTCTTCAAACGGCGTTTAAGCGTCCGAATCAAGGCACTTACTTCTTTCAGATCTGCTCGAAAGTCTATTGAGACATGGGTGGGCAAGGGCGTTCGGTGGGATCTATTTAACCACGTCCTCCAAAGTGAAAGCTGGAGTTCACCAGCATTTTTCACAGCCTTTTTCTCGCAGATTTGCTTCCAATGTAAATGCTCAAACACAACTAGAACCAGATCGTATCATCTTTCCTGGGTCAGTCTCATAAAAGCATCACAATATTCCAAGAGATTGAAGTCGGAAAGCGTTCGAGCCCTCTTTATCGAAACATCTTCTCAATAATTTACTTTCGCTGTAACCTTTTTATCTGTTCAAACATGAAAGAAGGAGACGGTTGCTTAATGTGCGCTCAAAGTGCTCTCCCACAGTAATGAAATATATCGCTTTTCTTTTTAACTGGTGATCTGCTACCACGAGGAATTTAATCTCAGCGAGGCCTCTCAGCTTCTCACTGGAGACTCTCGCTCTCCCGAGTCTTCATTTCTCTCCTCACTCTGCTCGACGAGCACTTAACGGCGAGCTCGCTCGGTGGAACAGAACCTGAAACGGAACCGGCCGGCCGACGTTTGCTCTCGCGCCGGGCTCCAAACGCTCCGTGTTACGCAAACATAATCACGCCGAGTGCTTCACGACATAATTGAGCATTAAATTAAACGTTTCAACCTCAAGAGGTTCAATGGGCATGTCTTTGCCACGGATGTGCGTGTCCCCCAAGTGTTCCAACAATGAAAAAATTAACGTACTCACAGAAAGCACTTTAAAACAACTGAACTTCACGCGGAGCCATTATCACCAAGTGTCGTCAGCTGTTTAAATATGATGCCTCAATTCTTCTCTTTGGTCCTTTTCGACAATAATTGCATATTATACGGCGGCGCTATCGAACAGCTCACGCCTCAAGAAGCTTCAGTACCGTGTGATTTACTCTATTCATAAAAGAGTAGGCAAAAGGTACAATCATTGTCTATTGAGGGGAACTTACTGAGGACTGACTTATGTGAGGGGAGATGAAGGAGCGCGATATGTTTACAGTCACACGTGGGCTTTCACAGCTCGAACGCGCAAAACAAAGAGGTGCGATGGCTGTAATCAGTGAAACATGGAGGGGCTCGAAAGTATGAGGAGGAAGAGAATGGCGAGAACAGGCATGGCTGTTCACACACATTACCGTGAATGAGCTCATACAAAGAGATTTAATTAACTTGATAGCCATCAGAGACGAAAAAGGGAAATTCATGATACTCTCTACTTGGCTGCCTGTGGGAGATCAAACATCACAGGGTTTAGGTTTTTTTTCCTCCCGACTAATTGATGGCACTGATGTTCCCTCTGTGTCAGATAACTATTCAGAGACAATGAAAGAAGACCTTAAACTCTGGGCACAAAGAGGAAGCACCGCGTGGTGTGACAAAGCTCACCTCCCCAGTTCTCCAGGCTGTAAAGGTTGCTGAAGTTGTGGCTGACGAATGGCGAGATCTTCTTCAGGTCGTGGGTGCGGACCCTGGTGGCCAGCAGTGACTGGTGGGCATCCCTGAACGTGGTGTCCATCAGCAAAAGACCCTGGTGAGCGCGCACCGCCTTGGCAAATCCCTCCGGGCCGTCCCGCAGCAACACGTCCCGGAAACCGACGGGAGGGTCACCTAAGCATCAGAGGGGGAGAGAGAGAGAGAGTTAATGTGGGTGAAGAACACAGACTAAGACTTATTGCAGACTGATGCCTCAGTGCCACCCATTTTATTTTATCGACTTTTCTCTCAGGTAAGTGATGATATTTACTCAGCATTCTCACCTCAGTGATGTTGTTAACATGTCTGGCACTTTGTCATCATTTCTGCTAATAAGGTGCACATGATCCTCTTAAAAAGCTGCTCCTATCACTCTCCGCTCCGGATTTCAGCAAGAAATGAATACAGAAATATACGCTCGGCTGCCGCCTTATTAGTCCCACCACCCACCGTTCGTGGAAATGGATCGCACCCGCTGACAGTGACTCATATGGTCATGTGTTTTTTTTTTTTCTTTATAAAGTAGGAAGATATCATTTGGCGAAACAAGAAGTGAGGGAGCTCGGTGCTGTACGCTTGCCAGACGGAGGTGAACCGGTTCCAGGCTGGCTGCTGTTTGCACTTTTCTCGCAGGTTTCAGAAGTGAGTTTTATGGCCTTGTTTTTGAGGCTCTATTACTGTGACAACACCAGCATCCTACGAGGTGTCGCGTTGCTGCAGGTTTGAAGAGGCCATGCATCATTTGTCAAACCTTGAACCAGATGGATACCTTTTATATTTGCCCCTTTAAATCTCTTTCAGTTTGTGACGAATGTTTGAAATCTACATGTAAAATTCGAGTAAACACTCCCACTACTTTGACCAGAAATCTGTCTGAAACAAAATCAAACTATAAATTTCGATGTGAGAAAACTGTTCTTTCTGATGTGGAGAGTTTGTTTGGGCCAGGACTTTTTATCCCTCACTCCCATGACAATATCAACCAAGTGATGGTCTAAAACAGAGCAACTGTCAATCACCAGCAGCTGCCAGTGAAACTCGGCAAACAAAACAACACTCTGCGAGCGAAAGGGTCAACTGAAATCAGGTGGGCTGCCTCCCATCCATTAGGGGTGTTTGCTGGCTCGCCTCCCAGAGGACGTCTGGATTGAAGCTGGTGGACCTGCTGGTCCTGGATGAATGTTTCTGGTTAGCTTACAAGACGATAATGTCACAACCAGACTTGAAACATAATATAACTGCTAAAAGCGTCCACGAGGACGGATGGAAATAGCTCAGGAATCCCCAAGACAAACACTGGCCTTTTCAGTTTATTACAGCTGAGTGGTCCTCAAAACAAACAAGTAGCACAATCGCGGAGCCCCTCGCCCTGTGGAGCTGCTATAATCCTCCTCTTTCTTCTCCGGCCTGCAATTAAACACGAGCACAACCCGAGGCCATAAAATATTGGAGGCAGAATTGGGATCTATTTTTGCTGTGGTGTGTACAATCATCAATCAATTAGACGAGTTAATGAGGTGCTATCTGCCTGCTTAGATGTCCTCCACTGCCCCCCTCCTCCTCATTCCTGCCTCTCCCCCCCATGCTGTTGAATATTTGCTCTTGACCTTTTATAGTTGTACCTCATCCTTGATAACAAATGATCTCTGCTATAATTGTCTCGAAGGCCAGTGTGAGCGAAATGAACTTCACGGGTGCACATGCAGACACAGGTATGGATTTGCTCGCGTGCGCCAACACGCGAGCACAGATGTAGAAAATGAGCTCAGCCGAGCACGGAGAGAGAGAGACGAGATGAGCCGTGTGAAGTCGTGCCGCTGGAGAATATAGATACGGACATTTGAACTTATCAAGACCTGTGTATGTATATTAGAGAGGACTGGGGGGAAAAAACACTCTATCCTCGAATGTCCTCCCTCGACTGCTCGCACTCCGACAGCCTTACAAACCACCTCTCGGTGTTTCCACCACTTGTCTTTGACGCATGCGTTTCCACGCGACGAAGAAGAAAGGAGGCCGTGTGCACTGGGACTGCGCCGCCTTTGCATACAATGGCCCGCGCGTGTGACGGTTTGCTGGAAAACCGTCGGCGCCGGGGTGGAACCGCTTTCGTGTTGCATTTCAAAACAAAAAGTTGTAAGGAGATACGAGTCCCAGGTGGGAGCTCTGCTTGACAATTGACCTACTTGCGCACAAACACACCCTTTCATTTGCATAGAAAACACCTTCACTCCCACAGCCTGGCTTCTCCGTACTATAACTCCAGCATCTCCCGGGCCGATGGCGTTTTATAACCCCGGCTACTTGATTTACTCCACCCGCCCGGTCTTTTATGGTTTCCCCTCTGCCTGCCCGGTGCCACCAATTAATACGCCGAGACAGAGAAACACGCGGCGCGCCGAGACACTTCTTTATAAGTAAGAACTGCTGCCTCGCCTCTGTTTTGAGCTGACACCTGCCAACCAAGAAATTCAGTTTAAAGTGTATCTCTGCACATCGCAGTGGGACTCCCAATTATTAAAATCAGGTATTCTGAAGCCTTCAATCAGTTAAGGCTGTTTCTGTTCACACAAAGCAGAAATTATGTTTGAATGTCATTTGTGAGATGCCCTCTGCTCAAAATGTGCCAGAACTGCTGAATTACAGTACGCAGTAAAACTTTTGACTGGCAGTCGTGTTCAGAAACAGCATTATTCTTCCTGGATGGAGACGCAAAGAGAGAGAACAAAGCGGGTTGGGGGGGAAATGTGACTTTTGGTGTGTGCCCACCTGGAAACAAATCCAAGGTATCTTTAGGTTTCACAAAGCCAAATTTAGGACTCCATTAAAAAGAAAGGATCAGGGCTAAACGATCGTGAAAAAACAAACAAATTCAAAGCAGTCAAAAGTGTTTGTTCTGTTTGAAGACGTCTCGTGAAAGGATCCCAGACGAACAAACAAGCGCGGGGACAAAAAAAAGCCGCCCGCTCCATGTCGGTGCGGTGTGCCTGCAATAACCTGCTATTGTTCTTTAATCCCAAGAATGGAAATACAGCGGAGGTGGAAGGTAGTCTGTCATTTTTATTAGTCATTCTTCCTGGAGCTCGCTCAGAGGCATCTGGTGATTAACCTCTAGATGTCCTCCATTAAATAAATCCGGAGAATAATTGAAACAAGGTGTACTTCTGCACCATCGATGAACCACCAGCAATCAGCCTTCAGAGAGAATGTTTCACACTACAAATCCTAATTAGAAAATAATAGCCTTTGAGTACTTAACAAGCTCCGTCAGGATACCCTCACCTTATCAGGGAAGTGACGGGATCCCTCCCTTCCCTGCTTGGAGAGGTGGGAATTCCTGAAAAACGGCCTTCACGGTCATGCTTTCAACCCATCTTATGATGGGATGTTATCAGATGCCATTCTGATCTTTGATTTTTCTCCTGACCGGAGTAAAAATCATCATTCCCACTCGCTTCCCCCTCTATTTGTCTATCCATATCTCGGCAGAGTCCAGCCGTGCCCACCTGACTATTTTCTCTATATAGAAGGGGATTATATACTGCCCAAGCCCTTTTTATTCTCCTTTCATAACCCCCTTCTCCTTCTCTGCCCCGTCCCTCCCTTCATCCCTCTCTCCACAGTGTGATAATACAGACCTAATCCCTCTCTTCTCTCAATCCCTCCGTCGAATGAAAGAAAGGATATAAGCACATTACAAATCTCATTACTAGGCTTTAGGTATGCCTCCGTGCATGCTGCTGCTGCTGCTGCATACAACTACCTCATCAGCTGCTTACAGTAGGTAAGTGGGGGTGTGTACACAAAGGGTGCGCGTCTATAGAAACGGCGCGTCCGTGCCAGTCTGTGTGACTCAGAGCATAAATGTATGCATGTGTTTGCATTCCTGTGACAAGAGCGACGGGCAGCGAGAGCTTCCAGCAGCAGATTTGCATATGGAAGACAAGTGGCGGGTAGGCACGGCGACGCGCTCGCTCTCCAGCACACACAAACACGGCGGATGATTGTTCCTCCACTTTCTACCACGGCGAATACTTTTCAGATGTCAGCTGTGATTAGATATGCATGATTATGATTCATATTATTCACATTATTTTGTGAAAAATTTGTCTTTACCAGGCATGTGGCGAGGCAGAACGCGGCACAGATAAACATGTCAGACTGATCCAGCTGACTATTTTGTTTCTGTCAGAAAGAGCAGCTGCATTACTTCGTGCCAGTTCGCACACTTAACAGAAATGAACCTTCGAGAGCGGTGGAGCCCGACCAAAACACCATCGCGGCGGAATGATCACAGTAACTGGGAACGTGTTCACACTTGTGGTGTGGAGCTTTGGGCCGGGCCCAAGTAAACAAATTAGGGGAGAGTTCCTCGTTGTCCAGTCAGCGTTGGATTCACACTGGTGTTTTTCACACTGGCGATACAAACAGGCACCACATTAGTGATGCTGCAACGGAGAGGAAGTAGGAAAGACCGAACGCAAAAGGCAAAAGCACGACTGCTTGCTGGTAACTTAATCAGACCGAATCAGTCATGCATGAGCGCGCCGAAAGGTGAACATCCTTGGTTTTTTAATTTCTGTTTGCATTAGAAACGAGTGCATAAGTATCCCATCGATATTTCAGCTGGAGATTTACCTTTGAAACTCCACTCCCACTCCGTAGTCACGAAAAAAAAAGGCAGAGCTCCACTCCAGAGAACATAAGTAGCTCAGCGGCCTCATCAGAGAGCCCGGCTTGGCTGTTGGCCTTTCCTTTGAGACTACAGGGGCGCTGGTGCAGAGCAGGGTGAGGAGTGGAGAACTTCTGCCGTCGCAAACAATGAGCAGCGCCCGCTCGCCGCTGTACTCACAGCTCAGCAGAGCACTCCGGGCTAAAACCCTTTTCCTCCCCGAGAGCTAAACTGAGCCATTTAGGAAGGCCTTTCCGCCTTCAGCTATCAGA
This sequence comes from Malacoctenus gilli, assembly GCA_032164315.1. Taxonomy (NCBI): domain Eukaryota; kingdom Metazoa; phylum Chordata; class Actinopteri; order Blenniiformes; family Labrisomidae; genus Malacoctenus; species Malacoctenus gilli. The sequence goes on from JASSRZ010000060.1 coordinate 6,269,703, forward strand.
CTCTTCGACAGCCCATTTGTCATTTGGTGGGTGCTTTTATCCAAAGTGCCCTATGGATCCACAACTGTTTACATTTTTAGCAGCTGTGCCACCAGGGAAATGAAACCCCTGACCCCTGCTTGAGCTGTGCTCTGCTAAATTAGTCTGGATGTAATTCAGAGGATATGGATGATATACTGTGCTATTATTAACTCTGTGGCACATGTTGTAGCATCGGACCTATTTTTCCTTTCTTTTGCAACTTCACAATAGCATTGCTAATTAGAAATGTGTCTCGTTGACACTTTAGGCCACGTATGGAACTGCACTAATTGCCCAGGCTTCACTGAGCCAGCAGCTTTAAAGCCCAGGTAACAGGTCTCATTGACTATCAAATGAGACACGACTCCAGAGTTAACTGTCCGCGATGACTGAGTAATCCTGCAGTGGATAAACTTGATCGACGTACCCATGGTGACCGAGGGAATGACAGGATCCGTGGACGAGGGCTTGGCTTTGACCGGGATGGGCGTGGTTGGTCCGTTCACCATCACATGACCTGGATGCGGAGTAAAAATAGAGAGTGAGACGTTCTCCTGTAATATATCTTGCGCACTGTAAAGACAAGACACAAAAATCAATGAGGGGTATAAAATAGCAGCCCTCAGGCTAGTATAGATTATGGCCCCTGTTTGCGTCCTCTTACATTTGGGACTTAGATGTATCGAGTACTCTTGCTACCTCGGATGTCCAGCTTCTTTTCACTTTTCTCCTTTATTGTGCAATGCTAAGCAATCTTGTTCGGGCCAGAGGCTCGTTTGAGAGGCTGTGATGCTTTGTCTGGATTTTTAATCGTCCCTAAAGTATCCATCTGTGGGTCCTCTGATCTTTCCATTTCCCATCCCAGAAACAATCATGTATTGAGAGCTCTGTTACAGACAGATACGGTACGTTCACACTCGAAATATCTACCTACATCGACCTCATTTTCTTCTGAATGTAACTGACTGAAGTGGCAGCAGAGTGAATATGTTGGTAAAGAAAGGCTCATTCAAGAAAGATGGAGAGACAGACAGAAAATACAGGAACGAACGGAATAACCAAGGTGATCTGCAGCTTCTCGGATGACTAATGCGCATGAATGATGTTGACAGACTGACCCAGGTAGTGCAGCAGCTTCTGGGCTCGGTTCTGCGTGGGTTTGAGGTTGAAGAGTTCCTGGTTCTCGTCGATGAACTGGGTGTCGACGGTGGAGTGCAGGAACTGGTGGTTGGCGAACACGTTCTGGAGGAACGGGATGTTGGTCTGGAGACAAAAAGACAAACAGGAGAAAGAGTCAGGACGCCGGAGGCGATCCAATCACCTGAAAGAAAAGGCTGCATCTCTGGAGAAGACGTGTGCTCCAGCTTCATGCCAACATTCTAACGGCTGAATACTTCACACACTGCAAAATCTCAGCTCGAACAAACGAATGCATGCGGGCGGGGAAATCAACTGTTTAAAGTAATTACATTCTATTTCTATTTTGTTGTTGTTTGTTTGCCTCAAAAGTATTATCACGCCAATTAGGCTCCCTGAATTAACAGAGAAAGAGGGAGAGAACGAGAGCACAGAGAGGAAAGATACGTAATTGTTGGAGGTAATTTCATTATATGATTTGTTACAGACTTCTCTTTTTTTAAACTACAGTACGGAGCTCTTAACAACGTGGGCAGATGGCTCTGAACTGTTGTAAGAGGCGGGGGAGACTGAAAATGAGGGTAAAAGAGGAAAGAGAGTGACAGGGAACGGAGAGGCGAGTGAGATTAGTGGAAAGAAAAGCGCAGTGACTGAGTGAAAGGATATGTGAATATATTCTTGGAGCGGCTTTAAACATGTTTATCGCCGTTTAATGGCCTCCAGAGAGGGGGCAACACGGAGGAAAGGGAGGCTGTGGGGACAATTATTCCTCCAAGTTTGCAAAAAAGCGTCTTTGTCTTTGACCTGACATGTTGGAGTCTTAAGCAACATTTAAAAAGGAAAGCCTTTCCACACACACACACACACACACACACATGCTGGAAAAAAGAAAAAAACCCTCGGAGTCACGAGAAAAACTGAGTCCCGGAGGACCTCCTGGTATTAGATATAAGGCAGCTCCTGAGCCCAGGAAGGCAGCATCCACCTCACGATCTCTATAGATATTCTAAAGATGGATGGCTCTGTCACACTCACACTCACACACACACACACACACACACACACACACACACGCACACACACACACACAGGTGGAAGGATACAAAGAGCCTTTGAGTACATGCAGCCGTAAAATATAACCCGCCGATGGACTGGATTTACAGCAACAATTTAGGCATTTAGCTGACAGTCATACCAAGAGTGGCTTGAAATAATTGCTGCTGCACAATCACTCAGGAATCCCATAATTGGGAGAAGGGAGCTTGGCAATAAACAAACCACACACACACACACACACACACACACACACACACACACACACACACACACACACACACACACACACACAC
>JASSRZ010000060.1:6272309-6291517 GCA_032164315.1 Malacoctenus gilli
ACACACACACACACACACACACACACACACACACACACACACACACACACACACACACACACACACACACATCTCATTACCGGCACTGGGAGTGAGGGGCTGAACTTGCGAGATCAATGTGTAGAGGCGAACGGAGCACATGCTGGTCATGCCAATAGAGCCAAAATAAGATGTATACAGTTGGAATTGAAGCAGATGTCAAGAGAAATATATGTATGAAGGCATTATTAATATGTGGATCAGTTAGCGGGGAGCCTCTGTTTGTCTCGCCAGATGATCACTCTGGCAGCCAGAGAGGAGGGCTTTTCATTTTCTGAGCTATATGAGCACAAATGCAAAACAACACGTCGCTCTCAGCCCTGTGCCACAAGGTGCTGGGATGGAGGGGACAGAGGGAGGTGGGCCGCCGGGGGGGGGGTGGGGGGGGGTTCACATGGCTGTGCTGCACTGCCAAGTTGCAGGCTGCATGAAAGCCAAGTATGGAAACTCCAGGAGAGTTTCCTGCCCAGTGTTGTTCCAGTGGAGCATCTGCTGACAATGGCTGTGTTAACAGTCACCTTCCTGCCTCACAGTGTTTGAAGCAAAGTCTGTTCGTTTAAGCAACAAAATGTTAAAGAAAGCCAAACTAATCGCAAACTCGGACTACAAGAGGAGATGAGGACATCATGTTAATTCACCATTCATGCACAATTCAGTCCCACAATCACTTTGAATTTGACGTTTGAAGTGTTGCAGCTGTGCAGTTTGTTTTTCGACTTCTGCGCTTTCTATTCCAGCTTCTCAATGTTTAAACTAGTATTTCTGATATTATAAATTAAGCTTGCTGAACAAAAAGTGAAGGTCTCAAAAGATTTACTGGTCACTTATCTATTGCAACAATATTAAATTTGATCTGAACAAAAAAAAATCAATTGTCAACCCGAAGACAAATTATTTTCTTATCACCAACGTTATTCAGTGTAAACTGCAGATTATTTTCTGTCCTCAGGTAACTGAAAAACACCAGAAGGACAAGTTAAAAAATAACAAAGAAGACACAAGTGTCAAGGTAAAAACTGCAAAAAAAACCCAACTGTCTTCTGGTGTCCTCTTTTTTTATTTATATGTGCAAACAGCCCTAATGTGTGAGCATAAAGGGGGGGGTGCAAGGGCGGGGGGGGCAATCAGAGAGTGTGCATGAATATAAACGCGGCAGGGCAAAGACATGGAACGAGAGACAAATGGCAGAGACATTATTAATCGACAACTGAGAGATAGCGGTGGTAGTGGTGGGGTGGGACATAGAGACTGCATTTACACACTGAGGTTTGTCCTTTTCCTCTCTGCTGTATCAGATCAATGTGTTCATTATTAGGCTGCTCTGTATGCCTGTGGCTATCACGCACACAAACACTCCCTTCACTCTCACTCGGCGATTCTCTTAATGATTTGTAACACACGCTCGGCGAAGACCCCAACACACACAAGTGTTGACACTCGGAGCAAGCGCTCGGTATCTCTTCTTATTTTCCTATCAGTCTTCGTTCGGTTTTGAGTCACTCACACACACGCGCACAGGCGCACACGCACACACACACGCTCAGCAGAGGCCCTCCCCTGATTTGGATGCCCTGAAACAACCGCTCGGCTCCAGCTATCGCAGCTATGCGAACAGCATGCAAAACACAGGCGCGCACGCTTTTCTGCCGGGGATGATTGGGGGCTCCTGCTCCTGAATGTTTTTCATATTGTGAAGACGAGCACACACCTTCACCTCAGAGGCCCGGACTCATTTTTAGCATGGAATTCAACAAGGTTCTAGGTGAGCTAATGCTTGAACAGGCTGCAGTTTATACACTCCAACTGTTCAAGCAGAATTTATTCCTGAGAATCTCAAAAATCTCACTCTTGTTTTAGGTTGAATGATACGTGTACTTTCAGCCACTGAATTAATTACATCTTGTGGCGTCTATTCCTATTTTCACTCCCACGGCACCGAGTTTGTCACCAAACAAGTCGGTTTTATTGCTACTCAGCTTGCGGTCATTATCAGTCCTGCTGCAATCATCTCTACTGGTGATTGCCAAAGGAATAAAATGAGCTCAGTATTGACACCCAGAGCTGCACAGGTCATCAGAAAACTTCCCGCATTTCTGATGAGCATCCTGTTAATTTAGAAACATTTCCTCGGATTTAGGTAAAACAAATCAAAACCCTCGTTAGCAGTCCAGTCGGACCCGGTTCAGTAGGTGCAAGCAGCTTCTTCAGGGAGTTAATACGGACCCAATTTACATCTGGTGGTAAAACGCAGTCTGGATATCCAAGGGAGGCAAATATAAAACATCCCCTACTGGTTTACGTCTTCGCGTTGGGGCCAATCTGTCTGCACTGGGATTGGATGTCATTTTTTATGATGAGGTGAGGAGGTCAGGTGATAGTGAAAAAAACATATATCAGGTGTTACTCCATCACCACCCAGACTGATTCTTCTTTTCTTCTTTTATTTATGTTCTAAATAAATATGTTACAACTCTAAAGTAGCAGGGGGACATAAATGAGCCACTCTGAATGTGGACATTCGTCCCACATGGACATAAAGTGCTCCTTCTCACTCCCACAGTCCAAACACGTCCATATGGGATAAACTGGTGACTCTAAAACATCCATTGGTGGGAATGTGTGTGTATTTGCCCCGAGATTGACTGGCGACCTGTCCGACGTGTACCTGCCTTCACCCACTGTAAGCTGGGATCGGCTCCAGCACTCTGTCGACCCAGAGCTGGATAAAGTGCAGTAGTAGAGGAATTGGCTGAAATTTGTATTCAGAGCTTCCATTTGCTGTCTGTATACAGTTTGGCAGGCTAGTGAAAAAAAAACAGAGCAACACGAAGAGAACCACATTCTTCACTTTGCCCGCTCAAAGCCAATGGAGTCACATCATCAAGATAAACTCAGCAGAAACATTCAGACTCGTGTTGATGTCGGGGTGAAAGCCGGAGTCGAACTGCACCTGAAGTCGAGTTGACGCTCTCCGCAAATATGAGGCAGAAGGTGAGCTTTGTCAAGGCAGAGACGCAAAAGTTTCAGACAGCGGCAAGAAATTCCAAACAGCTTCTCACAAACAACTTTGAAGTCTGCTGTATTAACTCGTCCCGTCCACCGGGCTGAACGGAGATACCCCCCCCCTCCCTCTCCCCTGTTGCCTGTGGTTGGCTGACACACAACACGAGGAAACCACATCCCCCCCAAGTATCGAGCAGCCTCGGGAGCAGATTGCTGAAATTGAACCACTGATGTGTTTATCCACAATGTCATCAAATAGACGGGAATTGGCTTCAGGGGGGCGAGAGGTAAACAAACAAAGCCTTCGTTAACCAAGGGAGGGACGAGAAACCAGAAGGAAATGTGAGCATTGAAATTCGGACACTAGTTTAGCACCTGAGCTCACCAACGCTCCCATCGGGTCTCTATCAGAGCAAGCTGCATTTCATTTTGTGTAAAAATGTGCATAGTGTTACTAAAGCATTAGCTTCACTCTTTGCAACTCCCCGTGTGATTATGACCCGTTAATTCAGCTTGGACAGTTAAAGTTTATAGTCACAACTGGGTTTATTTCTGCTCATGCACGTGTGTGTTGGAGGTACCGGTGAGGCCTGACTGAAGTCAGGAGCTCAGACTGTCGCTCTCTGCAGCAGCACACAGCAGCGCGCAGTCCTAAAGCTCACCTACAAAGCCGGGAAGACTCTCGGCGAAATCCTGTTTGGAGGCAGGCTGTTCTCTGATCTGCGGCTCACCTGGATCCACCCGCCATCTCCCCCCCAAACGCCTTTTGTAAACAAGGCTGCTCTGTTCTCGCTCCTGGTGGAGATCAGGCACTCAGTCACTTTTACCACCTTCTGACACAGATTCCTTTTCTCTCCGACAAACATTTGGGCTGACACCTTTTCAGTTCAAATTAGGAGGAGTCTCCAAACCATCAATATTTATCTATCGTCTCGCTTTCCCTTTAAATGTTGCACAGGACTCGTGATAAACATTGCCTGAGGAAGAAAAAACACAATTTTGTAGATTTCTCGCGAGTCCAGCAGTTTTCATGCAGATTACTGCAACAATGATGCATCAGCGACATTAAAAATGGAGATCTGAGTATGATTTATTGTCGAGTCGTGTTTGGCGTTATACACAATCCCAGTGAGACCTCAGATCTTGCGGCTGGATCCCAGCACCTACACTAGCTCCCCCTGTCACACACAGCCTCCACGCTCCCCCAGTGATTAGGAGTTGAATAGGCGAGCTGTCAGGTCATTCGTCTTTTCTCTCCTCTCCTCCTCTGTCTCCCCTATCCCCATCCGTCATGCCTTAACCACCGGCCCAGTGGTTAAGGCATGACATATAAACAAGATCAACACACATGCGCAATACACACACACACGCAGCTTGAGGATTGAAAGTGCACACTGTCGTGGAACTGCAGGGGGCCGCGCATATCGCTCGGGTCCAAATTTAATTTGACCCCCAAAGACACACACACAGCTGTGGCTTTCGTGATTGCACTGTCACACAGTTCAGAGCAAATGATTACAAGGGAAGACCCACAAACAATGTCAATCAACGGCAAGATAAACAGGAACAAGCATGCAGAAAACTACGCGCGCACACACGTGCGACTCAGCATCATGCCGCTGATGTGTGGTGGTCTCAGCTGGCCGGTAATGACTTTGCTGCAGTGTGCTGATTGGCCTGTTAGAAGGTCAGCAGGCCAGAGGCCTTTGTGTATGTGTTTGTTTGCCCGCTTGTCTCTGCGCCTTTATCTGCATGGGACTGTTTGTTGTTTGTGTCCAGGGAAGGATGAGCAAGTCGGCCCTGATGATCACACTCTGTGCCCGGCAAACAACTGTGATCACCCCCCCTGCCCCCGTTCCTCCTCCTTTATTTTCTCTTTAACTAAAAGGTCACGCCTTAATTCTCTGCCCCCTAATTTCCTCTTTATTTGCCACCTCTCGCTAAAAGTGACCAATAGCTACTCGCCTACCAACAACCCTCCTCCAATTCCAGGGTCTGTTAAAGGAAATGCAATCTGAAAGTGTTTCAAGAGGAGCAGCCGAGGTCTGCAGACGTGGCCTCCCTCAGAGACATCGCCGGCTTATAACAAGCCTTACCGCGAAGATAACAAATCTGTGCATGACTATTTCATGGTTCACGTCCACAAATTAAATCTGGAGTCAGGGTCTGACATTTGCTACGAGGCTTTTTCCTTGGTGAAATAAAAGCAATCTGATTGGAGATCTTTCCAGTAATAACTCATATCTCCGCTCCATGGCAGAGCAATTTTCACCTTGCAGTTTATAAGTGAGCTATGGGCAGAAATGTTTCCAGCCCATATCAAATAAATAAATAAATAAATAAAAGATGCACCAAAAAGGGAGGAATAAATTGAAAATATTTCGGGGATGCTGATTTTTTTTTTTTTCTCACGGATGCCCCTGTAACTGTTTAGTGTCTGTGAGGTTTTATTAAACACAGTCGTGTAAAATGATTTGAGAAACAATTTATCAATTATTCACAGGAACAACATGAAAGCAAAGGGCCACTGTGAAAGCTTTAGTACATGTTAGACACAAGCTGTCCTCAGCCATTCGTTGTAGGGGGATTTTTTTTTTTTTTTTCCAGCTGGCTCCCTGCGAGCGGGCGCTGGCCGTGGTGCTGAAATTGCTGCTGGACTTCAAAGTCAAACTGAGTCACCGTTGAAAGAGCAGCTCCTGCCCCGTTATCAGGATATGTCCAGTCTAACTACAAATCAGATTTTAAACATTTAAAGCATGAGCAGCAGTCAATGTGTTGGCCTCAGTTGCCCCCTGAAGAGGTGAGGATCCACACTGGCTAATATGCGCCAGTGTTAGACATCCAGCAGAGGCTCTATTCACTGCTGAGGCATGAGCTGATTTGTCCATCTCCCCCCAACCAACAGCAGCCTGAAAAGCAAAATCGCTTTGCTGCTACAGAGTATGTTGTGTTGAGTTTTTTCCTTTTGCGCTGAACTATGACTGTGGATTTAAAAACATGCATATCAGTCTGAGGCAATTTACAGAGGGGTGGGAGAGTTTACAGTGTTTTCTGGGGACAGCTGAAAAGTAGTTCCTAGAGAATGTAAGCATGAGATGCTGCTGGCAGGAATATGAAAACAACAAGCGAGCTAATGACCCTGACTCAAAACAACACAGTGAAGAGGAAGAAGACGTCTTTTAAACCGCTCCTTTATTTGAAGAGGACACTGCCACGGCGACTTGCATTGAAAACTTGGTTCGTTCTGAACTGACGGCCTTCCTGTCTTACCAACACATCAAAGGTGCTTTCTGTTTATCAGGCAATTTCTGCAATTCATCCTCAATACTCTTCAAGAACTCAAGCTCGGTGACCACCAGGGAGAGTACATTTACCCAGAATCCTCACTAATATCTAGTGTATTCTCCGTAAGCTGAGTGACTCATTTGGTATCACCAATCAGGGTGCTGAACTTGCTAAAAGAATGCCTTCTTAGATGCTTTGAGAGACCCTGAGACGCAGGCTTATTAAAACAGATTGCTACTTAGTGGTATTTTGGGAATCCTTAAGCAGCCTGTGACGCATTAAACGACTGGCGATGTACTCCAAACCCACGGAGCGTGTTGTCTAACACACTGTTAGCAGGTGTTTGGGCTTTCATGGTAATTATACTTGAACTCGTGAATGCTCGTCTCATGATCGGATCGCAGAAAGGAGAAGAAACCCAGCCAGACCCGATGGCTTTGGTTTATTCAGCCGTCGGCGCTGGGAATCAACTCAATCCTGCGCCGCACTGGGATGCAGCATCACACACTCAAATCATGGGACACTGTTAAGTTTTATGAGCTATACATCCACCATATTTTGATGCAGCAACATTTCTTTTATTGTTGGGTTTATGTTTGTCAAAATAAAACTGCCCCCCCTCCCGCCTCTGAAAGCCAATGAACTGAGACCCCCCGTCTGGGAGATCGTGATATGGCGGCATAAAGGAGCAGCGGGGACTCTTCAACCTTTTAGCACCTGCAGAAAAACATTAGGAATTCATAGTTTCACTCTGGGATCTCAGTTCAATACATCCTATTACTGCCCCAATCACACAGGCACCCACAGCGAGGGAATTTAAGCTTATTTGCACTGAAGACAAACTGATATTCTACTGCAGAAAACAAACCACCACCATGTCTGCTTGCTGGTTATAAGGCTCTACGGCACGGCGACAAAGGACAAAACAACAGTTGTCTCCATCTGTGGCTGTCCAGAAAAGCATAAGCGTCTGCCACTGAATGAAAGACTGATGGAGTTACCCCACCGGTCAGCCGAATGTGGCAAGAGTCTCCAAATTAAAAGCTCTTGTTTCTTGTTGAAAGTCCTGTAGAGTTTCATTCACAGCTCACTCAGTTTCTCAGCCTCGCTTTAATTTATGCCTGACAGACTGCGTAAATAGCATTACCTTTAGCACCGTTCAAATCCTGGGTGACAAAGAGCGCTGGCAGGATGCAGAACAAACACTTCAAGCCTTTTTCTTTCTACCACAAAAACACTGCTTGGTTAAAAGATTTGGCTTTATTCATTTTTTGGGATTCGATCACTCAGTTTCCAACCACACTGAGCTTCTGAACGCCTGTTCTCGGCCCCTGCGGGTGCGCAAGTGAAAAAGGAGGCCAGAAAAACTCAACCCTTAACGAGGTGAGAAGCGGTTTTTACACTCCAGACAACTGCTGGGACGATAAATGTAATTTGGACATACATGCTGAATCATTTCTGTCTGTTTCTACAGATTGGATTCAGCAGATAGGCTTCAGGCGGTGCGTGTTTGATGAAAGCAACCAGTGACAGGAGCCCTGTTGGTCGAGTTTTACTCCTATCAATGGATCTTGTTGACCTGTCAAAAGTGAAATATCATTTTTAAGGCTGACGGGTAATTTTGTATCTGCTCCAGCAGCGTTTAAGGAGAAGGTTTCAACGATGTGCCGAGAATGTTAACTTGCAATCAGGAATCACCAGCGTATTTATAATGAATGAGCTCACAGCGTGCTGGGATGGATTAAAGTTCTGTGCATTTCTTTCTTTTTTTTCAGGTGCCGGAATGAAACGATTGATTCGTAGTCTTGCTGTGAGAGCTCACAGAGTTGCGAGAGGACTGAAGGCCCCACAACACCTCAACCCGTCTCATTACCGAATAGCAGCAACAAAACGTTTTTAATTGCTTCAACCATCGTGATCACTTGATTACCTCGATGTCAAACTTGGAATTAAAAACTCTGTTCATTTAACACACAGGAAGCGTTGCAGACTGATACCGATGATGATCCATTTGAAAACACAACCGAGGCCTATTAAACACAATCTGGTGCTCAGCACCTTTAATCATCAGTCCAGTGATGTTTGACATCAAACTGAGTCCACCTGCCATCTTCTTGACAAAGACCGTGACTCATTTCTCGCCGTGAGTCACAGTTCATTTATTTTAAAGAGCATCATGCAGAAAATCAATTCCACAGTAAAACTAGCAGCAGACGAAAAATAAAAAAACTGTGCAATGACTCAAAATCGCAGAACAGCAAAAAAATGTGTGGAATGACAGTTCAAGAAGGAAAGACATAAATTCTCAAGTGATGCTCTTGGAGTTCCTCTCCTGAAGAGATTCTGGAGCAAAATACTAAACAAGTGTTACCAGTCTAATTAGCGACGACTCAGTGAACGCTCAGGAATGATGTACTGTAGCATTTAAAAGACATTTTGGTGTCAGGTTTCGGGCTGACGAGGCTACAAAACACTCATCAAGTGTCGGCACTCGCGCTAACGAACCATTTTCCACACTACAGCAGATTTAGATGTCTGTACGTTCGTCAGCGCAAAAACAATGAAGTCGAGTATTTGTCTAGTAAATTTTCAGCAAGTGGTTACAGAATGAGTACAGCTCGACGAGGAACTAAATATGGATTCCACTTATGACATACATTTTTCACCCTGTACTCTCAAAGCACTCGGCCGTTTTCGATCTCTTTCACACACTTGCGCTGCAACGACGACGGTCTCCACGCGAGGTTCTCACGCGCCATCAGGATGGAGCTCGTACACCTGCTGAGATGAGCGACTGAACGTCTAACCTCTTTAATGGAGCACAGCCTGCTGCACTCGGCCACCGTCGCTCTAACGCCAAGAAGAGAGTTTTCCTAATTAGTGGGATTTCACTTTCTGGTTAATTTCTTCACTGGGAAAAGTGCGAATTACACCAAGTACATTCATCTCAATTTTCCAAAATAAAAAAAAAACGTCACATTTTTATTATACAAAACATTTACTGTCGATTTTCTGTGGTTCTCTTTTTCTGGGGTAATTTGTCTCGATTTAAGATCTATGGAAGCCTGCATGAACATCTCAGTTCAAACTTGCAAGTTGGTTATTTGGACTCAACTTTAATCAACTGTTTGATTAGACAAATTTGGCAAGAAATGAGATTTTTGCACTGAACATGACAAAATATTCAGCCATTGACTGCTCATTTGTTGATGAAATAAACAAACTCTTGTTCATTGTTTTATTTAATCGAGAACGTCTTTGTGGCACTTTTCAGCTCAATTAACTTTTCTTCGGCATAAAGAAATCCATCGCTGATACGTTTCCTAATTACCTCACGGTTACTTTAGGTGACAGACGGCTAAAAAGGAAGAGCGTGCTTAACAGGATTCAGTGAGTCACATGTTGCCTTGTAAAGATCAAAGGGAAGTGGCGCGTCTCGTCCTTATCGCATCCAGCGCGGCGCTGCCAGAAAACGCTACTCGGCTCGTTTCCTTTTACCGTCACGATAATAGCCCGAGTCTCAATACTGTCCTGTCGGAGTGATGCATCTCGTCCTAATGGGCGCTGGGTATTGATGAGCACCATCACTGCTGAGGAGGTGATTCATCCATGTTTTTTACGTTAATAAATATTGAGCAAGAGATACCCGGAGTCCCATTAAAAAAAAAAAAAACCCAACAACAAAGCCAAACGAAATGGAAATGTTGAGTCAACCAGCAAGACGATGTTTAATCCTTTCTTTCCATCTATGGCTCAGCGTGAGGCATTTAATGCTCAAACATCCACAGTCTCTATTTTCAGGAACTGGTGGTGCCCAGAACACCAAATGACAAACAGCCGTCTCTTATTTACACAATGTACTATAAGTGTCTTGATTTCCTCAGCGCAGAACATCATGCATTATTTATTTGAATATTTTTATAGCCTCATCATGGCTGCTTGAAATTTTCTAGTTGGTATTTTTAGGGTCTCACATTTGGGTTTTTAATGCTCTTTGATTGGAGCACCTCCTCCTCCTCTGAAGATGTGCTCTTACCGAGCAGCTTCTGTGCTTTATGTGCGCTGGCCGTGGTGCTGAAATGGCTGCCCTGGCAGCGGGAACTCGCAAAGTTCCAGACTTTTATAATCCTCGGCGGCGGTGAGGAGCACGGGTGAAAGCGTGGCTCCGTTCCACTCGGGTGTGCCAGTAAGCTTTGCCGTAGGGAGGGGGGGGGGGGGTCGGCCCGAGCAGCGCCAGGGCTCTGGGCGCTGGCACGCCGCACCTCAACGCAGCCATTTATTAATGGGCTCCACCTGCATTTACAGGCTCGAGGAGTCCGACTGTGGGAAACGTCTATGAGCTGTGTTTCTATTCCGGCCATAATGTGATTAAAGCAGGAACGCGACTGAGATGGAGTCAACGTAAACAACATGCTCCTATCTTGCTAATGCAATTATTCCTGGAGTCAGAAAAAAGCCCAGCTGCAAGAGGCGAGGTGCGTTTTTAGTTGTATTATTTCGAGACGGTTTCCGTCACGTAAACACCTTAATCCAACGATGACTCAGTTGGGAGTTTAAAGAGCAAAACAGATCGCTGCTGCTGCCTGATGACACATGCCAAACATGTCAGCCAGCGAGACGCCGGCGCTCCAACCGAGATATTCTCCAGATTACAAACAAACTTTTGGCGCTTCGAGTGAATTTCACAGCGACACGTCTTCCCCTTTGGGAACGAATCCCCTGCACATGATCTGCAATGTTAAAAGCGTGACTCAAACAAGAGTTTTACAGCAAACAAGGGTAGCCACAAGGGTAAGCCATAGTATAATGGTGACAGATGAATAAACAGTGGCTCATCCAGCTGCAGAAACAACAGAGGGATAAATAAAAGCACTGAATATGCAAGCGATTAAAGACTCTTCCTTGGACCAACTCTCTGCTGATTATTCGCAGTGATCTAATAATTATATGCATGTAAATTTGTGCTCTGCCCCTCTGTCTGTAGCTCACACAGATGCATATTCCTGTTTCTCCAACAGGAAACTAATACCAAGACACGGCAGCTTATTTCTGCAAAAACAATCAAACAAAATCTCATTTGCAATCTTTTCCTTTGCACCTCCCAGCTTCGTATTCTGACATTTAACAGCCTCCTTCAACAGCTCATTGCATTTTTTATACAGACCCATTTTTGTATTTCCTCCTCACACAAATTACAAGTTGCCTCTCTGTCGCGGCTGTTGCTTTAAGCGGAACGTCACGGATTAAAAAAAACCCTCTCCGAAATTTTGGCCCGCACTCTTTCCTCTCTCCTCCTCTCACCTCCATGTCCCACGGGACATTCTCGCCCCGCGTCTCTCCGTCTGAGTGTGTTCGTCTGGGGTTCGAACATAAAGCGATCCAGACAAATGAGGCCCAGCATGCTTTTTCTCGTACTTCATTTACCGCAGCCCATGACTGGTAAAACGGTCTGCCAGCGGTAACTGGGAAATCATTTGGAGAGACTATTGCTAATGCAGGGGAAATAAATAAAAGCACAATGACATGCAAACGGCTCCACGAGGAAAATTAGAAGGCCGTGTTGTGCGGCTGCTGTGCGGATGTGCGTGAGTGTGTGCGTGCGTCTGTCCTTGTCTCTCATTATCCTTAGATTGAGACAAATAGAGGGGGATCTGCCCTTCGATCTAAACCTCCACACCATTTACCCCTCACATCACAGCCGAGCAAGTGTGTGTTTGTGTGTGCGCGGTTCATTTAGCCCTGCGAGAGGTGTGTGTCTAACAGCGGGGTGTGCACCCCACGTCCTCATTTGTGCATTTGTGTGTGCGTTCATGCAATCATTCCATTGTCTGTGGCCGCGTCTGTATCTTCCATCATGCCCTGTTTGCGTGTGTTACATGTGTGTCCCAAATAAACTATGCAAGCTCCATATATTTATGTCCACGTGGGCGTGTGTGAAGATACGCATTTAACACACTGGTGATTATGTATGGGAAGTTTGTGTGCACTGGGGCTCAGTGAGTACATTTGTTGTTGTGTGTCAGGGCTGCCTATGTTTAGCCGCCGTGTCTCGCAAACTTCTCTGTGACTCATTTATACGGACGGAAAAAATGTATTCGCCTCGTGACGAGGCAGCCGAAGTCAAATTAGGAGCAAAACAGGAGCAGGAAGTGCTGCAACGGTGCTGCAGCGAGGTGCAAATGCACCTTAAAGTAGCGGTGTGAATCATTTTCATCAATTTACCTCCATCAAAGATTCAAAGACAAAGAAACAGCAGCTGTAGCGAGTAAACTTGCGTGCAAAGTTTCAAAGAAATCACTCAGGCTGCTTATGTAACGTAAGACTTGGAAGAGCCACAGTTCATTTGCGTTCTCTTATGCGTTTGTGTCTCGATGTGTAATCAGTCACTGACTCAAATATGTTGGAAACAAAGCTCAGAGGGGACCACGCCATCTGCTGCAGGACTCTTTGCACTTGGTGGAGAATTTTAGGAGCGCGCATGTGTGTCTGCAGTCGTTGTGATGCAGCACATGATTGTGGGACTCATCAGATTCCTCCTTGATGTTTCCGTGAGATCGTTAGCAACTCCAAACTTCAGGGGTGATAAAAAACTTTTGCACTTTGCCGAGAAAGTGTACAAAATCACAACTGTCAAGCAGAGAAATGTCTCCCTATTTCCCCCTCTCTCACAGTAATATACTAATATACATTCTTGCTGCTGGCAAGGACATGTTCCACAGCTGCTGTCAAGGTTCATAGTTTGATTCGAGCTGCACACTTTCCACCTCACCAGTCGCACGGCGCGTGTTGCTCGACATTAAGCAAAAAACCCCATTCCTGCGCTTTTCTTTCAGATGGCAGGTGAACAGTCACTCCACGGCATGTTGGACGCGGGACAAATTGGCAGATGGGAACTTGAGCGACTTTGACAAGGGTCCGATTTTTTTATAGTCAGATGACTGGAGTCCTACTGAAATAGCAATGCTTGTGGGCTGCTCCCTGTCAGCAGTGGTGACTGTGGCCTGAGCAGGGACAAACAGGAAAACACTGACAGGCTGCTGAGGGATGTGCTGCTCTGCAGCTTGTGACTGGAGGTAAGAAGATAAAAACGTATTGCACCTTTAAATCCCTGGCGCTCTGTTTCAATTTATTGTTCACACTTATTTCAGAAGCTTATTTAAGAATTAAGAAATCACTTGTACAGCAATCAGACTTATCACACTTGTTATTTGGTTAAAATGTCAATAATACAATTTTCCACCGTCACCTGTTTCTCTGAACTTCGAGAGGGGACCCTGACACTAAATGTGACGTCACCAAATTCCAGCTGTTTCTGCCTGATGTTGTCATCATACAATATAGCACAGATATGCTAATGTGTTTATTACCATGAAACGAAACCTCTGGGAGAAGCTCATTTAGTATTCGACATCCAGGAATAAATACCATCTGCTGGAGCGTTCGCCTGCCCCCCCTGCGTGAGCCACTTAGAAACTTGACACTGAGATGTTTCCAGTTTGTTGACACCACCAGTGAGTTGACCACTGAACCAGTTTGCGAGCAAGAAAATACAAAGTAAATATATATTTTAAAAAAAAAGGAGTTGATGGAGTTGTTCAGCCCTGGGTCAGTAGGCCAACTCCCCAGCAACTGTTTTCACTTTGAGGGCTAATTTAGCCTGACCGAACCAGAGCAGGTCTGCCCTCCTTCTGATTAAGTGCAGCATTACTTGGAATGAACTAAAGAGGCTGCCAATCTCTCCGCTTCGTTCTCACTTCCAGGGAGGAAAAAAAAGCCTCTCCCAGCGTGCTTCGCTTTAACCGGAGCGATCTGGTTACTGAACATGTTCCAAGGACACAAAGTGTGCGACCTTCGCCCAGGAGATGATGAGTTTCTTGCTCTTTACCAGAACAAAAAAATAAGATTCTTCACGCCGCCTATGAGATGCCCCGGATTTATTGTGATTTATAATTGTCCGACAGCTAAACCGACAACTCGGCTAGTAATGAGATTTTCTCTTCAATGGTGAGCTTTCTTCATCTGTCACCCAGCAGTAGGTAGGGTTAGTTTATTTCACTCAGCAAGGTCACTCTCCCTGACAAGAGAAGTGGGTGCTACACCACTAGAGGTTTGATTAATTGTGAATCAACGAGCCGTCAAACGGAGGGCTGTAAAGGGGAAACGAGCGGCTGGAATGATATATCAAACTTCTCCTTGCCGGACCTTGCCTTCAGAGAGGTGGAGCTCGCCAGGTTACAAATACTCGCCGTCGTAGAAACAGCAAATAGACGGTAAAAGAAGACGAATAAATTCAGTGACACATAAATGCATGACGGTAGAATGAGAAGTAAATGCTGGAGGTGAGGCTGAGAAAAAACGAGGGACGCCATTTGAGTGCCGGGTCGAGATTGAGATACATGGAATATCTGTACATCCATAACGCAACATGTCTCCACTCCACGCCGGCTCTCACTCTCATGTTCCGCCACTTGATTCTGTCCACTATACTGCGCACATGTAGATATTGGATGTGCCTTAATTCCAGCATCCAATAGCTTTGATGACACAGGTCCGGCCTCGGTAATGGGACACACACACACACACTCATTCCGGCAGCCCTTTTCCATTAAACGGCTATTTCCAGCAGCTATCGGCGTGGCAGGGAAATCAAGTGCTCAACCAGCGTTTGAAGTGGTATCGGCAACACTTGTTCCTATCGCCTTCCTATCACTCCATCCACTCCTACCTGCTATCCCTCGCTAGCCACCCCTCCCACCACCACCACCACCCTTCCTTACTTATCTCCCATGTGCCCCCAGAGATCTTTGGCCTCCTCTCTCATCTCTTCCTCTGTGTCCTCGCAAGTCGGCACTCGTGCGCTCGCTCTCTCTTAATCATCCTCCTCTGCTCCCACTCTCATCCCGCTCTGACCCAGAGTTGCTTAAGGCGCTAAGAGCTCGCCTTCCGCTTGTCATACCAGCCCAATTTTTTCTCCCGCTCCTCACCATCCTTTCCCTAAAAGAACGACTCAGACTTACAGCAGCGCGAAATTAAAAAAAAAAAAAGCCACCTAACAAGCAGACATCCTTCCCTGGACACCTGATACATGCGTTCTCGATGTCAATAATTGCATGTAACTGGACTGCAATTATTCATGCAATGAGAGATGAGGGGACTGCATGATGATGTAATTGTCGGTGCTCTTGCTTTACAGCAGCGTCAGACCCAGTTAGATTCAGTGCTGCGTGTCCCTCTCTTTGTTTTTCCTCCGACTGTCAATTTGTGACACCGTCTCCAGGTGGGAGAATCGCGTGAGTGTGACAACACGCCTTCCTGCGGCGCACCTGTCATCGGTGAACCCCGCCTTTGCCCCACGTAAGCTGGCGGCATCATCATGGTGTTGGATTTGGAGCAGCCAGACCTCACAGTGAGACTGTACCACTTATCCTTCCCTGTTTACTCTCCATAAAGGTGAAACTATAGAACGCTGCCGAGTTGAGAGCGATTGCCGTGTTTGCGCATCTTTGCGGGGCTCTGCACAGCTTCTGTCACTAAACCCCGAGGACTCACTGCTTCCTCTGGTTTGAGCCTCCTATATAAGTGCTCTGGAAGGCGTTGAAGTTTTTCTGCTGTTCACACTGTGACAGTGTCTGCTGGAGGCACTGTTGCACTGATGCTTTGCTGCTTTTGTAATATTTGCTCTTTGCTGTTTTTCTAACCAACCGTTTTATAGAAAACGTTCCCTTTTCTGAAAAAAACAATGACTTGTAGAGTACACTTCCTGCCTCAATGACATTGAGCTCTCTAGATTGAAGTGGTCAGTAGTTTATTAGCATCTTCTTTTCAGAATGAATCATGATTAGATCAGTTTATTTGACCAATATTTTCGTTCAGTTTGATATCAATGCATTTGAAGGATCAAATGGACACGGACACACAGTATTTCACGAAACACTGAATGCAGACTATGTCATATCCAACTTGGGAGTATTGACCCTCATTTTGACAAGAGCGTGTACTTATTGTCCGTCTGAATCAATTAAACTGCACAAGGTTTTTTTTTCCTCGTCCCGCTTTCTCTTCCATCCCCTCAGTCGCCTTTTCTACCTGGAATCTATCTGTCATTCCAATAATTCCTTGATGCTCTCGGTATTCCCGTGTCCTCCTCCGCCTGTAAACGATGCATTGTTTCCTTGTGCCTTCCTTGCCCCCCCCCCACGCTATCATCTCCCCCCCCCCTCCTGTTCCTCCTCTTCATGCCTTCCTCTCTCCCTCTCCCTCTCTCTCTTTTAGTCTGATGCGTGATGCTGCCGGAGACAGATCACAGTGCTCTCTTTCCTGCTCCTCGCTGGGATTCACACACTCTTTTCTGCCAGATAAGGACAAAGAAAGCCAAGAGAATCAAGGAGAAAGCAAGCGGATAAAGATGCAGATAAATGGATAAACCGGGAGAAAGAAAAGTGACTCGGAGGAGGCAGGACAAGTGAAAGAAGGAAAGGAAAAAAAGCTCCCTGAAGAAGAGAAGATCCTTCTAAAAATACAACACAGCTTACTCCCTGCATTCTGTTATTTTCTCTCCCTCTCCCTTCTTTGTCCCTCCTTCATTCAGTACCTGTTCTGTGGGATTAACATGACTTAAAATTCAATCAGCCTACAGCCTGACGGAAGAGCGACAGAGGAGGCAGACAGAGCGCTGCAGCTGTCGAGACCGAGCGAGGGAACGGCCAGCAGGAGGGGAGAGCGGGGGGGAGAGACAGAGCGAGAGAGAGAGAGAGAGAGGGGGAGAGCGAGAGATGGGTGTTTTTCCACGGAGCTGAGATAGAGCGAGAACCGCGGAGACAGAGAGATGTGACGCTTCCAGGAGTCGTGGTGGAATGATCCGGAAAACAAGGTTAGTATTTCCACCTTCTCGTTTAGCAGAGGGCAGAAAAAGGAAGGGAGTAGACGTGTTCGATGGGGACGAAAGAACAACGGGGAGACTTTGAAAAAAAAAAAAGGATAAATAGCTCAATTGTGCCTGTGAAGTAGCAAAGTAGGCAGTGGAGGAGCAGGAGGAGATCAACAGAAAGGAAAGGGAGGGAAAAAGATTTTCAGTTCATCTCAGAAGGAGGTAAAACCCAGCAATTCAGGCTCCACATATGTAGCTGCAGCACTGATGCACGGACACACACACACACACACACACTCTCATGAAGAAACACACACATTCACCACAGCAGTGTGGTCGCACCGTTTTAGAGGAAGATAATGAGATTGTTTTCTTAAAGGTGTCGGCTTTTGGAGTTTGACTGACAGGTGGGGGAGTGGGGTGGGGGTGGACTTTTTGAACTGTCTGACATTCATGGCACTAATCAATAGCCCAGTTGTTTCATTAGGCTGCGTGCGTGTGCACGTGCGTGTGCGTGTGTGTGTGTCTGTAGGCGAGGGGAAGGGAGCAAAAGAGATGCAGAGGCTGTGTGCTTGCAGGAGAGTATCACTGCATGACTACTTACTGGATGTGTGCGTGGCGGCAGTGGTGGCTGTGGTGGTGTGTGCGGGAGTGTGTGTTGGTGAGCGTGTGTGTGTGTGCAGGAGTGTGTGTGTGTTTGTGTGGGTGCATGCTGTGTGACTGTGCGTGTGATGGCGTGCTCCTCTGAGAGTTTCTGTGTGTGTGTGTGTGTGTGTGTGCACAAGCCAATGCAGCCTGCTGAGAGGCGCTAAGAAGGTTTCAGAGCTATTGATTCTCTTTGACAGACGGGTAAGAGGGAGTACTGGAGGGAGGCGAGGGGGAGGGCAAAAAAGGGGGTACAAGGTGAGGAGGGGGTTTATGAGGGGAACGGCGAGTGACAGACTCAAGTTGTGGTAAGAAGCATAGTTGGAGGTATCCAGGGGGAGAGAGAAGGTCAGGCGGTTGGAGAAGAAAGGAGGAAAAACAGGAGATGATGACAGAAGTGATGTGTGATTCATGTGTGAGGAAAAGAGGCTTTAATGGAGCGCGGTGCACACAGTTCATTGCATTCACACCGTGTGTCTCTTGTTTTAGGTTTCAAGGCATCCATCCGTCTCCCCAGCTCACTCCCAAACCTCCTGTCCTGCACCTCCCTCCAAGGTCATCAACCAACCAGCTCACACAGGGTGGGGTAACACATATGGATCCCACCGAGTAGCGCGCAGAGAGGCCCACACACATCCTGGATATCCCTCCCGAAAGCGAGGGATGAGGAAGACAAAGGAACAAAAAAGGATGCAGATGAGTGAACTCATCAAGAATAAGAGAGCAGCCTGCTGAATAACCAAGAGAAGACGAGACAGAGCACAGTAAAAGAAATAGGAGAACGCCAAGAGGTGGGGAGGAGTAGGAGGTGAGGATTGCTACCTGGAGAGCTTTACTTCTCCAACTAAACTGTTCAAGGAAAGTTCAAACCAGCGATGAGGAAATCACATCAAGACGCCACAAACAGGATTTTAGTGGATTCGTGGATTTTTCCCCCCTCCAAACTGAAGTTTCTATTTCGGAATACTGCGTCAGGACCGAGCGAGTAATTCAGGATTTTTCAGGTTTTCTTCATCTATAGAAGCCTAAGAGGATATTGTGGGATTGAGATTTCTTCAACTCCTTGGTTGTCTGACACTGACCTACATCCGCCTGCGTTTGATGTTTGTGGGGGCGTGGGAGTGTGGTGGGGAGTAGGACAGGTTTTCAGCACAAACACACGGGCCGCCCAGAGCCCCCCACCACCACCACCACCACCTCTGCCATCACCACCACCCTCCAAGCTGGCCCGGCACAAGTAGAAACACCCGGGGCGAGATCTGTGCTAAACACTGACACATCACACAAAAGCGCGTGCGTGCACACACACACACACACACACACACACACACACACACACACACACACACACACACACACACACACACAC
>JASSRZ010000060.1:6292006-6315880 GCA_032164315.1 Malacoctenus gilli
GTGTGTGTGTGTGTGTGTGTGTGTGTGTGTGTGTGTGTGTGTGTGTGTGTGTGTGTGTGTGTGTGTGTGTGTCATGGTAAGAGTGTGTAACTGTGTGTCTGACAGTGTCTGTGTGGTGACAGCATGGGACAGTCCTAACCTCTCTTCAATTGAGGCTTTTTACGTAAGCTGTGTCTGCGTCCGCGCACACACAGATTTGGCACACTGACACAGGAGATCAGACTGACTGAGTGGATATATGGGAGGATAAGAGGGCGATGAGAAAGAAATGGAGACGAGAGGAGAGGGGGGAGTGATGCTGGGAGATAGAGGATGGGGCAGGGAGGGGTGACACGCAACATAGTAATGGGTTCTGAAGGCTAAGAGAGGTCAGATGAAAAGGATTGCAGAGGAGTGAGAGTCTGTGATTGACTTCAGCCTGTGACAAGGAGAACAGGAGAATTCATGGGGAGAAACCAGGAAAAATTGAATAGATTAGGAGGAGGTGAAATGATGAGGGGCTTGTGGCAGGAGGAGCTAAAGAAATGGAAGGATCGGGGGGAGCCGAGTGATATAACTGGGAAAAAACTCCGGCAAAAGGTTTATGAAGTCATAAATTCCATCGAAAAAACAAAAAGATTTACAAGGATTAAATTAAAAGTGAGAAAAATGATAAGAGTTTTTACGATTGAGTACATAATAAAATGGCCAATGGAGGCTCACGCAGGCAGGGATGCTAATTTAACAAGAATTTCTAAAGGGAAACTAAAATAGCAAGATAGACGAGCATGAAATAATTAAAAGACAGCTGGCCGTCATTATGTTGCTTTCCTCTGTTCCACCATTGGCTACAATTAGTCTTATATGACCCCGAAAAGTCTGTTAAAAAGTCATGAGCTATTTAGAGACGTTTCTGGGAGGGAAATATGAAATACCAAGGGGCTACTCCTTGTAATAGACATGCAATTGGTGGAGTGCGAGTTATAGGGCAAATTGAGCTCTACCTTAGCTGAATATTAATTACCCAAGAAACAAAAGAGATTCATCTCAACAACAAAAAAAACTCCCCACCACATGCAAGACTATTTTTACGAACAATAAGCTTTTTGAAGGAGCGGGATGGGTCTCATTATTTGCTCTGTTGATCGTTTACAGCAGTTTTGACTGCTTTGAACAGGGGCAGCACTAATTCTGAGGAGATGATGACTGAATCTTTTTGAAGTGTGACAAAGAGGCCTTTTGATTTCCATTAACCAAACCATAATTCTATAATTGGTTTTGCTCTCCCGCTAGTGCGCGTCGTAAGAATACAGAGCAGGTGAGTGTCATCTGGTTCAAACCGAGGAATAAAGGCGAGAAGAAAGGCACATTTTCTCGATTATCTTGTTAATGCTCGGCGTGGCTCGCTGTTACCAAGGGGGCCCGTCATTCTCGGGCTGCGGTGAAGGACGGGAACAGATGGGATGCTCGCTGTCAAAGAAGGAGTCTTGCCAAGAAGAACAGACTGGCAAGTGAATGGATAGATGAAGGGGAAAATGTAAGCATGTGAATGAACCATTTATGGGGAAAAAAGGTAACATGATTGCACATTGCTTAACTAATCATTCATGTGGGAACAACAAGCATATAGAGGCAGCCTGATTTGGAGAAGTTGTGATCGAATTTAAAGGTCCAATCTAATTGCATCCAGAGATGCAGATTATAAAGTAAACAAGTTTCACATCGAGCCACAAACGAGGCTTCTCACAAAAGCAACATGTGGAACCATAAATTAAATATTATGCAACGCTGCTGGCCGGGGAAGTTGGGTTACTACACTTAAGACAGACAGGCTGACAGGCTAATGATAGCGCAGAAAGACAGTTATATTAGCTCCCTACAGCAGATCTTTCAGTTCTGATGTTGGGGGGAAGAAAAAAAAGAAACAAGACATCTTTCAGATAGAGTGCCTCAGGGATGACATATAAATGGAGGCCAACCTGGAGGTTCGCTGCACCTGGGATTACTCAAAATAAACTCTGGGGAAATAAACTCTGACGAAGCAAAGCTGGTGATACCTGCATGTTTTGTTTGCGTTACATCTGGGTTGCAGGGCTCATGTGTGCAGGGTTCATTTGGTTTAAACTGCATCGCTTCATGAGTAAGAGAAATGCACCATGCTTCCAGCCCAGTAATGGCTGCTAACCTATTACGGAGTAACTAGTTGGTCACGGAAAGGTTTATTGATTCATTAGGTCAGGAAAGAAGGGTACAAGACGGGACGCGGAGATGGATTGGGTGTTGGAAAAACCCGGAGCTAAGTGTAATAGCAGCTGACATTAGGGATAATTGCATAATACAGAGGAAGACAGACATCAAGGGTGATGATTGACGATAGACGGAGAATGTCACACACCTTCCCCATTTAACCAGCTTTCAATCAAGGAGAGAAGGCAAAGATGTGAAACCCTGAAACAAGTGAAAGGCGGCCGCTGTCAGTCGAATGGCACTTGACGGATAAATGGAACGGAGGAATGACAAATGGAGGAGAAGGAGATGAAGGAAAAAGCAAGGCATGTAAAAGAATAGTGGGAGGATCAAAGGATGAGACATCAGGACGTTGTCAACAGCCGCAGAGCACAGTGGCGGGTGACGGACAGAGAGGTACGGACCGATAGCGTGATGAAGAGGAGTAATTACAGGACTGACTGTTTCAGATAGGGAGGAACACTCAGAGGATGTAAAGAGACTGAGTAATGAAGAATGAAACGGCGAGCGATGACACTTGAGAGGTGGATGATAAGAGAGAGCGGGGATAAGGGAATAGCAGAATAACAATGTCTGGAAAGAAAAACTACACTAATAAAGCGCCGGCTCACAGAGGGGAAGGGAATGGGTGACAAAAAACTGAAGGGATGAATGAATGGAGGGGAGGCTGAATGTCGACTAATTAGACTGTTAGTAGTCACACAGAGTAGCAAGAAAAGAAAGTCAGTCAGGAACAAGTGGCATGTGAGGAGTAAAAGAGTGGAGAAAATGCCCAAAAAGAAAGAAGGATTTGATTAAAGAAGCGAAGGAACGCGTCACGGACAAAAGCGAGGGGACTAAACGGCTCGTCGGTACGACGTGGAAGCAACAAACCAACGTGTAGAACTGAAGTAGGGGACGATGGCGGGATGGAGGGATGGCGGGATGAGTAATTAAACTGTTGACAGTCTGTTTAGGCACAGCAGGCGCCTGATGAGCAGAACAAACCGTAACCAAGGCAACCACTGGAGACAGACGGAGGGATGGTTTTGGGGGGAAAATATACACAGGAGTGAGGAGAGGAGGAGGAGGAGGGGGTTTGCCAACTGTGAACGTGAGCACGTCAGGGAACTGGGAGGATTAGAGATACACGAGTGAGAAAAGAGGGATCTAAAACCGCGAAGGGAAGAGGAGACACAGAGAGAGGAGATGGAGGTAGATCGAATCTGCAGCTTTAAGAGACACCTCGAAGTGATCCCACGAGCCCGACGAGGAATTTCTCAAATTGAGATAAGGAATATCTGTGAAAGATTACTCCATTCTCTTGATAATACTGATCTGAATCTGTAAAAACTGCATTTGAATATGCGGTTGGGGGGAATGTGATTCAGCAGTGCAGACTGAGAATTGCCAGCAAAAAATTCACAAAGTACTTTTAAACTCATCTGGCTAACTTGCTAATCCTGCTTTGTAAAAACCCCTGTGGAGCGCGGGCAGGCAGAGGGAGGGGAAGGATTTACACGCGCACAAAACTTTGCTGTGTTCCAATCCCACCAGAACTTTTCTCCAACGAGCCCGAAATGAAAGATGTAATGACTCGGTTAAAAACTCCTTCATCAATTGTCCACCGCATAAAGAGTCAAAAAGCGGTGAAAAATGCCTCCCCATAAGTTCTCACAGCTCGCACCGCGTGGCGTCCTGCCTTGACAAATGGCTGTTGATCGTTCCAGTAGTAAACCACCGAGAGACAAATCAAACGCGCCCCTCAATCTCTCAGGTCCACTGGCTGGCGCTCTGCTGGCGCTGCTCCTCGGTGATCCGCTGATTGATTTTAGAGTTTTAAAGAAGTTGGGACGGAGAAGTGAGCAGAGAAACCTGCACGAAAAGCCCGAGCGGCTTCGGAAAAAAGGACAACGCTCAGATTCCTTCCAACACTGGCGGAACGGCGAGACTGTCAGCTTTTGAGGCGCGTACTGAAACTCCACCACTGGCACCACCTTCCTGACGGGAGTTTACTGGCATCCAAACAGGCAGCACGTCTGCAGGCTCACATGTGTTCGTCTGCATCACAAACAGCCTCAACAGATGCAGTGGGTTGTAGATGCTCCAGTGAATCATGGCGCAGAATACTGCGTGGGCGAGGACTGTCAGAAGAAGCGGGCTTGTACGTCGTCTGCAAAACACTTATCGTCCAAATCTAACGAGTGAGCGTGGAGGCTTTCTGCCTGGATCAGCAACGTTAAGCATTAGAATATGAAACGCAGTAATCGTCAAACTCCTGGGAGAACAGTTTTTTTCCCGGCAGGCTCATTGCAGAGCAGCATTGTTTTGCCTTTATTAGTGTCACACATCAGAGAAGAGGAAGCGAGCTTTTGGTGGAGAATATCATTGCAAGCTGTGAATTGTTATGGCCCTGTGATCAAACAGACCTCAGCCAAGGAGCCATGAGATTTTTTTCTTTCTCTGTCTTCTCACTATGTGAACATCGCTGCTACAAGGACAGTTGTGTAAGCTGCACCACTCAGGCCTGGTCCTCTGCTGCCTCCCACCTCTCCGTCCTTCCCTTTGACTTCACAAAGGGCCTTGACTTTTAAGACTGACGGAAGAGCAATGCAGATGAAATAGCGGGAAAGAAGCGAAAGAGATAAATCCGCTATTCAAAGCGCAGTTAACTTTGTCTGCGCGCGTGCATACGTGTGTGTAGATTCAATCAATACATCCGTCAGCGTGATTCACAGACCTGGTTGGCATGCCATTGACCTACTGTGCTGCATGCAGACTGCTGATTGGGTGATTGCTCTGCTGCTCAGGATTCCCCCTTCGATAGCCTGGAACCCTGCTGAATCATCAAACTACCACTCGCTCAAACACACGTGCGCGCATAGGCACACACGCGGCGACTGCTTTTCGTCAAGCTGTATCCGATCGTAGCCCATATAATTGGTACCGCAGGGTTTTTCTGACTGGGCGGTGGCTGTTTGAGCCTCAGAAGTTGTGTTTGTGTGTCGCTTCCCAAGCCACCTTTGTGGCGGACTTGCAATTTCTGTTGTTGATTAGCCTCAGTTGTGCAAATATGCACAGGTGCACACGTACACACAGAGTCAGCCGGTGATAATATGGCGGGGTTGCAGGAAAGAATGACAGGGAGAAGTGGAGCAGAACAAAGTGCACTTGAAAAAGAAGGAGGGCAGATGTGATGCCGACAGAGCACTCTGGGTCCGACTGCTCAGATGCTGAGCTTGGCTGAAGGATGGAGGAGATGGTGGGGAGGAAGAAAGGAATGCGTAGAGGAGAGCAGATTCACATAATGTTTGGGGCGAGCGGCGGGTCTGTTATTTTGCAGCACTTGCAATAATGTGTGGCATGCAAACACAAAGCGAAGCGTTAAGCAGCACGAATCTGTGAGGAAAATGAGGTTACAGCATGAAAAGAACATGAAGTTTAGGAGTTTTCCACATGAGGTAGTTGAGCAATGTTTCAGTCAGAAAAACTCCACTTCTGCTGCTCCTTTTTCAATCTGTCTCTTTTGTGGCTCTAAACTTTGTGGCCGCACAATGATAAATCACCTGGGTGCTCATATATTCTGTCCTTTCCCTTCGCGACCCCACTGACTTTGCCTTTGTAATTCGATAAAAAGGAAAAGCTTAAAAAGAAAGGGTCCGCATGCATAAAGAGGATATAAATGCAGACGCCGACAGTATTTGCTCTTTGCATTCAGCACTTGATGGAATCTGCATCAAAAAATAAGCATGTGGCAAAAACAATGTCAGCAAGCTATTAATTACGAGCCTTTATTGGCCTCCTTCTTCAGCAGTGTTACTGTGCATTTTAATCAGATGCAACGAAGCTCTTGCCATCTGGTGTAAAAGAGCAGCAAAACAGAGACGTAGCGGGCCGCCTGTCTGGCAGCTCGATGACAGATATTCACCAATGAAAAATGATTCCACTCCGAGCAGGAGCGCAAAAAACCTCGGTGCAGTAGTGGTACGGGCCTGCTTTCACTATGCGATGTCTCTCATTTGCTCAGCTGTCTCTGTGATTCCGGCTGCTCGACTGTATCCATCTGTACGACCGCTATAGATGTATAGAACGAAACTACCTAACCGTTTACAAAAGGATGTTCGAAACAGATAACTCCCACTCTGCACTCACAGCGACATTGAAGAATTACACAGTGCTGCACAAACTGCACACGCGCCGCGCGAGCGCCGAGCTGCTGCGCCTCGATAAATGTCGACAGGAACGCCGATTGACTCGAAGGTACATACAGTTCTCCTGATGGATACGTGGAAGTTTATAAACCAGCTTTTCCTAACAGATCATGACGAGACCACTCCACGCGCCCCTCCCCTCTGAGTCAGTGAGCCGCCCGCGAAAAAAAATCACCGCCACCTCTGGTGTTTAACAATCCAATTTACCTCCACGAAAATGCAACTCCCAAAAGCGTTGCAGTTGTGTGGGCATTTCCAAGAGGGGGAAACAATTTACCAAACCCCAGCATGGGGCGGGACATTAGCTGCCACTGGTTGGAGAATCGAGCCCTGCTACTCAGATACAGACATGAGGAGTCATCCAGAGCAATGATTTGTCATTATTTGCGCTGCAAAACTAACGAGCAGGATGTTAAAGGGCTAAACTATGGCGCTGCAACAACATTTAGATTCCAGTGACGCTTCCGTTTAGCCTCAACTGTTTGTTCTCTTTCGCACAGATGGAATTCCAAGGAAATAGATGTTTATGCATGTGGCATTCCTTCTTGAGATGCCAAGGTCCCATATGATTTAATAGGGCCGAGTGGGGTGCCAGGGGGCACGGAATGTGCCCACCAGAGGTGACGAGATGCGAGCGGTGACATCAAGCACAAAAATTCCGCTCGGCTCATAAAGAGCGGGAGCGAGAGCGAGCGAGGCCTACTTATTGCTATGCTTCGCTGCCCAAGATTTCCTTGTCCAGCGTCTTCATGGTTCACCAACTCACAGCCTGTGGTAAATCAGAACAGTGGGTTAACGCTGCCCCCTGGTTTTGTCACACTCGCTGGCAGTCAAGTATTTTACACATCAGACAGAGAAAGAGAGAGAGAGAGGGGGGGGAGAGAGAGAGAGAGAGAGAGAGAGAGAGAGAGAGAGAGAGAGAGAGAGCGAGAGAGAGAGAGAGAAAGAGAGAGAGACCGAGGCCTCCTTCAAAAGATGCCCAGGTAACATTTGCTCTTTAACTTTTATGACTTTCTAAACTTCAATTCCTAACGAGCCGTTTTAACTTCATTAAAGACGCCGTTGCTTATCTCTGCTAAACTGATGTGAAGTGTGGCAGCACTAAAAAGTGAAACTTCAAAGCTCCTACCAATATTATTATGTTTTTCGCTCCCCACAGTGTGAACGGAGGGTGCGTGGAGTGGCTCGCGTTCTCTTAAGTGTTGCCATTTTTAAAGATTAGAGATACTTTTAAGAACTTCTCACTTTAGATAAGGTGCTGTAGCCAAAAGCACTGTACGATCTCAGTGATGAAACACTCACATCGCCTAATTCGCTAGACTCGAGGAGCAACGCTCGATTTTCAGGCCGCTGGAGGCACCCGAATTGTCATGGTGTTGACGCCGGAGCTGTGAAATGAGTTATTTTGTTGACTGATACAGAGGTGGAAGGTTTCCAAAGGTGTCGAAGATAATCCAAACAAAAACATTTTTTTATTTAAAAAAAAAGTCGGACTGCGCAATGTTCCAGGAATGTGAACAATTATCAAAATCCCTCAAGTCGGATGGATTCCAGCTGGATTTGGCGAGGCAGGCTCTTGCATACAGATGCACGCGCACATGTTGCGACACCAACACTTGGTCTCGCACGCGCCACCGCGCACACGCGCGAGGACACATTTTCCATCTCTCTCCAGCACAACACAGAGGTTTGGGAGGAATTAGTTGAGCGCAGTATTTCACAAGAACTGTATTATTTTGGAGCCCCGCTGTGAGGAGACTGCAGTCATTTTATTTTAAAGAGAATACACTTCAGTTCTTTTCTCTGATTTCCCATTTCGCTTCTCGCGCTCCTGCTATTTACCTCGGGGGTTCTGCAAAGCTCTTTTCGTCAGTACCCCCTATCATCTATACGGCTGGCAAAAAAAATCCCCTGATGACTGTAAGAAGTGAAGAAGAACCACACATAAAGCACTTAATGACTGACTTTTGCAGTTTCTGTTCTTTCTGGAGAGGCCCGCACTTGACAGAAACACTGGGATTACGTGCTGCCTGTGGATGAAAGCCACCCATCTTCACACTCCCCTCTAAAACCTGACTTCTACAGTCACGCAACAGGCGGAGACACAGAAAACTGGTCACTGGTGCCAAATGTTTACCTTCAACTTAGGTACTCCGAGATGAAATAAAGCACGTATTTCAATAAGTGTTGCTGATGAGGTTTTAAATGATAAGAAAAAAAAAAAGAAACTGATGAAGGACTTTCTAAGTCATGCTAAATGTCTCTTTGAGCCCGACCATCATTCAGCAGTAGCCTTGTTCCTCCTCCTCCTCCTCCCTCGTTACCACATCACCTCTCGCACCCATCCGTCAGCCAGGCCTCCCCCCTGTCTTCCCACTCCTCCCACCATCAGCCGAGGGATGCCACACAGAATCATTTTTGCCAGCGCTCTCCCTTTCCCTAATCAAATCCACTCCACCCTTCCCTCATTCCTCTCTCTGACAGTGATGGATGGTGGCCTTCACCCGTTTATCGCCTTTACATATTTCTCTGCCCATCCGCTTAACGACGCACATTCATACATGCTGACTCTTCATCCCACCTTCCTCCCCCTGTCGTCCTCAGGCCTTGCTCTTCCTCAGCTCTTCACATCTGTGGTTTCGCTCGCTTTCAATCCTTCACCCTTCTCGCCTCCATCTTGTGCACTCTTCTCCGATTTTATCCCTTTTTCTCTCCCCTTCGCCTTGGCTGCTTTTAGCGTCTTACATTTGTCGCCATCTTCCACGTGGTTACCACTCGTCCCGATGCTTTCTATACATTCCAACTGAGGAGGACCGAGTACGACAGAGGGATGACAGGGGAGCGATAGTATCAAAAGGATGAGTGGGCTTACAGTACACACGACCGCCGCAAGAAGAGGCTGTGTGGGCGTTCTTTTGTTCCTTGACTGGTGTGTGTGTGTGTGTGTGTGTGCGCGTGTGTACGTGCGTGACGTGTGTCCTCCTCCCTATAATTATGATTGTGTGGGAAGTCTGTTTTGGTAAGCTCGCCGTTGTTTCTGTGTGCCAGTGCTCACCTATTATCGAGAGCCTGGATTATGAGTAAGAGTGCATGCTGGAAAGCTGGAGTGCGATTGAAAGAATCTCTGAGTGTGCATCTCTATTTGATCCCAGAAATGGTGCCAGTGGAGCTTGTGCTGCGGTTTGAGATCAAACACCGCGATACACACGTATATAAACGATCGAATGACGTGAAATTTAATTCATTTCCACTTCGCCCTCAAACGGTAACCTTTTCCTGACACTATAATGTCTGGCTGTCGAGGATTTTTGTTTTAGTGGAGCCGTGCGGCGCACCTATTCGCAGTCCAATCAGATTGGTGGATTACTGTGCTTGTGATAAGTGGCTTTTGAGAGCTAATACAAATCCGCTTGTTTATAAACACTGCAACATCCCCTAAGTCGATTTAAGTCGATTATGAGCTAATGGCATTTGCAAGTGCCAGCGTGAAACTGCGAATCCACACGACAGTATGCAGATTCGGAAGTATACATGCAAACATGCACATACATACACACAAACACACAGAGTTTATTGACATTATTAATGGTGGCTGGCATTTAAGAGGGCCTGACATTTAAGACGATCTACAGAGAATTCAAAAGTGGCACCAAACAGGAAATTAAACCTTGAAGTTCAATAGGTCTTCCATGGTAAACCCAAGGAAGTTTAAAAAACCCTCCACAGTGGAGTTTTCCAGTCTTGCTCCAAACTCCTCTGAACTGCATGGGTCTGGCTGGTGCTCGAGAGTACAACAAAACAACATTAATGCTAATGCATCGATGTGAGGCTATTAGCAGCGACATATTTAGCTTGGCTCAGCCTCACAAAGGGAAGCCGCACCCTCCTCGGGGCATTACTGGGTGTTAAAACTGAAGCTTTTGGAAGTTAGGGTGAGGCTGGGTTCAGCCTGGCAGCACTTAGTCGTGCTCCGACACTGGGGCTCATGAGTAGTTCCTTCCATATACACTTTTAGCTCATGTTCTCACTCTCACTTTGTGCAGCTTTTTCGGCTCTCAGGAGGGTTACGGGTTCACGCAGGGTAGCGTGGCAAGAGATTTTCACAAAACACAAGGAGTATTAGAAAGAAGGAACCCCACATAAAAAAAAAAAAAACTCGAGGAGGAAAAACAACACGACTTAGTAGACTGATAGGTGGCACATGCCTAGGAGCTGAAACCACAAACACCTTGTACAGCAAATTCACTTTTTTATGTTCCTCTCTGCCGGAGCTACCTTGTTGACTTGCTTTAACTCTCCTTCCCCTTTAATTTGCTTCCAAGTAATCAATCGTACAGGACTTTGACTGCTTTTCTTCAGTCTCCTCCACTTAAAAAGGGTCAAGCGGGCTTGATACCAAAAGGGCTGTGGGTATTTTGTATTACCGTGAGATGGGCAGCTCTGTGTGAGCTGGCAGCCAAGAGAGAGTACGCGTGTGAGAGGTCCCGGCTCTTAACAAATTCAGCAGCAAACTCTCAATGGCAAGCGAAGCTTTCTAAGTGCAGGAAAATGTCACATTAATGCACAAACAAGAACACAGACATGCCAGACAAACATGGTGGGAGGCAACAACCATATACTGTACATTAGGAGTCCACACTGTGCTGAGACACACATACACAGTGCTGCACTTTCATGCTGCATCAGTGAAATGTCTGCCATTCATTGATTCCCACAAGAAAGGTTCCTATGTAGCAAGAGTAGAAAATGATGCAGGTAAAGGGCAAAACAACCACTCGGAGAAATACTATGATACAAGCATTCTGCTGGAGTGTTTTGTATATTTTTTTGGTTAAAAAAGTGAGGTATCAATCATTAATGTCAGATTGAGTTTCGGTTGGCTGCTTTTCTTCGCGGCAGAGGCTGACTGGGGTTTGGTTTTTGGCCTGTTGATCACGTAAACAAGTCCTCTGAAGACGCGACCTTGCGCTCGAGGAACTTGTGAAGGGCAGCTTTTAGTATTTCAGCGCATTTCATAAACTGAAATATTTATCTGCCCGTCAACAAGCCGGCATTCGAAAAAACAGCGGACCGTTCCATCAGTGTGGGTCCTTCGCACTAAGCTCTGCGTTGAACCTTCTGCAAAAGTAAAACAATCACCGTTGATTATGTCACGCTTCAATACACAGACTGAGCACGTTGAGCTCATTTTCAGCTTGAGGCAGGAATAGAGAGCAAGCATGTCGGTTGCGGGGTGACATATTTTAAGTGGATAGCAAGAAATTTATAGTGATATTCCTGCATTTGACAAGACAACCTCCCCAATATCCACAGGATATAACAGCTGAGTGTCAAACGGGTCCGGCATTAGCAAAGCAACTCTCCAGACGAATAGTCCGAGTGTCTGGTAAATATCAATTACTCACAGGACCACCAGGCTTAAGCAGAACAGGTCAGAAATATGATGGGAGCAGAGCATGGACAAACAAGGTGCAGGAGAAAAGGAAAAGCAGGAGCATGAGTGCAAGTGAATGGGGCAGGGTGCGATCCATCTTTCTGGGTCAGATCGATCAGTAAGTGAACGGATCAGTTACACCCAACTTTGTGTGTCAGAAAGCTTCGATACTGCACTGCTCTGGTTGCAAATGAGATCTCCTCCCTAATAGGGGAAGAGCGAGGGAAGAGGAGGAAAGAGAGAGGCAAAAAAAAAATCTGCGAGAGGCGCAGGGAGGATGTGTTAAAGGAGAAAAATGATGGTAAAGGAAAAATCAAGAGATAAAGCAGAGAGGCGGGTGGAGATGGCTGAGAAACTCGGATAAATAAGGGGGGAGAGAGGGATGAGAGGGAGGGAGTTGGAAACGAGCAGAGAGCAGGAGGCAGCGAATGCTACAAAAACCGTGTGTGGAGCGTAAATTCTGAGGGGGTGTTTGTACAAATGTGTGCAGAGTTTGTGACTCAAAATAGGAGCACAAGAGGCAAGGAGACATGGAGGACAGCACGGTCCGTCTATGTTCGGGAGACAGGAGAAAAAGGAGGAGGAGGAGGAGAAAATAAGAGTGGGGAGAAGGTGGTGGGGTAGAGCCGTGACTGATTACATTGTGGTTGTCAGGTTGCCTCAAGGGCAGACAAGACAGAGAGAAAGAAAGTGCGCGAATGAGACATAAAGAAAGAAAATGCAGAAATTTACAGGGCAGCCAGAGGGAGGAAGGGTTACAAGACAGAAGGTGAGCAAGGATGGAGAGACAAGCTCGAGGAAGATGAGAAAATGGGGAGGAGCACTGCAGGAGGAGGGGTGGAAAGCCAGGAAACAAAAGACAACAGTCCCATAATAGACTGAGGTAAGACAGGCGTGTGGGGGTTGAAGGTGTGGGTAGGAAGGGAATGAAGGATGAGAGGAGTGAAGCGATGTGCGGAGGAAAGAGAGGCGATGAGAAGGGGAAAACAGAAGGTCAAATGAAGGAGTGGAGACGCACAGGACGTGCAACAGGAGAGTGCACGAGCGTACTGACATCCAGCACCTTGTGTGTAAAGTAAGCTGTGGGACCAGCATGCATTAGCAAAGAACCAGGGAGAGCCTGGGCTAAAGTGCCCCTGCTCGTACTACAGCACCACCCGACGTGAGGGCTTTTCGAGGGAACCGCCGCAAAGCAGACACATTTTTAAGTGACATTTCACTTTGCCGGGAATTTTTTTTGCACATTTTAGTATGCAAGCCTCCACAGGAGCTCAGGAGCAGTCGACTTCCAGCATCGACTGCCCCGGGGACTGGCTGTCACTGCAGGCTTTCGTGACTTTGTCCCCCGCACACGCCCTCACCCCCCGCCGCTGCAAGCCCTTTTCCTCTCCTCCACCTTTTTTTTTTTTTTGAACGTGATGATACCAGACATAAGGAAATAACTATCTGGGGTGCCAGTGCTAAGCCGGTGTGGGTGTTGGTGGGTTTTTTTAGGTTCAGTTTCAAAAGGTGCAGAGTTTGTGTCAGTCAGAACAGCTTCCTTGAGAGGAATTCGAGTACACAGGAATAAAGACAGGATAATACTTGAAGTTTAAATACTAGTTAAGCAACACAGCCTGAGATAAAATGAACGATCGTGGAGAGGGACGAAAGCAAAGCGTGTCGTTTTGTGGGCGATGCCAAACGCCGTCTCAAACCGACGCCACCTCAACACCGTAAATCCTCCCCTGCTCGCACGCTGGAAGAGGAAAGCCAGAATCTAATGGAATATATTAAGCAGCAATTTGCGTCAACCTGTAAAGTCAGCATGATGTATGGTCGCGCCTGGTCGTTACTCAGAGCATTAGGTGCGTATTATATATCGCTAAATAATCACTGCGATCCACTCCAAGTTCCTAAATTGTTCCGTACACAACCGTCTCCATCTTCTCTGCGCCTGACTCTGACTCACCATCTCGCCTCTCTCTCTCTCACAACGGCTCTGACTGTTATCAACAGTCCTTGTCACTCTCTCTGTCTCTAGGTTACAGTTGCTATAACAACTATTATGCATGCCAATCAGTCGCAGCGACTCATTTCTATACCTTATTATTGCTCAGACACAAAGGGGTTTGTTCATTGGAGATTTTCCTGCATGACTTCTAAAGGTCCCTGTTGGGGACACATTGCATCCGACTCGGCTCTTGCTGGCGAC
Source organism: Malacoctenus gilli (assembly GCA_032164315.1). Lineage (NCBI taxonomy): Eukaryota > Metazoa > Chordata > Actinopteri > Blenniiformes > Labrisomidae > Malacoctenus > Malacoctenus gilli. Next base: position 6,306,051 of record JASSRZ010000060.1, read on the forward strand.
TCAAAGCAGCCACAATGGTGACCCAGTTTGATTCCCTGACCCACAGTCTTGACAAAGGGACCGATGTGATATAACACATGTCTATTCTTCACTCGCGGGTTTCTAGGTAACCGGTACTATGGGGACAGGCCGTGTTCAGTCTTTTGGGATGTTGTTGCTAGGCAATGAGGTGTAGTGGTGAAGAGGAACACAGGGCTCCGTGTGAGCGTCCAAGAATACCCGTAAGAGCTACGACAACAGAGAGCGCGCGATGTAGGGGCGTCAAACATCTCTTGATGTGGACCCTCGCTGTGGCGAAGCACCAAGTGGGCATTCGTACAGAGTCAAGAGGAGGCCTTGGCCCACACACGCATGCATGGGTGTGGAACAGGCTTTTGTTTCAGCCCTGTCTCGTCAGCGTAGGCGGAAGGCAGGAAACTACACACAAACACACCCTTCAGACATCTCACCTAACCGCAGCACATGTACAAAAAACTAAACACTAAATGATCTCCTCTTTTCTGTCTCTTTTCGTCTCTGTAGGTCTGTGGATCGCCAGGCGTTCTACCATGCCTGTCCCCCCACCCCTCAATCCCTGCAGACAAAAAGGCCCACCCCACACACACCTCCACCCCGAACAGGAAGCAGAGAGCTCCGCCTTCCCCTCCCTTCTCCCCCCATCCATCCTCTCTCTTTCTCTTCTCCCTCCTCTTCTCGTGTCATCGCTGCCCTCCTCATCCCACCTCATCCACTGCGCCTGCCCCCGGGCGACCAAGAGGACGCTGCCCGACTCCGTCACTTTCCCGGTGTTCCACTGGCTGACACTAGTCACATGCTGCCTGCTGCCCTCTCTCATTGGAGCAGGGGAGACGTGGGGCGTGGTCTCGGCCTGCCCTTTCCACTGTGTGTGTCGGAACCTCTCGGAGTCCCTCAGCACGCTCTGTGCTGACAAGGGCCTCCTGTTCGTCCCGCCGCATGTTGACCGGCGCACGGTGGAGCTGCGACTGGCTGACAACTTCATCATGGAAGTGGGTGGAAATGACTTTGTTAACATGACGGGACTGGTGGACCTGACGCTGTCACGGAACACCATCCACATCATTCGACCGATGGCCTTCGCTGACCTGGAGAGTTTGCGCTCTCTGCATCTGGATGGTGAGAAGACCACTGATGCAAACTACTCAACATGATGCTTTTAATCGCTATACCAGTCTGGAGAGAGTCTCACTACAAAGATGTAACATTCGTTGTTTGTTTGTCTAGGTAACCGCTTGACAACAATTGGACCCAGAGACCTGGCAGGTCTGATCAACCTGCAACATCTGATCGTCAACAACAACCAGCTGATCAAAGTGTCCGTCCAGGCTTTTGATGACTTCTTGATGTCGCTAGAAGACCTTGACATGTCCTACAATAACCTGAGGAGGTAAAAAAGCTCGGCCTCTGTTGTTGCTCACCCACGCGCGCCCTGCACTCACGCTATCTAATTTATTTGGCTTTAAGTAGAAACACATTATAAGACTCCAGACTCTCCCCGCGCCCAGCTCTGAGACTCGTATTCTCCCGGCGCACATCTCAGCTCCCCCAAATTTCAAGGCAAAGTGGAAAGAGTTTTTATGATCGTGTGAAAGTGAGCAAAGACAATGAAGAGCTACTGCCGTGATCGGCTGAGGCTACAGGGACGCGTGCAAAAGCACGGCGAAGTGAAAGTGAATCAATTTTGATGAGGTTCTAATTTTCTCTGACTTTAATTTAGTTAAGACTTGATGAGGTCACTCCTGAGCTCACTCCTCTGTGAATAACTGTACATTGCTGTGGGCATATTCTATATAGGAGCACTGTGTAGTATTCTGTTCCTCATGTTCTGGGACAATGGAGCTTTTCTCAGCATTACTTTGGATTCCTCTGGACGGAGTGATAAGTCAGAACAATGATGATGGTCTCTATCAATCCCCCCCCCGTTCGCCTCTTCACGGGGCCCCACAACGCTGATGAATTCCGCAGCATTTCACTGTCAGTCCTGATTAAGATGTTTCATTTGTCTCCTCTACGGGGGCTCGCTGGCCTTTCTCCAACCTCCACCAAACCATAAGGAAAGAGTAAAGAGTTTTAATGATGCATACATTAGCGACTGCTGTTTGCCCTTTCTGACAGTTACTGTGGGGAATGCTTCCCGATTTCAAAGCGAGCCTGCATCAGGGATTCTCAGGGAGCTCAACATGGAAACAGGTCATGTCATATGAGACTGCTTGTATGCAGAGGAGGTTATCCAAGTGGGAGAGCGCACCTGGTAACATACTGATTTGAAACAGTGACTCTGGCACCTGAAGTCGCCCCAGTTTTCTGGGTCGCTGCATCATCAAGGCGAGCAGGGACGGGAAGGGTCAAGTCCAGTTTTACTCATTAAAACTTAAAGAGGATTTAATTGCTGATCTCTGTCTTTCTGTGCTCCTTAAATCTGACTCCTGACAGGTATCAAGGTCTTAATGTGAGACAAATTTAACTACATAATAAAGATTAATGAGGACAACAATTTTGGTCGTAATAAACATGTGTCCTTGTGTACCGATGTCATCATCCGTCTCTCTCCACAAAGTAAGCCAAAAACACGATGTCACTCGTTATAGATAGCACATTTGCCTTTGAAAGACATCCTACTGTTCGCCTGGTGTCCTCTGCCGTGACCACTATTTTTATACTACCGTCTTCTTTGAGCGAAATATGAAATGAACATTCGCTCCACTACAGAATAGGATTTTCACTCCAAATTAGCTTTGAAACCAACTTGTGTGATGAAGCCTGGTGGAAGTTGTATTCGGGCTCACCATGGTGCTTCTGTGTGACACCGAGCTAATTTACGTGCTGCCAAACATACGCAGAGTTTTAAAAATAATAGATGCACAAAGCAGTCAACAAAAGAGGAAACCAACAGTGAGGGGATTACTGACACGGAAAAACTACCTCTTCCTTTTTTCCCGTTGTTGCCATCTTTGTCTTGTAAGCTGTGACTCACTAATTGATCCGAAACAGTGAACGACTGCACTGAAGGAATACTAAATGATTACGGCAATGGGTCACAGATGGGACCAGTGAAACCCAGAAGTAGCAAAAGAGTGAGGAAGAAATTGAGCATCTGTTGTTGTTGCTGTCGGTTACTGCAGTCATCATTAATTAGTCTTTGCTAATTTCAGTTCTGCTCAGAGTCGCACAAGAAAGTACTGAGAGGAGTGAACTTTGACTGATGTGGAAGTGGTACTCCCACCCTTGAAGCACGTTCAGCTCATATATGCCACGGCCACAAGGGACACAAACCATGTGATGATTGAATCACTTTCCACCGCTGCCACATTATCGTGTTCTCGCCGCACATGACTGTGCACATCATATCCATCTCGTAACGTTGTGTTCCTTCAGGGTACCATGGGAGTCCATTCAGAACATGGCCAGTCTCCACACCCTTAACCTGGACCACAACCTCATCGACCACATAGCAGAGGGAGTCTTTGGAGAGCTGTACAAGCTTGCCAGGCTGGACATGACCTCCAACAGACTCCGGACCCTGCCTCCTGACCCCCTCTTTGCAAGGTAGCTTTTCATCTTCTCTGTTTCTCTTTTAAAAGCAGCGACAGCACCAAGGGGAGATGCTTGAGCATGAAAGCAGAGGGGGACACTGGTTTACAGAAGCTCTGAGTCACTCCCTTCTCCTTCTTATTTTGCTATTTAATAATCATGTGTACAGCATGTAGGCACCACGACAAATTCTTTCTCGTCGACTGGCTGAAACATATGAAGTAGCTGGTGGAATTGGGGAAACAAAGCCATCTGTTTCCCCTCTACCACCCACTCGTTTGTTGTGCACTATAGAAACGAGGATATAGCATCTCCGAGCTTTGTGATTACTCTCTTTTGGACCACCTTTCAGAAACCTAATTAGATAGAGAGCTTATAAATTGCTCATTTTCTTTCCTCATAACTGCTAATACTTCCAGTATAAACTGGTATACATCACCTTCAGGACGCTTCTGATAGAAGCACTGCGTTTCTCTCGAGTTGCTTCTAAAATGCCTGCTGAGGACGATCCTGAAATTCGAAGTTTTCTCTAATTTCTCTTTATGAACTTGCAAATGCCATTACTGAAGTTTATAGCAAAGAGATTGTGGTTTTATTAAACTCTGTCCTTCAATCTCCAACAATTAAATTCTCCATAAAACTATTAAATTTAAGTGATTAGATCGTGTGGTTGCTGCAGTTTTGCAAAGCGGGGAAACACTGCCAAGAACCCTAGACAGAGTATGAAAAATGTTGACAGGAAAATGTTCTACAATTGGTATTTTTGGGGCTGAGACTTGGCTGAGTTTACCTGAACATAATGAGGTTTATGTTGATTTCAACAAACAAGGAAAACAAATTAGGAAAATTACATTTTAAACTTGATACACAAAGGCTCACAAATCAATCATCTGCTCTCTTTCCCAACACTTTCAGGTCCCAGACAGGTGCCATAAGTCCCACACCCTACAACGCCGTCATCAGCCTCAACTTCGGGGGGAACCCGCTGCACTGCAACTGTGAGCTGCTGTGGCTGAGACGCCTGATCCGCGGGGATGACATGGAGACATGTGCCACTCCGGCTCACCTGGCTGGAAGGTAAACATCATCAGTTGGATTATTTGGCTTAATCCCTTTAATCAGTGAAGGCTTCCTCTGTATCAGGGGAGCTATATAATAGCAAGAGGTGAAAAAATGTGTCAAGTATAATTAAATATCATCCATCAGTGTTTTCTCAGCCGAGCCTCAAGGACAAGCTGTCCTATAGCTGTTAATCCAGACCTGTTTTAGTACACATCCAATTAAAGGCCTCATATTTTCTGACACCTTAATGGGATTTTTTTTTTTTTTTTATGCGCGCAAGAATAGAAGTGGAGTAAAACTTGTAGGGACAGAAAAGCTCTGAGAGCCGACGACTGAGCTGCTGTGTGATTGTTTGTCCTTCTTATATTTCAAACTACAAAAGCAGCTGTTGGTGTTACCTGCCATATTTATCAATAACTCCTCAGTGCTATTTTTTATGTGTGACACAGTGACAAAGACTGTGAGGTGTTACTGATCTGCATCCTTAAGATGACAGACAAGAGCACAGACTTTGAGCTTAATGCCTGCCATAAATCTGCTAAACCCATCTTGCAGACACAGAACAAGACAAATTTCTGTGCTTACCCAAAAAGGTGACACTGCTCCACCTCGCTCTTTCTTTTTTCCTCCACCTCATTAGCTTCATCTTTCTCCCCCTCCTTTTTTCCCTCCTCAGATACTTCTGGTCGATTCCAGAGGAGGAGTTCACCTGCGAGCCCCCTCTCATCACCCGACACACCCACAAGCTGTGGGTGCTGGAGGGCCAGCGAGCCACTCTGAAATGCCGTGCCATCGGTGACCCTGAGCCAGTGGTCCACTGGGTTTCGCCGGATGACCGCATCATTGCCAACTCGTCCCGGATCAGCTCCTTTAGCAATGGGACCTTGGATATGCTGGTGACAGTCGCCCGCGATGATGGAGCGTATACATGCATTTCTATAAACGCAGCCGGTGAAGCGACAGCTACTGTGGACCTGAAAATAATCCCGCTGCCACACAGGGGCGGCGCTGGTGGAAGTACGGGCAGCACCAATGTTAACACCAAGAACAATAGGAATGTGACCAATGGGATTTTAAGGACCGATCCGGGCTCGTCGGATATCAGCACTGGGAAAAATGGGGGGATTAACAACGGCGCGGGACGGGGCGGAGAGGCCGATGAGGGGAGGCGAGCTGCAGCGGAGGACAATGATGGCGACAGCAATCGGGCCTCGGAAGTTGAGAGGGCCGACGATGGGAGCATGGAGGAGGAGGGGGAGGAGGAGGAGGAAGTGAGGCTGGTTGGAGTACAGGGAGTGACATCAACCTCAGCCCAGGTTCGATGGGATTTGGGCCGTTTGTCTACAACTTACGTTGTCTGGATGTATCAGATACAGTACAACTGCACCGCCGATGACACGCTTATCTACAGGTCAGTTTACCTTCCTCCATTGTGCATTTAACTTTCCGTGTAAACAATGAGAGCCTCTCTCTCTTTCAACATTGATACGTTCCCATGGTTATCTGTTATCAGCTTCCTCTGTGTGTGCAACCACAAGTCATTTTTGGCATTTTTGTCAAGGCCGTCCTCCCTCAAAAGGTGCAGCCCGCTTTCATGCAAAGCCCCTTAAATATTTATCTATGACAGCATGACACTTCACAAGCGAAACTGTTCATCTTGTACACGGACGGGCAGATAGCTCAAGGGAAGGATGAATGGGGAGACAGATGAATGGATCAGGGGGCAAAGGTAGTTAATAATTTATCTCCATCACAGTGTGACACTGAAGCCCCACAGGTGAACAGTCAGTGCATATGTATGAGCATGAAATGAGAAGACAAGGAGACGTATTTATAGGTAGGAAGAAAGGAAGCTTTAGGTGAGGGAGATGTGACAAGAATCAAGATGAGGCTTGATTTTATCAAAAAAAAAGTGACAGGATAGAACAGCAGCCAATATTTATTGTTAAGTAACATTCAAATCGCAAGTAAGTCATGCTATTTGAATTGATAATCAAATTTCATCACACTTCCCTTCCTGTGCTTACTCACCACGCAGTGAGATACAGATAAACATCAAGACGGGACTAAATTTGAGGTTAGGAGCTGCGATGTTCTTCTTGTTATCACAAATTATTGAGGAGACCACCTCTGCATCACGCCTTTCAAGTGCAGGGTACAGCTTTCGGTGAAGAGAGTGCCTGCAAACCTGACAGCTTTTAGCATACTGTCTCTGCGTGTTGCTCTAATGTAACGGTGGGCCTTGCAGCAGGAGAGAACAAGGCGTTCTGCTACAGTCGAAACTCACAGAGATTAGAAAGGAGACCAAATCAAAGCAGGATGTCTGTAAAACACACTTTTTTCCCTTTCTTTCTAACACAAACACAAAAAAAGTAATGGATCACAAGTTTTACACCCTCTGTGAGCACTTTGATAGATTTACAAACTAACCACTCAAACATCAAGGAAAGCACAAGTGGGAAAGTCTGAATAAGGATGTGAGAAGTGAGTCGGTCTGCTTAAAAGACTGCTGCCTTTCTAAACACGACGCTGTGGCCTGGATTTGAACATCTTGATGCACAGATATAAACAATACGACTGTGCTGCTTGTGAATTATGTCCTCGCACAATCAAAGTTTGCTGCCTCTGGATTTACAGGCGTTAGCTGATAAAAAATGTATGCGTGGGCTCATTTTTGCGGCCGCACAGTGATGAGGACACTGGAAGGGAAATCACACGAGGACATGTGGAGTCTGGACCGCCGTTGTTTGTATGTTTGTGGGATTTTTATGGTTGGTATTCATAGCGGGTTGAATGTAATTTCCCTCAGGTGTTATAAAAAGAGCATTAAGCTGTAAGAGGTATTGAGAAAGGTTGAATGGAGTCAACCTTATGACAGGAAGAGGGCAGCGAAGACAGACAGATGGAGAGATAACTGAAAAGATGAAAAAAGCGAATGTGGTAATAATCGCTGGGATTGACAGCAAAAGAAGGAAAATGGCAGCCAGGGGTGAATGTAAAAAAGATGGATTGGGAGGGGAAACTAATACTTGAGCTGAGTGCGGAGTCAGAAGGGATCAAACGGGGGGATTTTAAGGTGGGAATGAGGCCGTGGAGATTTCCAGACGTGGAGGAAAGGGGGCTAAGGGAGAAGGAATGGGACCCAAATCACCTTTGGAGAGATGGAGATGAAAGAAGAATGGATTCGAGGAGGGAGACTGATGGAGGGGGGAAGAAAAAGAAGAGGGTGGGCTCAAACAGTCCTTGAGGAAAAAAGCAAATAGGCAAGTGGGAAGGTATTTAAATTCATAACTGAGATGGAGTGAGAGACACCATGTGTGTGCACAACAGATATCCACCAGGGTCGGGAAGAAAGGAGAGAGGGAAGAAGGATGGGGAGCCTACAGAAAAGAGATGGAAGGTGGTTATTTCAAAACAAAGAGGGATATTGCAGAGACGAAGCAAAGGTAGGGAAGTGTGGCGCGAGCCCTGCAGCAAAGCACCTCGCTGCAGGAGGGAAGGTGGCAGCGATGAAAGGACGAGTGTAAAGCGGGGTCCTATTGAGATGCCACCTCCAAACAAAGGAGAGCGGAGTCGGCACGGTCCCGCGGCACGTTTGTGTCAATTACACACAGAAAACTAATTAAATGATTGAATTAAATGAACTGAATGAGATCACAGCTCCCTCGCTGATCAGCTGGGTTAATTCCTGAATGGAAAACCCTAATAATCAGAGAGCTGGTTATCAAGTGAAAGCGTGTTATCTCTATAAACAAAGCTGCAAAACACCCAAATAGAAGCTAAGTAAATAACAGGGGTGTCTGGGTAATCGATATCTTTGGCAGCTGCATCGAAAAACTAAATGCTGAGTGTGGGAGGAATAATAAGCTCTTTATATCGTCACTCTACATCCCGGCTTCCTTTGCCATGTTAAAAGACAATTGGATGACACAGGTGAAACGTCCTCCTCAGGGCGAACTTAAGGAAAAATGGCAGCATCAGTCGAGGTTCAGGCTCAGCTCGAGTCGGGAAAATGCTGAGAATCATGAAGCGAAAGGGAAAACGTGACAGACATAAGCAAAACAAAGCAGGCTCGGGAAAACGCACGAGATCGGGTCGAGGTGGAGTAAAGGATCGCAAGTTTGACAAAACTCTAAACAAATTGCACCACCGAGGAAAGCGAGAGGAAGGGACGCGTGTCACGCCGAGATAAAGAGTCAGCGGCGAGTCTGGAGGTGAAACTGAAATATACCCAACTGCAGAGGAGAGCTGCGAGACTGCAACGGCGCGGCGTCTGAGAGCAGAAAGGAGGCGCAGGGAAATCGGTCTCTGGGGGGAGATAAAGCGGGATTGGAAGGGGAAGCATTGGAAAAGGAAGCCCACCACAATGCTGCCAGGGATTTCCAGTATAGATTTCTATCAGGACGTCAATGTGCCAGTGCCAACTGCAATATCACACCAGCGAACAAGTCGGCGCAGACGGGACTCCACCAGGAGGGATGTGGCTTATACAGTCTAAGGGAGCGACCAGAGGAGGGAGATTTCAGGCTTTCTATCAGGGATTTGTGTTCATATTGTGTTGTTGTTGTTGTTACTGCTGTTGTATGTCTGCTTAGGCAGGTGGAGACAACACCAGCCCGGATGAATTAGGCCAAGGATGGATAGAGAAAGAGAGGGAGAAAGAGAAGGGAGAGGATTTAGAAATGAAAGGCAACGAGAAAAAAAAACAGCAAACAACAAAAAGTGAACATAGAGAGTGAGAGTGGAGTGTGGACATGGTGCAACGACGGTATATAGATTACAGAACAGCAGAGCACATTGTGTGACTGCCAGATTTAATCATCTTTTAAAGGTCACTCGCATGCCAGACACGGCCAGCCTCCATTTTAGCACGCCTTGTCTAATTCTGACGGCGTCTGTGACAGAGCCAGGTGGGACGTCTTCCATGTGGCGTCCACCGGGCACCGCTCGCCACGTCGCCCCTGACTACATCCCCTGATCCTCCTTCCTTGCTGGAGCTCTGCCACGGCGCTACGCTACCACACTTAGATGCCTTAGATCGGCTCCTGCAGGGGGGTGGTCACACATTCTGACACTCTGCCTCGCCAAGGCAACAAAAAACAAGATATTTCCTTCATTGCTGATGGAAAGTGAGCAGCTACCAACACACACACATACACACACACACACACACACACACACACACACACACACACACACACACACACACACACACACAC